>OY720626.1:22107713-22707713 GCA_963170105.1 Cantharis lateralis | reverse complement strand
CAATTACTAGTTCAGATCTTCAAGTTATAATTTGCACTAATAATTTGTATTTAACAATTAGAAGTTCTGTATTTGACTATTACAAGTTCAGATCTTCAAGTTATAATTTACAATAATAATTAGAAGCTATCAATTTTAAGTGCTGTATTTGACAATTACTAGTTCAGATCTTCAAGTTATAATTTGCACTAATAATTTGTATTTAACAATTAGAAGTTCTGTATTTGACAATTACTAGTTCAGATCTTCAAGTTATAATTTGCAATAATAATTAGAAACTATCAATTTAAGGTTCTGTATTTGACAATTACTAGTTCAGATCTTCAAGTTATAATTTGCACTAATAATTTGTATTTAACAATTAGAAGTTCTGTATGTGACTATTATAAGTTCATATCTTCGAATTATTATTTGCAATCTTAGTTTGAATTTAACAATTCGAAGTTCTGTATTTACCTATTACAGGTTCAGATCTTCAAGTTATAATTTGCAATCACAATTTGTATTTAACAATGCTAAGTTGCGTATTTGTCTATTACAAGTTCAGATCTTCAAATTATAATTTGCAATAATAATTAGAAGCTATCAATTTTAAGTTCTGTATTTGCCAATTACAAGTTCAGATCTTCAAGTTATAATTTGCAATAATAATTAGAAGCTATCAATTTTAAGTTCTGTATTTGACAATTACTAGTTCAGATCTTCAAGTTATAATTTGAAATAATAATTTGAATTTAACAAATCTAAGTTCTGTAATTCACTATTACAAGTACAGATCTTCAAGTTATAATTTACAATAATAATTAGAAGCTATCATTTTTAAGTGCTGTATTTGACAATTACTAGTTCAGATCTTCAAGTTATAATTTGCACTAATAATTTGTATTTAACAATTAGAAGTTCTGTATTTGACAATTACAAGTTGAGATCTTCAAGTTATAATTTGCACTAATAATTTGTATTTAACAATTAGAAGTTCTGTATTTGACTATTACAAGTTCAGATCTTCAAGTTATAATTTACAATAATAATTAGAAGCTATCAATTTTAAGTGCTGTATTTGACAATTACTAGTTCAGATCTTCAAGTTATAATTTGCACTAATAATTTGTATTTAACAATTAGAAGTTCTGTATTTGACAATTACTAGTTCAGATCTTCAAGTTATAATTTGAAATAATAATTTGAATTTAACAAATCTTAGTTCTGTAATTCACTATTACAAGTTCAGATCTTCAAGTTATAATTTACAATAATAATTAGAAGCTATCAATTTTAAGTTCTGTATTTGACAATTACAAGTTCAGATCTTCAAGTTATAATTTGCACTAATAATTTGTATTTAACAATTAGAAGTTCTGTATTTGACAATTACAAGTTCAGATCTTCAAGTTATAATTTGCAATAATAATTAGAAGCTATCAATTTTAAGTTCTGGATTTGACAATTACAAGTTCAGATCTTCAAGTTATAATTTGAAATAATAATTAGAAGCTATCAATTTTAAGTTCTGTATTTGACAATTACAAGTTCAGATCTTCTAGTTATAATTTGCAATAATAATTAGAAGCTATCAATTTTAAGTTCTGTATTTGCCAATTACAAGTTCAGATCTTCAAGTTATAATTTGCACTAATAATTTGTATTTAGCAATTAGAAGTTCTGTATTTGACAATTACTAGTTCAGATCTTCAAGTTATAATTTGAAATAATAATTTGAATTTAACAAATCTAAGTTCTGTAATTCACTATTACAAGTTCAGATCTTCAAGTTATAATTTACAATAATAATTAGAAGATTACAAGTTCAGATCTACAAGTTATTATTTGCAATCACAATTTGTATCTAACAAATCTAAGTTCTGTAATTCACTATTACAAGTTCAGATCTTCAAGTTATAATTTACAATAATAATTAGAAGCTATCAATTTTAAGTTCTGTATTTGACAATTACATGTTCAGATCTTCAAGTTAAAATTTGCAATAATAATTAGAAGCTATCAATTTTAAGTTCTGTATTTGACAATTACTAGTTCAGATCTTCAAGTTATAATTTGAAATAATAATTTGAATTTAACAAATCTAAGTTCTGTAATTCACTATTACAAGTTCAGATCTTCAAGTTATAATTTACAATAATAATTAGAAGCTATCAATTTTAAGTGCTGTATTTGACAATTACTAGTTCAGATCTTCAAGTTATAATTTGCACTAATAATTTGTATTTAACAATTAGAAGTTCTGTATTTGACTATTACAAGTTCAGATCTTCAAGTTATAATTTACAATAATAATTAGAAGCTATCAATTTTAAGTGCTGTATTTGACAATTACAAGTTCAGATCTTCAAGTTATAATTTGCAATAATAATTAGAAGCTATCAATTTTAAGTTCTGTATTTGACAATTACAAGTTCAGATCTTCAAGTTATAATTTGAAATAATAATTAGAAGCTATCAATTTTAAGTTCTGTATTTGACAATTACAAGTTCAGATCTTCTAGTTATAATTTGCAATAATAATTAGAAGCTATCAATTTTAAGTTCTGTATTTGCCAATTACAAGTTCAGATCTTCAAGTTATAATTTGCACTAATAATTTGTATTTAGCAATTAGAAGTTCTGTATTTGACAATTACAAGTTCAGATCTTCAAGTTATAATTTGCAATAATAATTAGAAGCTATTAATTTTAAGTTCTGTATTTGACAATTACAAGTTCAGATCTTCAAGTTATAATTTAAATAATAATTAGAAGCCATCAATTTTATGTTCTGTATTTGACAATTACAAGTTCAGATCTTCAAGTTATAATTTGCAATAATAATTAGAAGCTATCAATTTTCAGTGCTGTATTTGACAATTACTAGTTCAGATCTTCAAGTTATAATTTGCACTAATAATTTGTATTTAACAATTAGAAGTTCTGTATTTGACAATTACAAGTTCAGATCTTCAAGTTATAATTTGCAATAATACTTAGAAGCTATTAATTTTAAGTTCTGTATTTGACAATTACAAGTTCAGATCTTCAAGTTATTATTTGCAATCACAATTTGTATTTAACAAATCTAAGTTCTGTAATTCACTATTACAAGTTCAGATCTTCAAGTTATAATTTACAATAATAATTAGAAGCTATCAATTTTAAGTTCTGTATTTGACAATTACATGTTCAGATCTTCAAGTTATAATTTGCAATAATAATTAGAAGCTATCAATTTTAAGTTCTGTATTTGACAATTACTAGTTCAGATCTTCAAGTTATAATTTGTAATAATAATTTGAATTTAACAAATCTAAGTTCAGTAATTCACTATTACAAGTTCAGATCTTCAAGTTATAATTTACAATAATAATTAGAAGCTATCAATTTTAAGTGCTGTATTTGACAATTACTAGTTCAGATCTTCAAGTTATAATTTGCACTAATAATTTGTATTTAACAATTAGAAGTTCTGTATTTGACTATTACAAGTTCAGATCTTCAAGTTATAATTTACAATAATAATTAGAAGCTATCAATTTTAAGTGCTGTATTTGACAATTACTAGTTCAGATCTTCAAGTTATAATTTGCACTAATAATTTGTATTTAACAATTAGAAGTTCTGTATTTGACAATTACTAGTTCAGATCTTCAAGTTATAATTTGCAATAATAATTAGAAACTATCAATTTTAAGTTCTGTATTTGACAATTACTAGTTCAGATCTTCAAGTTATAATTTGCACTAATAATTTGTATTTAACAATTAGAAGTTCTGTATGAGACTATTATAAGTTCATATCTTCGAATTATTATTTGCAATCTTAGTTTGAATTTAACAATTCGAAGTTCTGTATTTACCTATTACAGGTTCAGATCTTCAAGTTATAATTTGCAATCACAATTTGTATTTAACAATGCTAAGTTGCGTATTTGTCTATTACAAGTTCAGATCTTCAAATTATAATTTGCAATAATAATTAGAAGCTATCAATTTTAAGTTCTGTATTTGCCAATTACAAGTTCAGATCTTCAAGTTATAATTTGCAATAATAATTAGAAGCTATCAATTTTAAGTTCTGTATTTGACAATTACTAGTTCAGATCTTCAAGTTATAATTTGAAATAATAATTTGAATTGAACAAATCTAAGTTCTGTAATTCACTATTACAAGTACAGATCTTCAAGTTATAATTTACAATAATAATTAGAAGCTATCAACTTTAAGTGCTGTATTTGACAATTACTAGTTCAGATCTTCAAGTTATAATTTGCACTAATAATTTGTATTTAACAATTAGAAGTTCTGTATTTGACAATTACAAGTTGAGATCTTCAAGTTATAATTTGCACTAATAATTTGTATTTAACAATTAGAAGTTCTCTATTTGATTATTACAAGTTCAGATCTTCAAGTTATAATTTACAATAATAATTAGAAGCTATCAATTTTAAGTGCTGTATTTGACAATTACTAGTTCAGATCTTCAAGTTATAATTTGCACTAATAATTTGTATTTAACAATTAGAAGTTCTGTATTTGACAATTATTAGTTCAGATCTTCAAGTTATAATTTGAAATAATAATTTGAATTTAACAAATCTTAGTTCTGTAATTCACTATTACAAGTTCAGATCTTCAAGTTATAATTTACAATAATAATTAGAAGCTATCAATTTTAAGTTCTGTATTTGACAATTACAAGTTCAGATCTTCAAGTTATAATTTGCACTAATAATTTGTATTTAACAATTAGAAGTTCTGTATTTGACAATTACAAGTTCAGATCTTCAAGTTATAATTTGCAATAATAATTAGAAGCTATCAATTTTAAGTTCTGTATTTGACAATTACAAGTTCAGATCTTCAAGTTATAATTTGAAATAATAATTAGAAGCTATCAATTTTAAGTTCTGTATTTGACAATTACAAGTTCAGATCTTCTAGTTATAATTTGCAATAATAATTAGAAGCTATCAATTTTAAGTTCTGTATTTGCCAATTACAAGTTCAGATCTTCAAGTTATAATTTGCACTAATAATTTGTATTTAGCAATTAGAAGTTCTGTATTTAACAATTACAAGTTCAGATCTTCAAGTTATAATTTGCAATAATAATTAGAAGCTATTAATTTTAAGTTCTGTATTTGACAATTACAAGTTCAGATCTTCAAGTTATTATTTGAAATAATAATTAGAAGCTATCAATTTTATGTTCTGTATTTGACAATTACAAGATCAGATCTTCAAGTTATAATTTGCAATAATAATTAGAAGCTATCAATTTTAAGTGCTGTATTTGACAATTACTAGTTCAGATCTTCAAGTTATAATTTGCACTAATAATTTGTATTTAACAATTAGAAGTTCTGTATTTGACAATTACAAGTTCAGATCTTCAAGTTATAATTTGCAATAATAATTAGAAGCTATTAATTTTAAGTTCTGTATTTGACAATTACAAGTTCAGATCTTCAAGTTATTATTTGCAATAATAATTAGAAGCTATCAATTTTAAGTTCTGCATTTGACAATTACAAGTTCAGATCTTCAAGTTATTATTTGCAATAATAATTAGAAGCTATCAATTTTAAGTTCAGTATTTGACAATTACAAGTTCAGATCTACCAGTTATAATTTGCACTAATAATTTGTATTTAACAATTAGAAGTTCTGTATTTGACTATTACAAGTTCAGATCTTCAAATTATAATTTGCAATAATAATTAGAAGCTATCAATTTTAAGTTCTGTATTTGCCAATTACAAGTTCAGATCTTCTAGTTATAATTTGCAATAATAATTAAAAGCTATCAATTTTAAGTTCTGTATTTGACAATTACTAGATCAGATCTTCAAGTTATAATTTGAAATAATAATTTGAATTTAACAAATCTAAGTTCTGTAATTCACTATTACAAGTTCAGATCTTCAAGTTATAATTTACAATAATAATTAGAAGCTATCAATTTTAAGTGCTGTATTTGACAATTACTAGTTCAGATCTTCAAGTTATAATTTGCACTAATAATTTGTATTTAACAATTAGAAGTTCTGTATTTGACAATTACAAGTTCAGATCTTCAAGTTATAATTTGCACTAATAATTTGTATTTAACAATTAGAAGTTCTGTATTTGACTATTACAAGTTCAGATCTTCAAGTTATAATTTACAATAATAATTAGAAGCTATCAATTTTAAGTGCTGTATTTGACAATTACTAGTTCAGATCTTCAAGTTATAATTTGCACTAATAATTTGTATTTAACAATTAGAAGTTCTGTATTTGACAATTACTAGTTCAGATCTTCTAGTTATAATTTGAAATAATAATTTGAATTTAACAAATCTAAGTTCTGTAATTCACTATTACAAGTACAGATCTTCAAGTTATAATTTACAATAATAATTAGAAGCTATCAACTTTAAGTGCTGTATTTGACAATTACTAGTTCAGATCTTCAAGTTATAATTTGCACTAATAATTTGTATTTAACAATTAGAAGTTCTGTATTTGACAATTACAAGTTGAGATCTTCAAGTTATAATTTGCACTAATAATTTGTATTTAACAATTAGAAGTTCTCTATTTGATTATTACAAGTTCAGATCTTCAAGTTATAATTTACAATAATAATTAGAAGCTATCAATTTTAAGTGCTGTATTTGACAATTACTAGTTCAGATCTTCAAGTTATAATTTGCACTAATAATTTGTATTTAACAATTAGAAGTTCTGTATTTGACAATTATTAGTTCAGATCTTCAAGTTATAATTTGAAATAATAATTTGAATTTAACAAATCTTAGTTCTGTAATTCACTATTACAAGTTCAGATCTTCAAGTTATAATTTGCAATAATAATTAGAAGCTATCAATTTTAAGTTCTGTATTTGACAATTACTAGTTCAGATCTTCAAGTTATAATTTGAAATAATAATTTGAATTGAACAAATCTAAGTTCTGTAATTCACTATTACAAGTACAGATCTTCAAGTTATAATTTACAATAATAATTAGAAGCTATCAACTTTAAGTGCTGTATTTGACAATTACTAGTTCAGATCTTCAAGTTATAATTTGCACTAATAATTTGTATTTAACAATTAGAAGTTCTGTATTTGACAATTACAAGTTGAGATCTTCAAGTTATAATTTGCACTAATAATTTGTATTTAACAATTAGAAGTTCTCTATTTGATTATTACAAGTTCAGATCTTCAAGTTATAATTTACAATAATAATTAGAAGCTATCAATTTTAAGTGCTGTATTTGACAATTACTAGTTCAGATCTTCAAGTTATAATTTGCACTAATAATTTGTATTTAACAATTAGAAGTTCTGTATTTGACAATTATTAGTTCAGATCTTCAAGTTATAATTTGAAATAATAATTTGAATTTAACAAATCTTAGTTCTGTAATTCACTATTACAAGTTCAGATCTTCAAGTTATAATTTACAATAATAATTAGAAGCTATCAATTTTAAGTTCTGTATTTGACAATTACAAGTTCAGATCTTCAAGTTATAATTTGCACTAATAATTTGTATTTAACAATTAGAAGTTCTGTATTTGACAATTACAAGTTCAGATCTTCAAGTTATAATTTGCAATAATAATTAGAAGCTATCAATTTTAAGTTCTGTATTTGACAATTACAAGTTCAGATCTTCAAGTTATAATTTGAAATAATAATTAGAAGCTATCAATTTTAAGTTCTGTATTTGACAATTACAAGTTCAGATCTTCTAGTTATAATTTGCAATAATAATTAGAAGCTATCAATTTTAAGTTCTGTATTTGCCAATTACAAGTTCAGATCTTCAAGTTATAATTTGCACTAATAATTTGTATTTAGCAATTAGAAGTTCTGTATTTAACAATTACAAGTTCAGATCTTCAAGTTATAATTTGCAATAATAATTAGAAGCTATTAATTTTAAGTTCTGTATTTGACAATTACAAGTTCAGATCTTCAAGTTATTATTTGAAATAATAATTAGAAGCTATCAATTTTATGTTCTGTATTTGACAATTACAAGATCAGATCTTCAAGTTATAATTTGCAATAATAATTAGAAGCTATCAATTTTAAGTGCTGTATTTGACAATTACTAGTTCAGATCTTCAAGTTATAATTTGCACTAATAATTTGTATTTAACAATTAGAAGTTCTGTATTTGACAATTACAAGTTCAGATCTTCAAGTTATAATTTGCAATAATAATTAGAAGCTATTAATTTTAAGTTCTGTATTTGACAATTACAAGTTCAGATCTTCAAGTTATTATTTGCAATAATAATTAGAAGCTATCAATTTTAAGTTCTGCATTTGACAATTACAAGTTCAGATCTTCAAGTTATTATTTGCAATAATAATTAGAAGCTATCAATTTTAAGTTCAGTATTTGACAATTACAAGTTCAGATCTACCAGTTATAATTTGCACTAATAATTTGTATTTAACAATTAGAAGTTCTGTATTTGACTATTACAAGTTCAGATCTTCAAATTATAATTTGCAATAATAATTAGAAGCTATCAATTTTAAGTTCTGTATTTGCCAATTACAAGTTCAGATCTTCTAGTTATAATTTGCAATAATAATTAAAAGCTATCAATTTTAAGTTCTGTATTTGACAATTACTAGTTCAGATCTTCAAGTTATAATTTGAAATAATAATTTGAATTTAACAAATCTAAGTTCTGTAATTCACTATTACAAGTTCAGATCTTCAAGTTATAATTTACAATAATAATTAGAAGCTATCAATTTTAAGTGCTGTATTTGACAATTACTAGTTCAGATCTTCAAGTTATAATTTGCACTAATAATTTGTATTTAACAATTAGAAGTTCTGTATTTGACAATTACAAGTTCAGATCTTCAAGTTATAATTTGCACTAATAATTTGTATTTAACAATTAGAAGTTCTGTATTTGACTATTACAAGTTCAGATCTTCAAGTTATAATTTACAATAATAATTAGAAGCTATCAATTTTAAGTGCTGTATTTGACAATTACTAGTTCAGATCTTCAAGTTATAATTTGCACTAATAATTTGTATTTAACAATTAGAAGTTCTGTATTTGACAATTACTAGTTCAGATCTTCTAGTTATAATTTGAAATAATAATTTGAATTTAACAAATCTAAGTTCTGTAATTCACTATTACAAGTTCAGACCTTCAAGTTATAATTTACAATAATAATTAGAAGCTATCAATTTTAAGTTCTGTATTTGACAATTACAAGTTCAGATCTTCAAGTTATAATTTGCACTAATAATTTGTATTTAACAATTTTAAGTTCTGTATTTGACAATTACAAGTTCAGATCTTCAAGTTATTATTTGCAATCACAATTTGTATTTAACAAATCTAAGTTCTGTAATTCACTATTACAAGTACAGATCTTCAAGTTATAATTTACAATAATAATTAGAAGCTATCAATTTTAAGTTCTGTATTTGACAATTACTAGTTCAGATCTTCAAGTTATAATTTGCACTAATAATTTGTATTTAACAATTAGAAGTTCTGTATTTGACAATTACAAGTTGAGATCTTCAAGTTATAATTTGCACTAATAATTTGTATTTAACAATTAGAAGTTCTCTATTTGACTATTACAAGTTCAGATCTTCGAGTTATAATTTACAATAATAATTAGAAGCTATCAATTTTAAGTGCTGTATTTGACAATTACTAGTTCAGATCTTCAAGTTATATTTTGCACTAATAATTTGTATTTAACAATTAGAAGTTCTGTATTTGACAATTACTAGTTCAGATCTTCAAGTTATAATTTGAAATAATAATTTGAATTTAACAAATCTTAGTTCTGTAATTCACTATTACAAGTTCAGATCTTCAAGTTATAATTTACAATAATAATTAGAAGCTATCAATTTTAAGTTCTGTATTTGACAATTACAAGTTCAGATCTTCAAGTTATAATTTGCACTAATAATTTGTATTTAACAATTAGAAGTTCTGTATTTGACAATTACAAGTTCAGATCTTCAAGTTATAATTTGCAATAATAATTAGAAGCTATCAATTTTAAGTTCTGTATTTGACAATTACTAGTTCAGATCTTCAAGTTATAATTTGAAATAATAATTTGAATTTAACAAATCTAAGTTCTGTAATTCACTATTACAAGTTCAGATCTTCAAGTTATAATTTACAATAATAATTAGAAGCTATCAATTTTAAGTGCTGTATTTGACAATTACTAGTTCAGATCTTCAAGTTATAATTTGCACTAATAATTTGTATTTAACAATTAGAAGTTCTGTATTTGACAATTACAAGTTCAGATCTTCAAGTTATAATTTGCACTAATAATTTGTATTTAACAATTAGAAGTTCTGTATTTGACTATTACAAGTTCAGATCTTCAAGTTATAATTTACAATAATAATTAGAAGCTATCAATTTTAAGTGCTGTATTTGACAATTACTAGTTCAGATCTTCAAGTTATAATTTGCACTAATAATTTGTATTTAACAATTAGAAGTTCTGTATTTGACAATTACTAGTTCAGATCTTCTAGTTATAATTTGAAATAATAATTTGAATTTAACAAATCTAAGTTCTGTAATTCACTATTACAAGTTCAGACCTTCAAGTTATAATTTACAATAATAATTAGAAGCTATCAATTTTAAGTTCTGTATTTGACAATTACAAGTTCAGATCTTCAAGTTATAATTTGCACTAATAATTTGTATTTAACAATTTTAAGTTCTGTATTTGACAATTACAAGTTCAGATCTTCAAGTTATTATTTGCAATCACAATTTGTATTTAACAAATCTAAGTTCTGTAATTCACTATTACAAGTTCAGATCTTCAAGTTATAATTTACAATAATAATTAGAAGCTATCAATTTTAAGTTCTGTATTTGACAATTACTAGTTCAGATCTTCAAGTTATAATTTGCAATCACAATTTGTATTTAACAATGCTAAGTTGCGTATTTGTCTATTACAAGTTCAGATCTTCAAATTATAATTTGCAATAATAATTAGAAGCTATCAATTTTAAGTTCTGTATTTGCCAATTACAAGTTCAGATCTTCAAGTTATAATTTGCAATAATAATTAGAAGCTATCAATTTTAAGTTCTGTATTTGACAATTACTAGTTCAGATCTTCGAGTTATAATTTGAAATAATAATTTGAATTGAACAAATCTAAGTTCTGTAATTCACTATTACAAGTACAGATCTTCAAGTTATAATTTACAATAATAATTAGAAGCTATCAATTTTAAGTGCTGTATTTGACAATTACTAGTTCAGATCTTCAAGTTATAATTTGCACTAATAATTTGTATTTAACAATTAGAAGTTCTGTATTTGACAATTACAAGTTGAGATCTTCAAGTTATAATTTGCACTAATAATTTGTATTTAACAATTAGAAGTTCTCTATTTGACTATTACAAGTTCAGATCTTCGAGTTATAATTTACAATAATAATTAGAAGCTATCAATTTTAAGTGCTGTATTTGACAATTACTAGTTCAGATCTTCAAGTTATATTTTGCACTAATAATTTGTATTTAACAATTAGAAGTTCTGTATTTGACAATTACTAGTTCAGATCTTCAAGTTATAATTTGAAATAATAATTTGAATTTAACAAATCTTAGTTCTGTAATTCACTATTACAAGTTCAGATCTTCAAGTTATAATTTACAATAATAATTAGAAGCTATCAATTTTAAGTTCTGTATTTGACAATTACAAGTTCAGATCTTCAAGTTATAATTTGCACTAATAATTTGTATTTAACAATTAGAAGTTCTGTATTTGACAATTACAAGTTCAGATCTTCAAGTTATAATTTGCAATAATAATTAGAAGCTATCAATTTTAAGTTCTGTATTTGACAATTACAAGTTCAGATCTTCAAGTTATAATTTGAAATAATAATTAGAAGCTATCAATTTTAAGTTCTGTATTTGACAATTACAAGTTCAGATCTTCTAGTTATAATTTGCAATAATAATTAGAAGCTATCAATTTTAAGTTCTGTATTTGCCAATTACAAGTTCAGATCTTCAAGTTATAATTTGCACTAATAATTTGTATTTAGCAATTAGAAGTTCTGTATTTAACAATTACAAGTTCAGATCTTCAAGTTATAATTTGCACTAATAATTTGTATTTAGCAATTAGAAGTTCTGTATTTAACAATTACAAGTTCAGATCTTCAAGTTATAATTTGCAATAATAATTAGAAGCTATTAATTTTAAGTTCTGTATTTGACAATTACAAGTTCAGATCTTCAAGTTATAATTTGAAATAATAATTAGAAGCTATCAATTTTATGTTCTGTATTTGACAATTACAAGATCAGATCTTCAAGTTATAATTTGCAATAATAATTAGAAGCTATCAATTTTAAGTGCTGTATTTGACAATTACTAGTTCAGATCTTCAAGTTATAGTTTGCACTAATAATTTGTATTTAACAATTAGAAGTTCTGTATTTGACAATTACAAGTGCAGATCTTCAAGTTATAATTTGCACTAATAATTTGTATTTAACAATTAGAAGTTCTGTATTTGACTATTACAAGTTCAGATCTTCAAGTTATAATTTACAATAATAATTAGAAGCTATCAATTTTAAGTGCTGTATTTGACAATTACTAGTTCAGATCTTCAAGTTATAATTTGCACTAATAATTTGTATTTAACAATTAGAAGTTCTGTATTTGACAATTACTAGTTCAGATCTTCTAGTTATAATTTGAAATAATAATTTGAATTTAACAAATCTAAGTTCTGTAATTCACTATTACAAGTTCAGACCTTCAAGTTATAATTTACAATAATAATTAGAAGCTATCAATTTTAAGTTCTGTATTTGACAATTACAAGTTCAGATCTTCAAGTTATTATTTGCAATCACAATTTGTATTTAACAAATCTAAGTTCTGTAATTCACTATTACAAGTTCAGATCTTCAAGTTATAATTTACAATAATAATTAGAAGCTATCAATTTTAAGTTCTGTATTTGCCAATTACAAGTTCAGATCTTCAAGTTATAATTTGCAATAATAATTAGAAGCTATCAATTTTAAGTTCTGTATTTGACAATTACTAGTTCAGATCTTCAAGTTATAATTTGAAATAATAATTTGAATTTAACAAATCTAAGTTCTGTAATTCACTATTACAAGTACAGATCTTCAAGTTATAATTTACCATAATAATTAGAAGCTATCAATTTTAAGTGCTGTATTTGACAATTACTAGTTCAGATCTTCAAGTTATAATTTGCACTAATAATTTGTATTTAACAATTAGAAGTTCTGTATTTGACAATTACAAGTTGAGATCTTCAAGTTATAATTTGCACTAATAATTTGTATTTAACAATTAGAAGTTCTGTATTTGACTATTACAAGTTCAGATCTTCAAGTTATAATTTACAATAATAATTAGAAGCTATCAATTTTAAGTGCTGTATTTGACAATTACTAGTTCAGATCTTCAAGTTATAATTTGAAATAATAATTTGAATTTAACAAATCTTAGTTCTGTAATTCACTATTACAAGTTCAGATCTTCAAGTTATAATTTACAATAACAATTAGAAGCTATCAATTTTAAGTTCTGTATTTGACAATTACAAGTTCAGATCTTCAAGTTATAATTTGCACTAATAATTTGTATTTAACAATTAGAAGTTCTGTATTTGACAATTACAAGTTCAGATCTTCAAGTTATAATTTGCAATAATAATTAGAAGCTATCAATTTTAAGTTCTGTATTTGACAATTACAAGTTCAGATCTTCAAGTTATAATTTGAAATAATAATTAGAAGCTATCAATTTTAAGTTCTGTATTTGACAATTACAAGTTCAGATCTTCTAGTTATAATTTGCAATAATAATTAGAAGCTATCAATTTTAAGTTCTGTATTTGCCAATTACAAGTTCAGATCTTCAAGTTATAATTTGCACTAATAATTTGTATTTAGCAATTAGAAGTTCTGTATTTAACAATTACAAGTTCAGATCTTCAAGTTATAATTTGCAATAATAATTAGAAGCTATTAATTTTAAGTTCTGTATTTGACAATTACAAGTTCAGATCTTCAAGTTATAATTTGAAATAATAATTAGAAGCTATCAATTTTATGTTCTGTATTTGACAATTACAAGATCAGATCTTCAAGTTATAATTTGCAATAATAATTAGAAGCTATTAATTTAAGTGCTGTATTTGACAATTACTAGTTCAGATCTTCAAGTTATAATTTGCACTAATAATTTGTATTTAACAATTAGAAGTTCTGTATTTGACAATTACTAGTTCAGATCTTCAAGTTATAATTTGAAATAATAATTTGAATTTAACAAATCTAAGTTCTGTAATTCACTATTACAAGTTCAGATCTTCAAGTTATAATTTACAATAATAATTAGAAGCTATCAATTTTAAGTTCTGTATTTGACAATTACATGTTCAAATCTTCAAGTTATAATTTGCAATAATAATTAGAAGCTATCAATTTTAAGTTCTGTATTTGACAATTACTAGTTCAGATCTTCAAGTTATGATTTGAAATAATAATTTGAATTTAACAAATCTAAGTTCTGTAATTCACTATTACAAGTTCAGATCTTCAAGTTATAATTTACAATAATAATTAGAAGCTATCAATTTTAAGTGCTGTATTTGACAATTACTAGTTCAGATCTTCAAGTTATAATTTGCACTAATAATTAGTATTTAACAATTAGAAGTTCTGTATTTGACTATTACAAGTTCAGATCTTCAAGTTATAATTTACAATAATAATTAGAAGCTATCAATTTTAAGTACTGTATTTGACAATTACTAGTTCAGATCTTCAAGTTATAATTTGCACTAATAATTTGTATTTAACAATTAGAAGTTCTGTATTTGACAATTACTAGTTCAGATCTTCAAGTTATAATTTGCAATAATAATTAGAAACTATCAATTTTAAGTTCTGTATTTGACAATTACTAGTTCAGATCTTCAAGTTATAATTTGCAATCACAATTTGTATTTAACAATGCTAAGTTGCGTATTTGTCTATTACAAGTTCAGATCTTCAAATTATAATTTGCAATAATAATTAGAAGCTATCAATTTTAAGTTCTGTATTTGCCAATTACAAGTTCAGATCTTCAAGTTATAATTTGCAATAATAATTAGAAGCTATCAATTTTAAGTTCTGTATTTGACAATTACTAGTTCAGATCTTCAAGTTATAATTTGAAATAATAATTTGAATTTAACAAATCTAAGTTCTGTAATTCACTATTACAAGTACAGATCTTCAAGTTATAATTTACAATAATAATTAGAAGCTATCAATTTTATGTGCTGTATTTGACAATTACTAGTTCAGATCTTCAAGTTATAATTTGCACTAATAATTTGTATTTAACAATTAGAAGTTCTGTATTTGACAATTACAAGTTGAGATCTTCAAGTTATAATTTGCACTAATAATTTGTATTTAACAATTAGAAGTTCTGTATTTGACTATTACAAGTTCAGATCTTCAAGTTATAATTTACAATAATAATTAGAAGCTATCAATTTTAAGTGCTGTATTTGACAATTACTAGTTCAGATCTTCAAGTTATAATTTGCACTAATAATTTGTATTTAACAATTAGAAGTTCTGTATTTGACAATTACTAGTTCAGATCTTCAAGTTATAATTTGAAATAATAATTTGAATTTAACAAATCTTAGTTCTGTAATTCACTATTACAAGTTCAGATCTTCAAGTTATAATTTACAATAATAATTAGAAGCTATTAATTTTAAGTTCTGTATTTGACAATTACAAGTTCAGAACTTCAAGTTATAATTTGCACTAATAATTTGTATTTAACAATTAGAAGTTCTGTATTTGGCAATTACAAGTTCAGATCTTCAAGTTATAATTTGCAATAATAATTAGAAGCTATCAATTTTAAGTTCTGTATTTGACAATTACAAGTTCAGATCTTCAAGTTATAATTTGAAATAATAATTAGAAGCTATCAATTTTAAGTTCTGTATTTGACAATTACAAGTTCAGATCTTCTAGTTATAATTTGCAATAATAATTAGAAGCTATCAATTTTAAGTTCTGTATTTGCCAATTACAAGTTCAGATCTTCAAGTTATAATTTTCACTAATAATTTGTATTTAGCAATTAGGAGTTCTGTATTTGACAATTACTAGTTCAGATCTTCAAGTTATAATTTGAAATAATAATTTGAATTTAACAAATCTAAGTTCTGTAATTCACTATTACAAGTTCAGATCTTCAAGTTATAATTTACAATAATAATTAGAAGCTATCAATTTTAAGTTCTGTATTTGACAATTACAAGTTCAGATCTTCAAGTTATAATTTGCAATAATAATTAGAAGCTATCAATTTTAAGTTCTGTATTTGACAATTACAAGTTCAGATCTTCAAGTTATAATTTGAAATAATAATTAGAAGCTATCAATTTTAAGTTCTGTATTTGACAATTACAAGTTCAGATCTTCTAGTTATAATTTGCAATAATAATTAAAAGCTATCAATTTTAAGTTCTGTATTTGCCAATTACAAGTTCAGATCTTCAAGTTATAATTTGCACTAATAATTTGTATTTAGCAATTAGAAGTTCTGTATTTGACAATTACAAGTTCAGATCTTCAAGTTATAATTTGCAATAATAATTAGAAGCTATTAATTTTAAGTTCTGTATTTGACAATTACAAGTTCAGATCTTCAAGTTATAATTTGAAATAATAATTAGAAGCTATCAATTTTATGTTCTGTATTTGACAATTACAAGTTCAGATCTTCAAGTTATAATTTGCAATAATAATTAGAAGCTATCAATTTTAAGTGCTGTATTTGACAATTACTAGTTCAGATCTTCAAGTTATAATTTGCACTAATAATTTGTATTTAACAATTAGAAGTTCTGTATTTGACAATTACAAGTTCAGATCTTCAAGTTATAATTTGCAATAATACTTAGAAGCTATTAATTTTAAGTTCTGTATTTGACAATTACAAGTTCAGATCTTCAAGTTATTATTTGCAATCACAATTTGTATTTAACAAATCTAAGTTCTGTAATTCACTATTACAAGTTCAGATCTTCAAGTTATAATTTACAATAATAATTAGAAGCTATCAATTTTAAGTTCTGTATTTGACAATTACATGTTCAGATCATCAAGTTATAATTTGCAATAATAATTAGAAGCTATCAATTTTAAGTTCTGTATTTGACAATTACTAGTTCAGATCTTCAAGTTATAATTTGAAATAATAATTTGAATTTAACAAATCTAAGTTCTGTAATTCACTATTACAAGTTCAGATCTTCAAGTTATAATTTACAATAATAATTAGAAGCTATCAATTTTAAGTGCTGTATTTGACAATTATTAGTTCAGATCTTCAAGTTATAATTTGCACTAATAATTTGTATTTAACAATTAGAAGTTCTGTATTTGACTATTACAAGTTCAGATCTTCAAGTTATAATTTGCAATAATAATTAGAAGCTATCAATTTTAAGTGCTGTATTTGACAATTACAAGTTCAGATCTTCAAGTTATAATTTGCACTAATAATTTGTATTTAACAATTAGAAGTTCTGTATTTGACAATTACAAGTTCAGATCTTCAAGTTATAATTTGCAATAATAATTAGAAGCTATCAATTTTAAGTTCTGTATTTGACAATTACAAGTTCAGATCTTCAAGTTATAATTTGAAATAATAATTAGAAGCTATCAATTTTAAGTTCTGTATTTGACAATTACAAGTTCAGATCTTCTAGTTATAATTTGCAATAATAATTAGAAGCTATCAATTTTAAGTTCTGTATTTGCCAATTACAAGTTCAGATCTTCAAGTTATAATTTGCACTAATAATTTGTATTTAGCAATTAGAAGTTCTGTATTTAACAATTACAAGTTCAGATCTTCAAGTTATAATTTGCAATAATAATTAGAAGCTATTAATTTTAAGTTCTGTATTTGACAATTACAAGTTCAGATCTTCAAGTTCTAATTTGAAATAATAATTAGAAGCTATAAATTTTATGTTCTGTATTTGACAATTACAAGATCAGATCTTCAAGTTATAATTTGCAATAATAATTAGAAGCTATTAATTTTAAGTTCTGTATTTGACAATTACAAGTTCAGATCTTCAAGTTATAATTTGAAATAATAATTAGAAGCTATCAATTTTATGTTCTGTATTTGACAATTACAAGATCAGATCTTCAAGTTATAATTTGCAATAATAATTAGAAGCTATCAATTTTAAATGCTGTATTTGACAATTACTAGTTCAGATCTTCAAGTTCTAATTTGAAATAATAATTTGAATTTAACAAATCTTAGTTCTGTAATTCACTATTACAAGTTCAGATCTTCAAGTTATAATTTACAATAATAATTAGAAGCTATCAATTTTAAGTTCTGTATTTGACAATTACAAGTTCAGATCTTCAAGTTATAATTTGCACTAATAATTTGTATTTAACAATTAGAAGTTCTGTATTTGACAATTACAAGTTCAGATCTTCAAGTTATAATTTGAAATAATAATTAGAAGCTATCAATTATAAGTTCTGTATTTTACAATTACAAGTTCAGATCTTCAAGTTATAATTTGCAATAATAATTAGAAGCTATCAATTTTAAGTTCTGTATTTGACAATTACTAGTTCAGATCTTCAAGTTATAATTAGAAATAATAATTTGAATTTGACAAATCTAAGTTCTGTAATTCACTATTACAAGTCCAGATCTTCAAGTTATAATTTACAATAATAATTAGAAGCTATCAATTTTAAGTTCAGTATTTGACAATTACAAGTTCAGATCTACCAGTTATAATTTGCACTAATAATTTGTATTTAACAATTAGAAGTTCTGTATTTGACAATTACAAGTTCAGATCTTCAAATTATAATTTGCAATAATAATTAGAAGCTATCAATTTTAAGTTCTGTATTTGCCAATTACAAGTTCAGATCTTCTAGTTATAATTTGCAATAATAATTAGAAGCTATCAATTTTAAGTTCTGTATTTGTCAATTACTAGTTCAGATCTTCAAGTTATAATTTGAAATAATAATTTGAATTTAACAAATCTAAGTTCTGTAATTCACTATTACAAGTTCAGATCTTCAAGTTATAATTTACAATAATAATTAGAAGCTATCAATTTTAAGTGCTGTATTTGACAATTACTAGTTCAGATCTTCAAGTTATAATTTGCACTAATAATTTGTATTTAACAATTAGAAGTTCTGTATTTGACAATTACAAGTTCAGATCTTCAAGTTATAATTTGCACTAATAATTTGTATTTAACAATTAGAAGTTCTGTATTTGACTATTACAAGTTCAGATCTTCAAGTTATAATTTACAATAATAATTAGAAGCTATCAATTTTAAGTGCTGTATTTGACAATTACTAGTTCAGATCTTCAAGTTATAATTTGCACTAATAATTTGTATTTAACAATTAGAAGTTCTGTATTTGACAATTACTAGTTCAGATCTTCTAGTTATAATTTGAAATAATAATTTGAATTTAACAAATCTAAGTTCTGTAATTCACTATTACAAGTTCAGACCTTCAAGTTATAATTTACAATAATAATTAGAAGCTATCAATTTTAAGTTCTGTATTTGACAATTACAAGTTCAGATCTTCAAGTTATAATTTGCACTAATAATTTGTATTTAACAATTTTAAGTTCTGTATTTGACAATTACAAGTTCAGATCTTCAAGTTATTATTTGCAATCACAATTTGTATTTAACAAATCTAAGTTCTGTAATTCACTATTACAAGTTCAGATCTTCAAGTTATAATTTACAATAATAATTAGAAGCTATCAATTTTAAGTTCTGTATTTGACAATTACAAGTTCAGATCTTCAAGTTATAATTTGCAATAATAATTAGAAGCTATCAATTTTAAGTTCTGTATTTGACAATTACTAGTTCAGATCTTCAAGTTATAATTTGAAATAATAATTTGAATTTAACAAATCTAAGTTCTGTAATTCACTATTACAAGTTCAGATCTTCAAGTTATAATTTACAATAATAATTAGAAGCTATCAATTTTAAGTGCTGTATTTGACAATTACTAGTTCAGATCTTCAAGTTATAATTTGCACTAATAATTTGTATTTAACAATTAGAAGTTCTGTATTTGACTATTACAAGTTCAGATCTTCAAGTTATAATTTACAATAATAATTAGAAGCTATCAATTTTAAGTGCTGTATTTGACAATTACTAGTTCAGATCTTCAAGTTATAATTTGCACTAATAATTTGTATTTAACAATTAGAAGTTCTGTATTTGACAATTACTAGTTCAGATCTTCAAGTTATAATTTGCAATAATAATTAGAAGCTATCAATTTTAAGTTCTGTATTTGACAATTACTAGTTCAGATCTTCAAGTTATAATTTGCACTAATAATTTGTATTTAACAATTAGAGTTCTGTATGTGACTATTATAAGTTCAGATCTTCGAATTATTATTTGCAATAATAATTAGAAGCTATCAATTTTAAGTTCTGTATTTGCCAATTACAAGTTCAGATCTTCAAGTTATAATTTGCAATAATAATTAGAAGCTATCAATTTTAAGTTCTGTATTTGACAATTACTAGTTCAGATCTTCAAGTTATAAATTGAAATAATAATTTGAATTTAACAAATCTAAGTTCTGTAATTCACTATTACAAGTTCAGATCTTCAAGTTATAATTTACAATAATAATTAGAAGCTATCAATTTTAAGTGCTGTATTTGACAATTACTAGTTCAGATCTTCAAGTTATAATTTGCACTAATAATTTGTATTTAACAATTAGAAGTTCTGTATTTGACTATTACAAGTTCAGATCTTCAAGTTATAATTTACAATAATAATTAGAAGCTATCAAGTTTAAGTGCTGTATTTGACAATTACTAGTTCAGATCTTCAAGTTATAATTTGCACTAATAATTTGTATTTAACAATTAGGAGTTCTGTATTTGACAATTACTAGTTCAGATCTTGAAGTTATAATTTGCAATAATAATTAGAAGCTATCAATTTTAAGTTCTGTATTTGACAATTACTAGTTCAGATCTTCAAGTTATAATTTGCACTAATAATTTGTATTTAAGAATTAGAAGTTCTGTATGTGACTATTATAAGTTCAGATCTTCGAATTATTATTTGCAATCTTAGTTTGAATTTAACAATTCGAAGTTCTGTATTAACCTATTACAGGTTCAGATCTTCAAGTTATAATTTGCAATCACAATTTGTATTTAACAATGCTAAGTTGCGTATTTGTCTATTACAAGTTCAGATCTTCAAATTATAATTTGCAATAATAATTAGAAGCTATCAATTTTAAGTTCTGTATTTGCCAATTACAAGTTCAGATCTTCAAGTTATAATTTGCAATAATAATTAGAAGCTATCAATTTTAAGTTCTGTATTTGACAATTACTAGTTCAGATCTTCAAGTTATAATTTGAAATAATAATTTGAATTTAACAAATCTAAGTTCTGTAATTCACTATTACAAGTTCAGATCTTCAAGTTATAATTTACAATAATAATTAGAAGCTATCAATTTTAAGTGCTGTATTTGACAATTACTAGTTCAGATCTTCAAGTTATAATTTGCACTAATAATTTGTATTTAACAATTAGAAGTTCTGTATTTGAGAATTACAAGTTCAGATCTTCAAGTTATAATTTGCACTAATAATTTGTATTTAACAATTAGAAGTTCTGTATTTGACTATTACAAGTTCAGATCTTCAAGTTATAATTTACAATAATAATTAGAAGCTATCAATTTTAAGTGCTGTATTTGACAATTACTAGTTCAGATCTTCAAGTTATAATTTGCACTAATAATTTGTATTTAACAATTAGAAGTTCTGTATTTGACAATTACTAGTTCAGATCTTCAAGTTATAATATGCAATAATAATTAGAAGCTATCAATTTTAAGTTCTGTATTTGACAATTACTAGTTCAGATCTTCAAGTTATAATTTGCACTAATAATTTGTATTTAACAATTAGAAGTTCTGTATGTGACTATTATAAGTTCAGATCTTCGAATTATTATTTGCAATAATAATTAGAAGCTATCAATTTTAAGTTCTGTATTTGCCAATTACAAGTTCAGCTCTTCAAGTTATAATTTGCAATAATAATTAGAAGCTATCAATTTTAAGTTCTGTATTTGACAATTACTAGTTCAGATCTTCAAGTTATAAATTGAAATAATAATTTGAATTTAACAAATCTAAGTTCTGTAATTCACTATTACAAGTTCAGATCTTCAAGTTATAATTTACAATAATAATTAGAAGCTATCAATTTTAAGTGCTGTATTTGACAATTACTAGTTCAGATCTTCAAGTTATAATTTGCACTAATAATTTGTATTTAACAATTAGAAGTTCTGTATTTGACTATTACAAGTTCAGATCTTCAAGTTATAATTTACAATAATAATTAGAAGCTATCAATTTTAAGTGCTGTATTTGACAATTACTAGTTCAGATCTTCAAGTTATAATTTGCACTAATAATTTGTATTTAACAATTAGAAGTTCTGTATTTGACAATTACTAGTTCAGATCTTCAAGTTATAATTTGCAATAATAATTAGAAGCTATCAATTTTAAGTTCTGTATTTGACAATTACTAGTTCAGATCTTCAAGTTATAATTTGCACTAATAATTTGTATTTAACAATTAGAAGTTCTGTATGTGACTATTATAAGTTCAGATCTTCGAATTATTATTTGCAATAATAATTAGAAGCTATCAATTTTAAGTTCTGTATTTGTCAATTACAAGTTCAGATCTTCAAGTTATAATTTGCAATAATAATTAGAAGCTATCAATTTTAAGTTCTGTATTTGACAATTACTAGTTCAGATCTTCAAGTTATAAATTGAAATAATAATTTGAATTTAACAAATCTAAGTTCTGTAATTCACTATTACAAGTTCAGATCTTCAAGTTATAATTTACAATAATAATTAGAAGCTATCAATTTTAAGTGCTGTATTTGACAATTACTAGTTCAGATCTTCAAGTTAGAATTTGCACTAATAATTTGTATTTAACAATTAGAAGTTCTGTATTTGACTATTACAAGTTCAGATCTTCAAGTTATAATTTACAATAATAATTAGAAGCTATCAATTTTAAGTGCTGTATTTGACAATTACTAGTTCAGATCTTCAAGTTATAATTTGCACTAATAATTTGTATTTAACAATTAGAAGTTCTGTATTTGACAATTACTAGTTAAGATCTTCAAGTTATAATTTGCAATAATAATTAGAAGCTATCAATTTTAAGTTCTGTATTTGACAATTACAAGTTCAGATCTTCAAGTTATAATTTGCACTAATAATTAGTATTTAACAATTAGAAGTTCTGTATGTGACTATTATAAGTTCAGATCTTCGAATTATTATTTGCAATCTTAGTTTGAATTTAACAATTCGAAGTTCTGTATTTACCTATTACTTCAAGTTATAATTTGCAATCACAATTTGTATTTAACAATGCTAAGTTGCGTATTTGTCTATTACAAGTTCAGATCTTCAAATTATAATTTGCAATAATAATTAGAAGCTATCAATTTTAAGTTCTGTATTTGCCAATTACAAGTTCAGATCTTCAAGTTATAATTTGCAATAATAATTAGAAGCTATCAATTTTAAGTTCTGTATTTGACAATTACTAGTTCAGATCTTCAAGTTATAATTTGAAATAATAATTTGAATTTAACAAATCTAAGTTCTGTAATTCACTATTACAAGTTCAGATCTTCAAGTTATAATTTACAATAATAATTAGAAGCTATCAATTTTAAGTGCTGTATTTGACAATTACTAGTTCAGATCTTCAAGTTATAATTTGCACTAATAATTTGTATTTAACAATTAGAAGTTCTGTATTTGACAATTACTAGTTCAGATCTTCAAGTTATAATTTGAAATAATAATTTGAATTTAACAAATCTAAGTTCTGTAATTCACTATTACAAGTTCAGATCTTCAAGTTATAATTTACAATAATAATTAGAAGCTATCAATTTTAAGTTCTGTATTTGACAATTACAAGTTCAGATCTTCAAGTTATAATTTGCAATAATAATTAGAAGCTATCAATTTTAAGTTCTGTATTTGACAATTACAAGTTCAGATCTTCAAGTTATAATTTGAAATAATAATTAGAAGCTATCAATTTTAAGTTCTGTATTTGACAATTACAAGTTCAGATCTTCTAGTTATAATTTGCAATAATAATTAGAAGCTATCAATTTTAAGTTCTGTATTTGCCAATTACAAGTTCAGATCTTCAAGTTATAATTTGCACTAATAATTTGTATTTAGCAATTAGAAGTTCTGTATTTGACAATTACAAGTTCAGATCTTCAAGTTATAATTTGCAATAATAATTAGAAGCTATTAATTTTAAGTTCTGTATTTGACAATTACAAGTTCAGATCTTCAAGTTATAATTTGAAATAAAAATTAGAAGCTATCAATTTTATGTTCTGTATTTGACAATTACAAGTTCAGATCTTCAAGTTATAATTTGCAATAATAATTAGAAGCTATCAATTTTAAGTGCTGTATTTGACAATTACTAGTTCAGATCTTCAAGTTATAATTTGCACTAATAATTTGTATTTAACAATTAGAAGTTCTGTATTTGACAATTACAAGTTCAGATCTTCAAGTTATAATTTGCAATAATACTTAGAAGCTATTAATTTTAAGTTCTGTATTTGACAATTACAAGTTCAGATCTTCAAGTTATTATTTGCAATCACAATTTGTATTTAACAAATCTAAGTTCTGTAATTCACTATTACAAGTTCAGATCTTCAAGTTATAATTTACAATAATAATTAGAAGCTATCAATTTTAAGTTCTGTGTTTGACAATTACATGTTCAGATCTTCAAGTTATAATTTGCAATAATAATTAGAAGCTATCAATTTTAAGTTCTGTATTTGACAATTACTAGTTCAGATCTTCAAGTTATAATTTGAAATAATAATTTGAATTTAACAAATCTAAGTTCTGTAATTCACTATTACAAGTTCAGATCTTCAAGTTATAATTTACAATAATAATTAGAAGCTATCAATTTTAAGTGCTGTATTTGACAATTACTAGTTCAGATCTTCAAGTTATAATTTGCACTAATAATTTGTATTTAACAATTAGAAGTTCTGTATTTGACTATTACAAGTTCAGATCTTCAAGTTATAATTTACAATAATAATTAGAAGCTATCAATTTTAAGTGCTGTATTTGACAATTACTAGTTCAGATCTTCAAGTTATAATTTGTACTAATAATTTGTATTTAACAATTAGAAGTTCTGTATTTGACAATTACTAGTTCAGATCTTCAAGTTATAATTTACAATAATAATTAGAAACTATCAATTTTAAGTTCTGTATTTGACAATTACTAGTTCAGATCTTCAAGTTATAATTTGCACTAATAATTTGTATTTAACAATTAGAAGTTCTGTATGTGACTATTATAAGTTCATATCTTCGAATTATTATTTGCAATCTTAGTTTGAATTTAACAATTCGAAGTTCTGTATTTATCTATTACAGGTTCAGATCTTCAAGTTATAATTTGCAATCACAATTTGTATTTAACAATGCTAAGTTGCGTATTTGTCTATTACAAGTTCAGATCTTCAAATTATAATTTGCAATAATAATTAGAAGCTATCAATTTTAAGTTCTGTATTTGCCAATTTCAAGTTCAGATCTTCAAGTTATAATTTGCAATAATAATTAGAAGCTATCAATTTTAAGTTCTGTATTTGACAATTACTAGTTCAGATCTTCAAGTTATAATTTGAAATAATAATTTGAATTTAACAAATCTAAGTTCTGTAATTCACTATTACAAGTTCAGATCTTCAAGTTATAATTTACAATAATAATTAGAAGCTATCAATTTTAAGTGCTGTATTTGACAATTACTAGTTCAGATCTTCAAGTTATAATTTGCACTAATAATTTGTATTTAACAATTAGAAGTTCTGTATTTGACAATTACTAGTTCAGATCTTCAAGTTATAATTTGAAATAATAATTTGAATTTAACAAATCTAAGTTCTGTAATTCACTATTACAAGTTCAGATCTTCAAGTTATAATTTACAATAATAATTAGAAGCTATCAATTTTAAGTTCTGTATTTGACAATTACAAGTTCAGATCTTCAAGTTATAATTTGCACTAATAATTTGTATTTAACAATTAGAAGTTCTGTATTTGACAATTACAAGTTCAGATCTTCAAGTTATAATTTGCAATAATAATTAGAAGCTATCAATTTTAAGTTCTGTATTTGACAATTACAAGTTCAGATCTTCAAGTTATAATTTGAAATAATAATTAGAAGCTATCAATTTTAAGTTCTGTATTTGACAATTACAAGTTCAGATCTTCTAGTTATAATTTGCAATAATAATTAGAAGCTATCAATTTTAAGTTCTGTATTTGACAATTACAAGTTCAGATCTTCAAGTTATAATTTGAAATAATAATTAGAAGCTATCAATTTTATGTTCTGTATTTGACAATTACAAGTTCAGATCTTCAAGTTATAATTTGCAATAATAATTAGAAGCTATCAATTTTAAGTGCTGTATTTGACAATTACTAGTTCAGATCTTCAAGTTATAATTTGCACTAATAATTTGTATTTAACAATTAGAAGTTCTGTATTTGACAATTACAAGTTCAGATCTTCAAGTTATAATTTGCAATAATACTTAGAAGCTATTAATTTTAAGTTCTGTATTTGACAATTACAAGTTCAGATCTTCAAGTTATTATTTGCAATCACAATTTGTATTTAACAAATCTAAGTTCTGTAATTCACTATTACAAGTTCAGATCTTCAAGTTATAATTTACAATAATAATTAGAAGCTATCAATTTTAAGTTCTGTATTTGACAATTACATGTTCAGATCTTCAAGTTATAATTTGCAATAATAATTAGAAGCTATCAATTTTAAGTTCTGTATTTGACAATTACTAGTTCAGATCTTCAAGTTATAATTTGAAATAATAATTTGAATTTAACAAATCTAAGTTCTGTAATTCACTATTACAAGTTCAGATCTTCAAGTTATAATTTACAATAATAATTAGAAGCTATCAATTTTAAGTGCTGTATTTGACAATTACTAGTTCAGATCTTCAAGTTATAATTTGCACTAATAATTTGTATTTAACAATTAGAAGTTCTGTATTTGACTATTACAAGTTCAGATCTTCAAGTTATAATTTACAATAATAATTAGAAGCTATCAATTTTAAGTGCTGTATTTGACAATTACTAGTTCAGATCTTCAAGTTATAATTTGTACTAATAATTTGTATTTAACAATTAGAAGTTCTGTATTTGACAATTACTAGTTCAGATCTTCAAGTTATAATTTGCAATAATAATTAGAAACTATCAATTTTAAGTTCTGTATTTGACAATTACTAGTTCAGATCTTCAAGTTATAATTTGCACTAATAATTTGTATTTAACAATTAGAAGTTCTGTATGTGACTATTATAAGTTCATATCTTCGAATTATTATTTGCAATCTTAGTTTGAATTTAACAATTCGAAGTTCTGTATTTACCTATTACAGGTTCAGATCTTCAAGTTATAATTTGCAATCACAATTTGTATTTAACAATGCTAAGTTGCGTATTTGTCTATTACAAGTTCAGATCTTCAAATTATAATTTGCAATAATAATTAGAAGCTATCAATTTTAAGTTCTGTATTTGCCAATTACAAGTTCAGATCTTCAAGTTATAATTTGCAATAATAATTAGAAGCTATCAATTTTAAGTTCTGTATTTGACAATTACTAGTTCAGATCTTCAAGTTATAATTTGAAATAATAATTTGAATTTAACAAATCTAAGTTCTGTAATTCACTATTACAAGTACAGATCTTCAAGTTATAATTTACAATAATAATTAGAAGCTATCATTTTTAAGTGCTGTATTTGACAATTACTAGTTCAGATCTTCAAGTTATAATTTGCACTAATAATTTGTATTTAACAATTAGAAGTTCTGTATTTGACAATTACAAGTTGAGATCTTCAAGTTATAATTTGCACTAATAATTTGTATTTAACAATTAGAAGTTCTGTATTTGACTATTACAAGTTCAGATCTTCAAGTTATAATTTACAATAATAATTAGAAGCTATCAATTTTAAGTGCTGTATTTGACAATTACTAGTTCAGATCTTCAAGTTATAATTTGCACTAATAATTTGTATTTAACAATTAGAAGTTCTGTATTTGACAATTACTAGTTCAGATCTTCAAGTTATAATTTGCAATAATAATTAGAAGCTATCAATTTTAAGTTCTGTATTTGACAATTACTAGTTCAGATCTTCAAGTTATAATTTGAAATAATAATTTGAATTTAACAAATCTAAGTTCTGTAATTCACTATTACAAGTACAGATCTTCAAGTTATAATTTACAATAATAATTAGAAGCTATCATTTTTAAGTGCTGTATTTGACAATTACTAGTTCAGATCTTCAAGTTATAATTTGCACTAATAATTTGTATTTAACAATTAGAAGTTCTGTATTTGACAATTACAAGTTGAGATCTTCAAGTTATAATTTGCACTAATAATTTGTATTTAACAATTAGAAGTTCTGTATTTGACTATTACAAGTTCAGATCTTCAAGTTATAATTTACAATAATAATTAGAAGCTATCAATTTTAAGTGCTGTATTTGACAATTACTAGTTCAGATCTTCAAGTTATAATTTGCACTAATAATTTGTATTTAACAATTAGAAGTTCTGTATTTGACAATTACTAGTTCAGATCTTCAAGTTATAATTTGAAATAATAATTTGAATTTAACAAATCTTAGTTCTGTAATTCACTATTACAAGTTCAGATCTTCAAGTTATAATTTACAATAATAATTAGAAGCTATCAATTTTAAGTTCTGTATTTGACAATTACAAGTTCAGATCTTCAAGTTATAATTTGCACTAATAATTTGTATTTAACAATTAGAAGTTCTGTATTTGACAATTACAAGTTCAGATCTTCAAGTTATAATTTGCAATAATAATTAGAAGCTATCAATTTTAAGTTCTGGATTTGACAATTACAAGTTCAGATCTTCAAGTTATAATTTGAAATAATAATTAGAAGCTATCAATTTTAAGTTCTGTATTTGACAATTACAGGTTCAGATCTTCTAGTTATAATTTGCAATAATAATTAGAAGCTATCAATTTTAAGTTCTGTATTTGCCAATTACAAGTTCAGATCTTCAAGTTATAATTTGCACTAATAATTTGTATTTAACAATTAGAAGTTCTGTATTTGACAATTACTAGTTCAGATCTTCAAGTTATAATTTGAAATAATAATTTGAATTTAACAAATCTAAGTTCTGTAATTCACTATTACAAGTTCAGATCTTCAAGTTATAATTTACAATAATAATTAGAAGCTATCAATTTTAAGTGCTGTTTTTGACAATTACTAGTTCAGATCTTCAAGTTATAATTTGCACTAATAATTTGTATTTAACAATTAGAAGTTCTGTATTTGACAATTACAAGTTCAGATCTTCAAGTTATAATTTGCACTAATAATTTGTATTTAACAATTAGAAGTTCTGTATTTGACTATTACAAGTTCAGATCTTCAAGTTATAATTTACAATAATAATTAGAAGCTATCAATTTTAAGTGCTGTATTTGACAATTACTAGTTCAGATCTTCAAGTTATAATTTGAAATAATAATTTGAATTTAACACATCTAAGTTCTGTAATTCACTATTACAAGTTCAGATCTTCAAGTTATAATTTACAATAATAATTAGAAGCTATCAATTTTAAGTTCTGTATTTGACAATTACAAGTTCAGATCTTCAAGTTATAATTTGCACTAATAATTTGTATTTAACAATTAGAAGTTCTGTATTTGACAATTACAAGTTCAGATCTTCAAGTTATAATTTGCAATAATAATTAGAAGCTATCAATTTTAAGTTCTGTATTTGACAAATACAAGTTCAGATCTTCAAGTTATAATTTGAAATAATAATTAGAAGCTATCAATTTTAAGTTCTGTATTTGGCAATTACAAGTTCAGATCTTCTAGTTATAATTTGCAATAATAATTAGAAGCTATCAATTTTAAGTTCTGTATTTGCCAATTACAAGTTCAGATCTTCAAGTTATAATTTGCACTAATAATTTGTATTTAGCAATTAGAAGTTCTGTATTTGACAATTACAAGTTCAGATCTTCAAGTTATAATTTGCAATAATAATTAGAAGCTATTAATTTTAAGTTCTGTATTTGACAATTACAAGTTCAGATCTTCAAGTTATAATTTGAAATAATAATTAGAAGCTATCAATTTTATGTTCTGTATTTGACAATTACAAGTTCAGATCTTCAAGTTATAATTTGCAATAATAATTAGAAGCTATCAATTTTAAGTGCTGTATTTGACAATTACTAGTTCAGATCTTCAAGTTATAATTTGCACTAATAATTTGTATTTAACAATTAGAAGTTCTGTATTTGACAATTACAAGTTCAGATCTTCAAGTTATAATTTGCAATAATACTTAGAAGCTATTAATTTTAAGTTCTGTATTTGACAATTACAAGTTCAGATCTTCAAGTTATTATTTGCAATCACAATTTGTATCTAACAAATCTAAGTTCTGTAATTCACTATTACAAGTTCAGATCTTCAAGTTATAATTTACAATAATAATTAGAAGCTATTAATTTTAAGTTCTGTATTTGACAATTACAAGTTCAGATCTTCAAGTTATAATTTAAATAATAATTAGAAGCCATCAATTTTATGTTCTGTATTTGACAATTACAAGTTCAGATCTTCAAGTTATAATTTGCAATAATAATTAGAAGCTATCAATTTTAAGTGCTGTATTTGACAATTACTAGTTCAGATCTTCAAGTTATAATTTGCACTAATAATTTGTATTTAACAATTAGAAGTTCTGTATTTGACAATTACAAGTTCAGATCTTCAAGTTATAATTTGCAATAATACTTAGAAGCTATTAATTTTAAGTTCTGAATTTGACAATTACAAGTTCAGATCTTCAAGTTATTATTTGCAATCACAATTTGTATTTAACAAATCTAAGTTCTGTAATTCACTATTACAAGTTCAGATCTACAAGTTATAATTTACAATAATAATTAGAAGCTATCAATTTTAAGTTCTGTATTTGACAATTACATGTTCAGATCTTCAAGTTATAATTTGTAATAATAATTAGAAGCTATCAATTTTAAGTTCTGTATTTGACAATTACTAGTTCAGATCTTCAAGTTATAATTTGAAATAATAATTTGAATTTAACAAATCTAAGTTCAGTAATTCACTATTACAAGTTCAGATCTTCAAGTTATAATTTACAATAATAATTAGAAGCTATCAATTTTAAGTGCTGTATTTGACAATTACTAGTTCAGATCTTCAAGTTATAATTTGCACTAATAATTTGTATTTAACAATTAGAAGTTCTGTATTTGACTATTACAAGTTCAGATCTTCAAGTTATAATTTACAATAATAATTAGAAGCTATCAATTTTAAGTGCTGTATTTGACAATTACTAGTTCAGATCTTCAAGTTATAATTTGCACTAATAATTTGTATTTAACAATTAGAAGTTCTGTATTTGACAATTACTAGTTCAGATCTTCAAGTTATAATTTGCAATAATAATTAGAAACTATCAATTTTAAGTTCTGTATTTGACAATTACTAGTTCAGATCTACAAGTTATAATTTGCACTAATAATTTGTATTTAACAATTAGAAGTTCTGTATGTGACTATTATAAGTTCATATCTTCGAATTATTATTTGCAATCTTAGTTTGAATTTAACAATTCGAAGTTCTGTATTTACCTATTACAGGTTCAGATCTTCAAGTTATAATTTGCAATCACAATTTGTATTTAACAATGCTAAGTTGCGTATTTGTCTATTACAAGTTCAGATCTTCAAATTATAATTTGCAATAATAATTAGAAGCTATCAATTTTAAGTTCTGTATTTGCCAATTACAAGTTCAGATCTGCAAGTTATAATTTGCAATAATAATTAGAAGCTATCAATTTTAAGTTCTGTATTTGACAATTACTAGTTCAGATCTTCAAGTTATAATTTGCACTAATAATTTGTATTTAACAATTAGAAGTTCTGTATGTGACTATTATAAGTTCAGATCTTCGAATTATTATTTGCAATAATAATTAGAAGCTATCAATTTTAAGTTCTGTATTTGTCAATTACAAGTTCAGATCTTCAAGTTATAATTTGCAATAATAATTAGAAGCTATCAATTTTAAGTTCTGTATTTGACAATTACTAGTTCAGATCTTCAAGTTATAAATTGAAATAATAATTTGAATTTAACAAATCTAAGTTCTGTAATTCACTATTACAAGTTCAGATCTTCAAGTTATAATTTACAATAATAATTAGAAGCTATCAATTTTAAGTGCTGTATTTGACAATTACTAGTTCAGATCTTCAAGTTAGAATTTGCACTAATAATTTGTATTTAACAATTAGAAGTTCTGTATTTGACTATTACAAGTTCAGATCTTCAAGTTATAATTTACAATAATAATTAGAAGCTATCAATTTTAAGTGCTGTATTTGACAATTACTAGTTCAGATCTTCAAGTTATAATTTGCACTAATAATTTGTATTTAACAATTAGAAGTTCTGTATTTGACAATTACTAGTTAAGATCTTCAAGTTATAATTTGCAATAATAATTAGAAGCTATCAATTTTAAGTTCTGTATTTGACAATTACAAGTTCAGATCTTCAAGTTATAATTTGCACTAATAATTAGTATTTAACAATTAGAAGTTCTGTATGTGACTATTATAAGTTCAGATCTTCGAATTATTATTTGCAATCTTAGTTTGAATTTAACAATTCGAAGTTCTGTATTTACCTATTACTTCAAGTTATAATTTGCAATCACAATTTGTATTTAACAATGCTAAGTTGCGTATTTGTCTATTACAAGTTCAGATCTTCAAATTATAATTTGCAATAATAATTAGAAGCTATCAATTTTAAGTTCTGTATTTGCCAATTACAAGTTCAGATCTTCAAGTTATAATTTGCAATAATAATTAGAAGCTATCAATTTTAAGTTCTGTATTTGACAATTACTAGTTCAGATCTTCAAGTTATAATTTGAAATAATAATTTGAATTTAACAAATCTAAGTTCTGTAATTCACTATTACAAGTTCAGATCTTCAAGTTATAATTTACAATAATAATTAGAAGCTATCAATTTTAAGTGCTGTATTTGACAATTACTAGTTCAGATCTTCAAGTTATAATTTGCACTAATAATTTGTATTTAACAATTAGAAGTTCTGTATTTGACAATTACTAGTTCAGATCTTCAAGTTATAATTTGAAATAATAATTTGAATTTAACAAATCTAAGTTCTGTAATTCACTATTACAAGTTCAGATCTTCAAGTTATAATTTACAATAATAATTAGAAGCTATCAATTTTAAGTTCTGTATTTGACAATTACAAGTTCAGATCTTCAAGTTATAATTTGCAATAATAATTAGAAGCTATCAATTTTAAGTTCTGTATTTGACAATTACAAGTTCAGATCTTCAAGTTATAATTTGAAATAATAATTAGAAGCTATCAATTTTAAGTTCTGTATTTGACAATTACAAGTTCAGATCTTCTAGTTATAATTTGCAATAATAATTAGAAGCTATCAATTTTAAGTTCTGTATTTGCCAATTACAAGTTCAGATCTTCAAGTTATAATTTGCACTAATAATTTGTATTTAGCAATTAGAAGTTCTGTATTTGACAATTACAAGTTCAGATCTTCAAGTTATAATTTGCAATAATAATTAGAAGCTATTAATTTTAAGTTCTGTATTTGACAATTACAAGTTCAGATCTTCAAGTTATAATTTGAAATAAAAATTAGAAGCTATCAATTTTATGTTCTGTATTTGACAATTACAAGTTCAGATCTTCAAGTTATAATTTGCAATAATAATTAGAAGCTATCAATTTTAAGTGCTGTATTTGACAATTACTAGTTCAGATCTTCAAGTTATAATTTGCACTAATAATTTGTATTTAACAATTAGAAGTTCTGTATTTGACAATTACAAGTTCAGATCTTCAAGTTATAATTTGCAATAATACTTAGAAGCTATTAATTTTAAGTTCTGTATTTGACAATTACAAGTTCAGATCTTCAAGTTATTATTTGCAATCACAATTTGTATTTAACAAATCTAAGTTCTGTAATTCACTATTACAAGTTCAGATCTTCAAGTTATAATTTACAATAATAATTAGAAGCTATCAATTTTAAGTTCTGTGTTTGACAATTACATGTTCAGATCTTCAAGTTATAATTTGCAATAATAATTAGAAGCTATCAATTTTAAGTTCTGTATTTGACAATTACTAGTTCAGATCTTCAAGTTATAATTTGAAATAATAATTTGAATTTAACAAATCTAAGTTCTGTAATTCACTATTACAAGTTCAGATCTTCAAGTTATAATTTACAATAATAATTAGAAGCTATCAATTTTAAGTGCTGTATTTGACAATTACTAGTTCAGATCTTCAAGTTATAATTTGCACTAATAATTTGTATTTAACAATTAGAAGTTCTGTATTTGACTATTACAAGTTCAGATCTTCAAGTTATAATTTACAATAATAATTAGAAGCTATCAATTTTAAGTGCTGTATTTGACAATTACTAGTTCAGATCTTCAAGTTATAATTTGTACTAATAATTTGTATTTAACAATTAGAAGTTCTGTATTTGACAATTACTAGTTCAGATCTTCAAGTTATAATTTACAATAATAATTAGAAACTATCAATTTTAAGTTCTGTATTTGACAATTACTAGTTCAGATCTTCAAGTTATAATTTGCACTAATAATTTGTATTTAACAATTAGAAGTTCTGTATGTGACTATTATAAGTTCATATCTTCGAATTATTATTTGCAATCTTAGTTTGAATTTAACAATTCGAAGTTCTGTATTTATCTATTACAGGTTCAGATCTTCAAGTTATAATTTGCAATCACAATTTGTATTTAACAATGCTAAGTTGCGTATTTGTCTATTACAAGTTCAGATCTTCAAATTATAATTTGCAATAATAATTAGAAGCTATCAATTTTAAGTTCTGTATTTGCCAATTTCAAGTTCAGATCTTCAAGTTATAATTTGCAATAATAATTAGAAGCTATCAATTTTAAGTTCTGTATTTGACAATTACTAGTTCAGATCTTCAAGTTATAATTTGAAATAATAATTTGAATTTAACAAATCTAAGTTCTGTAATTCACTATTACAAGTTCAGATCTTCAAGTTATAATTTACAATAATAATTAGAAGCTATCAATTTTAAGTGCTGTATTTGACAATTACTAGTTCAGATCTTCAAGTTATAATTTGCACTAATAATTTGTATTTAACAATTAGAAGTTCTGTATTTGACAATTACTAGTTCAGATCTTCAAGTTATAATTTGAAATAATAATTTGAATTTAACAAATCTAAGTTCTGTAATTCACTATTACAAGTTCAGATCTTCAAGTTATAATTTACAATAATAATTAGAAGCTATCAATTTTAAGTTCTGTATTTGACAATTACAAGTTCAGATCTTCAAGTTATAATTTGCACTAATAATTTGTATTTAACAATTAGAAGTTCTGTATTTGACAATTACAAGTTCAGATCTTCAAGTTATAATTTGCAATAATAATTAGAAGCTATCAATTTTAAGTTCTGTATTTGACAATTACAAGTTCAGATCTTCAAGTTATAATTTGAAATAATAATTAGAAGCTATCAATTTTAAGTTCTGTATTTGACAATTACAAGTTCAGATCTTCTAGTTATAATTTGCAATAATAATTAGAAGCTATCAATTTTAAGTTCTGTATTTGACAATTACAAGTTCAGATCTTCAAGTTATAATTTGAAATAATAATTAGAAGCTATCAATTTTATGTTCTGTATTTGACAATTACAAGTTCAGATCTTCAAGTTATAATTTGCAATAATAATTAGAAGCTATCAATTTTAAGTGCTGTATTTGACAATTACTAGTTCAGATCTTCAAGTTATAATTTGCACTAATAATTTGTATTTAACAATTAGAAGTTCTGTATTTGACAATTACAAGTTCAGATCTTCAAGTTATAATTTGCAATAATACTTAGAAGCTATTAATTTTAAGTTCTGTATTTGACAATTACAAGTTCAGATCTTCAAGTTATTATTTGCAATCACAATTTGTATTTAACAAATCTAAGTTCTGTAATTCACTATTACAAGTTCAGATCTTCAAGTTATAATTTACAATAATAATTAGAAGCTATCAATTTTAAGTTCTGTATTTGACAATTACATGTTCAGATCTTCAAGTTATAATTTGCAATAATAATTAGAAGCTATCAATTTTAAGTTCTGTATTTGACAATTACTAGTTCAGATCTTCAAGTTATAATTTGAAATAATAATTTGAATTTAACAAATCTAAGTTCTGTAATTCACTATTACAAGTTCAGATCTTCAAGTTATAATTTACAATAATAATTAGAAGCTATCAATTTTAAGTGCTGTATTTGACAATTACTAGTTCAGATCTTCAAGTTATAATTTGCACTAATAATTTGTATTTAACAATTAGAAGTTCTGTATTTGACTATTACAAGTTCAGATCTTCAAGTTATAATTTACAATAATAATTAGAAGCTATCAATTTTAAGTGCTGTATTTGACAATTACTAGTTCAGATCTTCAAGTTATAATTTGTACTAATAATTTGTATTTAACAATTAGAAGTTCTGTATTTGACAATTACTAGTTCAGATCTTCAAGTTATAATTTGCAATAATAATTAGAAACTATCAATTTTAAGTTCTGTATTTGACAATTACTAGTTCAGATCTTCAAGTTATAATTTGCACTAATAATTTGTATTTAACAATTAGAAGTTCTGTATGTGACTATTATAAGTTCATATCTTCGAATTATTATTTGCAATCTTAGTTTGAATTTAACAATTCGAAGTTCTGTATTTACCTATTACAGGTTCAGATCTTCAAGTTATAATTTGCAATCACAATTTGTATTTAACAATGCTAAGTTGCGTATTTGTCTATTACAAGTTCAGATCTTCAAATTATAATTTGCAATAATAATTAGAAGCTATCAATTTTAAGTTCTGTATTTGCCAATTACAAGTTCAGATCTTCAAGTTATAATTTGCAATAATAATTAGAAGCTATCAATTTTAAGTTCTGTATTTGACAATTACTAGTTCAGATCTTCAAGTTATAATTTGAAATAATAATTTGAATTTAACAAATCTAAGTTCTGTAATTCACTATTACAAGTACAGATCTTCAAGTTATAATTTACAATAATAATTAGAAGCTATCATTTTTAAGTGCTGTATTTGACAATTACTAGTTCAGATCTTCAAGTTATAATTTGCACTAATAATTTGTATTTAACAATTAGAAGTTCTGTATTTGACAATTACAAGTTGAGATCTTCAAGTTATAATTTGCACTAATAATTTGTATTTAACAATTAGAAGTTCTGTATTTGACTATTACAAGTTCAGATCTTCAAGTTATAATTTACAATAATAATTAGAAGCTATCAATTTTAAGTGCTGTATTTGACAATTACTAGTTCAGATCTTCAAGTTATAATTTGCACTAATAATTTGTATTTAACAATTAGAAGTTCTGTATTTGACAATTACTAGTTCAGATCTTCAAGTTATAATTTGCAATAATAATTAGAAGCTATCAATTTTAAGTTCTGTATTTGACAATTACTAGTTCAGATCTTCAAGTTATAATTTGAAATAATAATTTGAATTTAACAAATCTAAGTTCTGTAATTCACTATTACAAGTACAGATCTTCAAGTTATAATTTACAATAATAATTAGAAGCTATCATTTTTAAGTGCTGTATTTGACAATTACTAGTTCAGATCTTCAAGTTATAATTTGCACTAATAATTTGTATTTAACAATTAGAAGTTCTGTATTTGACAATTACAAGTTGAGATCTTCAAGTTATAATTTGCACTAATAATTTGTATTTAACAATTAGAAGTTCTGTATTTGACTATTACAAGTTCAGATCTTCAAGTTATAATTTACAATAATAATTAGAAGCTATCAATTTTAAGTGCTGTATTTGACAATTACTAGTTCAGATCTTCAAGTTATAATTTGCACTAATAATTTGTATTTAACAATTAGAAGTTCTGTATTTGACAATTACTAGTTCAGATCTTCAAGTTATAATTTGAAATAATAATTTGAATTTAACAAATCTTAGTTCTGTAATTCACTATTACAAGTTCAGATCTTCAAGTTATAATTTACAATAATAATTAGAAGCTATCAATTTTAAGTTCTGTATTTGACAATTACAAGTTCAGATCTTCAAGTTATAATTTGCACTAATAATTTGTATTTAACAATTAGAAGTTCTGTATTTGACAATTACAAGTTCAGATCTTCAAGTTATAATTTGCAATAATAATTAGAAGCTATCAATTTTAAGTTCTGGATTTGACAATTACAAGTTCAGATCTTCAAGTTATAATTTGAAATAATAATTAGAAGCTATCAATTTTAAGTTCTGTATTTGACAATTACAGGTTCAGATCTTCTAGTTATAATTTGCAATAATAATTAGAAGCTATCAATTTTAAGTTCTGTATTTGCCAATTACAAGTTCAGATCTTCAAGTTATAATTTGCACTAATAATTTGTATTTAACAATTAGAAGTTCTGTATTTGACAATTACTAGTTCAGATCTTCAAGTTATAATTTGAAATAATAATTTGAATTTAACAAATCTAAGTTCTGTAATTCACTATTACAAGTTCAGATCTTCAAGTTATAATTTACAATAATAATTAGAAGCTATCAATTTTAAGTGCTGTTTTTGACAATTACTAGTTCAGATCTTCAAGTTATAATTTGCACTAATAATTTGTATTTAACAATTAGAAGTTCTGTATTTGACAATTACAAGTTCAGATCTTCAAGTTATAATTTGCACTAATAATTTGTATTTAACAATTAGAAGTTCTGTATTTGACTATTACAAGTTCAGATCTTCAAGTTATAATTTACAATAATAATTAGAAGCTATCAATTTTAAGTGCTGTATTTGACAATTACTAGTTCAGATCTTCAAGTTATAATTTGAAATAATAATTTGAATTTAACACATCTAAGTTCTGTAATTCACTATTACAAGTTCAGATCTTCAAGTTATAATTTACAATAATAATTAGAAGCTATCAATTTTAAGTTCTGTATTTGACAATTACAAGTTCAGATCTTCAAGTTATAATTTGCACTAATAATTTGTATTTAACAATTAGAAGTTCTGTATTTGACAATTACAAGTTCAGATCTTCAAGTTATAATTTGCAATAATAATTAGAAGCTATCAATTTTAAGTTCTGTATTTGACAAATACAAGTTCAGATCTTCAAGTTATAATTTGAAATAATAATTAGAAGCTATCAATTTTAAGTTCTGTATTTGGCAATTACAAGTTCAGATCTTCTAGTTATAATTTGCAATAATAATTAGAAGCTATCAATTTTAAGTTCTGTATTTGCCAATTACAAGTTCAGATCTTCAAGTTATAATTTGCACTAATAATTTGTATTTAGCAATTAGAAGTTCTGTATTTGACAATTACAAGTTCAGATCTTCAAGTTATAATTTGCAATAATAATTAGAAGCTATTAATTTTAAGTTCTGTATTTGACAATTACAAGTTCAGATCTTCAAGTTATAATTTGAAATAATAATTAGAAGCTATCAATTTTATGTTCTGTATTTGACAATTACAAGTTCAGATCTTCAAGTTATAATTTGCAATAATAATTAGAAGCTATCAATTTTAAGTGCTGTATTTGACAATTACTAGTTCAGATCTTCAAGTTATAATTTGCACTAATAATTTGTATTTAACAATTAGAAGTTCTGTATTTGACAATTACAAGTTCAGATCTTCAAGTTATAATTTGCAATAATACTTAGAAGCTATTAATTTTAAGTTCTGTATTTGACAATTACAAGTTCAGATCTTCAAGTTATTATTTGCAATCACAATTTGTATCTAACAAATCTAAGTTCTGTAATTCACTATTACAAGTTCAGATCTTCAAGTTATAATTTACAATAATAATTAGAAGCTATTAATTTTAAGTTCTGTATTTGACAATTACAAGTTCAGATCTTCAAGTTATAATTTAAATAATAATTAGAAGCCATCAATTTTATGTTCTGTATTTGACAATTACAAGTTCAGATCTTCAAGTTATAATTTGCAATAATAATTAGAAGCTATCAATTTTAAGTGCTGTATTTGACAATTACTAGTTCAGATCTTCAAGTTATAATTTGCACTAATAATTTGTATTTAACAATTAGAAGTTCTGTATTTGACAATTACAAGTTCAGATCTTCAAGTTATAATTTGCAATAATACTTAGAAGCTATTAATTTTAAGTTCTGAATTTGACAATTACAAGTTCAGATCTTCAAGTTATTATTTGCAATCACAATTTGTATTTAACAAATCTAAGTTCTGTAATTCACTATTACAAGTTCAGATCTACAAGTTATAATTTACAATAATAATTAGAAGCTATCAATTTTAAGTTCTGTATTTGACAATTACATGTTCAGATCTTCAAGTTATAATTTGTAATAATAATTAGAAGCTATCAATTTTAAGTTCTGTATTTGACAATTACTAGTTCAGATCTTCAAGTTATAATTTGAAATAATAATTTGAATTTAACAAATCTAAGTTCAGTAATTCACTATTACAAGTTCAGATCTTCAAGTTATAATTTACAATAATAATTAGAAGCTATCAATTTTAAGTGCTGTATTTGACAATTACTAGTTCAGATCTTCAAGTTATAATTTGCACTAATAATTTGTATTTAACAATTAGAAGTTCTGTATTTGACTATTACAAGTTCAGATCTTCAAGTTATAATTTACAATAATAATTAGAAGCTATCAATTTTAAGTGCTGTATTTGACAATTACTAGTTCAGATCTTCAAGTTATAATTTGCACTAATAATTTGTATTTAACAATTAGAAGTTCTGTATTTGACAATTACTAGTTCAGATCTTCAAGTTATAATTTGCAATAATAATTAGAAACTATCAATTTTAAGTTCTGTATTTGACAATTACTAGTTCAGATCTACAAGTTATAATTTGCACTAATAATTTGTATTTAACAATTAGAAGTTCTGTATGTGACTATTATAAGTTCATATCTTCGAATTATTATTTGCAATCTTAGTTTGAATTTAACAATTCGAAGTTCTGTATTTACCTATTACAGGTTCAGATCTTCAAGTTATAATTTGCAATCACAATTTGTATTTAACAATGCTAAGTTGCGTATTTGTCTATTACAAGTTCAGATCTTCAAATTATAATTTGCAATAATAATTAGAAGCTATCAATTTTAAGTTCTGTATTTGCCAATTACAAGTTCAGATCTGCAAGTTATAATTTGCAATAATAATTAGAAGCTATCAATTTTAAGTTCTGTATTTGACAATTACTAGTTCAGATCTTCAAGTTATAATTTGAAATAATAATTTGAATTGAACAAATCTAAGTTCTGTAATTCACTATTACAAGTACAGATCTTCAAGTTATAATTTACAATAATAATTAGAAGCTATCAATTTTAAGTGCTGTATTTGACAATTACTAGTTCAGATCTTCAAGTTATAATTTGCACTAATAATTTGTATTTAACAATTAGAAGTTCTGTATTTGACAATTACAAGTTGAGATCTTCAAGTTATAATTTGCACTAATAATTTGTATTTAACAATTACAAGTTCTCTATTTGACTATTACAAGTTCAGATCTTCAAGTTATAATTTACAATAATAATTAGAAGCTATCAATTTTAAGTGCTGTATTTGACAATTACTAGTTCAGATCTTCAAGTTATAATTTGCACTAATAATTTGTATTTAACAATTAGAAGTTCTGTATTTGACAATTATTAGTTCAGATCTTCAAGTTATAATTTGAAATAATAATTTGAATTTAACAAATCTTAGTTCTGTAATTCACTATTACAAGTTCAGATCTTCAAGTTATAATTTACAATAATAATTAGAAGCTATCAATTTTAAGTTCTGTATTTGACAATTACAAGTTCAGATCTTCAAGTTATAATTTGCACTAATAATTTGTATTTAACAATTAGAAGTTCTGTATTTGACAATTACAAGTTCAGATCTTCAAGTTATAATTTGCAATAATAATTAGAAGCTATCAATTTTAAGTTCTGTATTTGACAATTACAAGTTCAGATCTTCAAGTTATAATTTGAAATAATAATTAGAAGCTATCAATTTTAAGTTCTGTATTTGACAATTACAAGTTCAGATCTTCTAGTTATAATTTGCAATAATAATTAGAAGCTATCAATTTTAAGTTCTGTATTTGCCAATTACAAGTTCAGATCTTCAAGTTATAATTTGCACTAATAATTTGTATTTAGCAATTAGAAGTTCTGTATTTGACAATTACTAGTTCAGATCTTCAAGTTATAATTTGAAATAATAATTTGAATTTAACAAATCTAAGTTCTGTAATTCACTATTACAAGTTCAGATCTTCAAGTTATAATTTACAATAATAATTAGAAGCTATCAATTTTAAGTGCTGTTTTTGACAATTACTAGTTCAGATCTTCAAGTTATAATTTGCACTAATAATTTGTATTTAACAATTAGAAGTTCTGTATTTGACAATTACAAGTTCAGATCTTCAAGTTATAATTTGCACTAATAATTTGTATTTAACAATTAGAAGTTCTGTATTTGACTATTACAAGTTCAGATCTTCAAGTTATAATTTACAATAATAATTAGAAGCTATCAATTTTAAGTGCTGTATTTGACAATTACTAGTTCAGATCTTCAAGTTATAATTTGCACTAATAATTTGTATTTAACAATTAGAAGTTCTGTATTTGACAATTACTAGTTCAGATCTTCAAGTTATAATTTGAAATAATAATTTGAATTTAACACATCTAAGTTCTGTAATTCACTATTACAAGTTCAGATCTTCAAGTTATAATTTACAATAATAATTAGAAGCTATCAATTTTAAGTTCTGTATTTGACAATTACAAGTTCAGATCTTCAAGTTATAATTTGCACTAATAATTTGTATTTAACAATTAGAAGTTCTGTATTTGACAATTACAAGTTCAGATCTACAAGTTATAATTTGCAATAATAATTAGAAGCTATCAATTTTAAGTTCTGTATTTGACAAATACAAGTTCAGATCTTCAAGTTATAATTTGAAATAATAATTAGAAGCTATCAATTTTAAGTTCTGTATTTGGCAATTACAAGTTCAGATCTTCTAGTTATAATTTGCAATAATAATTAGAAGCTATCAATTTTAAGTTCTGTATTTGCCAATTACAAGTTCAGATCTTCAAGTTATAATTTGCACTAATAATTTGTATTTAGCAATTAGAAGTTCTGTATTTGACAATTACAAGTTCAGATCTTCAAGTTATAATTTGCAATAATAATTAGAAGCTATTAATTTTAAGTTCTGTATTTGACAATTACAAGTTCAGATCTTCAAGTTATAATTTGAAATAATAATTAGAAGCTATCAATTTTATGTTCTGTATTTGACAATTACAAGTTCAGATCTTCAAGTTATAATTTGCAATAATAATTAGAAGCTATCAATTTTAAGTGCTGTATTTGACAATTACTAGTTCAGATCTTCAAGTTATAATTTGCACTAATAATTTGTATTTAACAATTAGAAGTTCTGTATTTGACAATTACAAGTTCAGATCTTCAAGTTATAATTTGCAATAATACTTAGAAGCTATTAATTTTAAGTTCTGTATTTGACAATTACAAGTTCAGATCTTCAAGTTATTATTTGCAATCACAATTTGTATCTAACAAATCTAAGTTCTGTAATTCACTATTACAAGTTCAGATCTTCAAGTTATAATTTACAATAATAATTAGAAGCTATTAATTTTAAGTTCTGTATTTGACAATTACAAGTTCAGATCTTCAAGTTATAATTTAAATAATAATTAGAAGCCATCAATTTTATGTTCTGTATTTGACAATTACAAGTTCAGATCTTCAAGTTATAATTTGCAATAATAATTAGAAGCTATCAATTTTAAGTGCTGTATTTGACAATTACTAGTTCAGATCTTCAAGTTATAATTTGCACTAATAATTTGTATTTAACAATTAGAAGTTCTGTATTTGACAATTACAAGTTCAGATCTTCAAGTTATAATTTGCAATAATACTTAGAAGCTATTAATTTTAAGTTCTGAATTTGACAATTACAAGTTCAGATCTTCAAGTTATTATTTGCAATCACAATTTGTATTTAACAAATCTAAGTTCTGTAATTCACTATTACAAGTTCAGATCTACAAGTTATAATTTACAATAATAATTAGAAGCTATCAATTTTAAGTTCTGTATTTGACAATTACATGTTCAGATCTTCAAGTTATAATTTGCAATAATAATTAGAAGCTATCAATTTTAAGTTCTGTATTTGACAATTACTAGTTCAGATCTTCAAGTTATAATTTGAAATAATAATTTGAATTTAACAAATCTAAGTTCAGTAATTCACTATTACAAGTTCAGATCTTCAAGTTATAATTTACAATAATAATTAGAAGCTATCAATTTTAAGTGCTGTATTTGACAATTACTAGTTCAGATCTTCAAGTTATAATTTGCACTAATAATTTGTATTTAACAATTAGAAGTTCTGTATTTGACTATTACAAGTTCAGATCTTCAAGTTATAATTTACAATAATAATTAGAAGCTATCAATTTTAAGTGCTGTATTTGACAATTACTAGTTCAGATCTTCAAGTTATAATTTGCACTAATAATTTGTATTTAACAATTAGAAGTTCTGTATTTGACAATTACTAGTTCAGATCTTCAAGTTATAATTTGCAATAATAATTAGAAACTATCAATTTTAAGTTCTGTATTTGACAATTACTAGTTCAGATCTACAAGTTATAATTTGCACTAATAATTTGTATTTAACAATTAGAAGTTCTGTATGTGACTATTATAAGTTCATATCTTCGAATTATTATTTGCAATCTTAGTTTGAATTTAACAATTCGAAGTTCTGTATTTACCTATTACAGGTTCAGATCTTCAAGTTATAATTTGCAATCACAATTTGTATTTAACAATGCTAAGTTGCGTATTTGTCTATTACAAGTTCAGATCTTCAAATTATAATTTGCAATAATAATTAGAAGCTATCAATTTTAAGTTCTGTATTTGCCAATTACAAGTTCAGATCTGCAAGTTATAATTTGCAATAATAATTAGAAGCTATCAATTTTAAGTTCTGTATTTGACAATTACTAGTTCAGATCTTCAAGTTATAATTTGAAATAATAATTTGAATTGAACAAATCTAAGTTCTGTAATTCACTATTACAAGTACAGATCTTCAAGTTATAAGTTACAATAATAATTAGAAGCTATCAATTTTAAGTGCTGTATTTGACAATTACTAGTTCAGATCTTCAAGTTATAATTTGCACTAATAATTTGTATTTAACAATTAGAAGTTCTGTATTTGACAATTACAAGTTGAGATCTTCAAGTTATAATTTGCACTAATAATTTGTATTTAACAATTAGAAGTTCTCTATTTGACTATTACAAGTTCAGATCTTCAAGTTATAATTTACAATAATAATTAGAAGCTATCAATTTTAAGTGCTGTATTTGACAATTACTAGTTCAGATCTTCAAGTTATAATTTGCACTAATAATTTGTATTTAACAATTAGAAGTTCTGTATTTGACAATTATTAGTTCAGATCTTCAAGTTATAATTTGAAATAATAATTTGAATTTAACAAATCTTAGTTCTGTAATTCACTATTACAAGTTCAGATCTTCAAGTTATAATTTACAATAATAATTAGAAGCTATCAATTTTAAGTTCTGTATTTGACAATTACAAGTTCAGATCTTCAAGTTATAATTTGCACTAATAATTTGTATTTAACAATTAGAAGTTCTGTATTTGACAATTACAAGTTCAGATCTTCAAGTTATAATTTGCAATAATAATTAGAAGCTATCAATTTTAAGTTCTGTATTTGACAATTACAAGTTCAGATCTTCAAGTTATAATTTGAAATAATAATTAGAAGCTATCAATTTTAAGTTCTGTATTTGACAATTACAAGTTCAGATCTTCTAGTTATAATTTGCAATAATAATTAGAAGCTATCAATTTTAAGTTCTGTATTTGCCAATTACAAGTTCAGATCTTCAAGTTATAATTTGCACTAATAATTTAATTTAGCAATTAGAAGTTCTGTATTTAACAATTACAAGTTCAGATCTTCAAGTTATAATTTGCAATAATAATTAGAAGCTATTAATTTTAAGTTCTGTATTTGACAATTACAAGTTCAGATCTTCAAGTTATAATTTGAAATAATAATTAGAAGCTATCAATTTTATGTTCTGTATTTGACAATTACAAGATCAGATCTTCAAGTTATAATTTGCAATAATAATTAGAAGCTATCAATTTTAAGTGCTGTATTTGACAATTACTAGTTCAGATCTTCAAGTTATAATTTGCACTAATAATTTGTATTTAACAATTAGAAGTTCTGTATTTGACAATTACAAGTTCAGATCTTCAAGTTATAATTTGCAATAATAATTAGAAGCTATTAATTTTAAGTTCTGTATTTGACAATTACAAGATCAGATCTTCAAGTTATTATTTGCAATAATAATTAGAAGCTATCAATTTTAAGTTCTGCATTTGACAATTACAAGTTCAGATCTGCAAGTTATTATTTGCAATAATAATTAGAAGCTATCAATTTTAAGTTCAGTATTTGACAATTACAAGTTCAGATCTACCAGTTATAATTTGCACTAATAATTTGTATTTAACAATTAGAAGTTCTGTATTTGACAATTACAAGTTCAGATCTTCAAATTATAATTTGCAATAATAATTAGAAGCTATCAATTTTAAGTTCTGTATTTGCCAATTACAAGTTCAGATCTTCTAGTTATAATTTGCAATAATAATTAAAAGCTATCAATTTTAAGTTCTGTATTTGACAATTACTAGTTCAGATCTTCAAGTTATAATTTGAAATAATAATTTGAATTTAACAAATCTAAGTTCTGTAATTCACTATTACAAGTTCAGATCTTCAAGTTATAATTTACAATAATAATTAGAAGCTATCAATTTTAAGTGCTGTATTTGACAATTACTAGTTCAGATCTTCAAGTTATAATTTGCACTAATAATTTGTATTTAACAATTAGAAGTTCTGTATTTGACAATTACTAGTTCAGATCTTCTAGTTATAATTTGAAATAATAATTTGAATTTAACAAATCTAAGTTCTGTAATTCACTATTACAAGTTCAGACCTTCAAGTTATAATTTACAATAATAATTAGAAGCTATCAATTTTAAGTGCTGTATTTGACAATTACTAGTTCAGATCTTCAAGTTATAATTTGCACTAATAATTTGTATTTAACAATTAGAAGTTCTGTATTTGACAATTACTAGTTCAGATCTTCAAGTTATAATTTGAAATAATAATTTGAATTTAACACATCTAAGTTCTGTAATTCACTATTACAAGTTCAGATCTTCAAGTTATAATTTACAATAATAATTAGAAGCTATCAATTTTAAGTTCTGTATTTGACAATTACAAGTTCAGATCTTCAAGTTATAATTTGCACTAATAATTTGTATTTAACAATTAGAAGTTCTGTATTTGACAATTACAAGTTCAGATCTTCAAGTTATAATTTGCAATAATAATTAGAAGCTATCAATTTTAAGTTCTGTATTTGACAAATACAAGTTCAGATCTTCAAGTTATAATTTGAAATAATAATTAGAAGCTATCAATTTTAAGTTCTGTATTTGGCAATTACAAGTTCAGATCTTCTAGTTATAATTTGCAATAATAATTAGAAGCTATCAATTTTAAGTTCTGTATTTGCCAATTACAAGTTCAGATCTTCAAGTTATAATTTGCACTAATAATTTGTATTTAGCAATTAGAAGTTCTGTATTTGACAATTACAAGTTCAGATCTTCAAGTTATAATTTGCAATAATAATTAGAAGCTATTAATTTTAAGTTCTGTATTTGACAATTACAAGTTCAGATCTTCAAGTTATAATTTGAAATAATAATTAGAAGCTATCAATTTTATGTTCTGTATTTGACAATTACAAGTTCAGATCTTCAAGTTATAATTTGCAATAATAATTAGAAGCTATCAATTTTAAGTGCTGTATTTGACAATTACTAGTTCAGATCTTCAAGTTATAATTTGCACTAATAATTTGTATTTAACAATTAGAAGTTCTGTATTTGACAATTACAAGTTCAGATCTTCAAGTTATAATTTGCAATAATACTTAGAAGCTATTAATTTTAAGTTCTGTATTTGACAATTACAAGTTCAGATCTTCAAGTTATTATTTGCAATCACAATTTGTATCTAACAAATCTAAGTTCTGTAATTCACTATTACAAGTTCAGATCTTCAAGTTATAATTTACAATAATAATTAGAAGCTATTAATTTTAAGTTCTGTATTTGACAATTACAAGTTCAGATCTTCAAGTTATAATTTAAATAATAATTAGAAGCCATCAATTTTATGTTCTGTATTTGACAATTACAAGTTCAGATCTTCAAGTTATAATTTGCAATAATAATTAGAAGCTATCAATTTTAAGTGCTGTATTTGACAATTACTAGTTCAGATCTTCAAGTTATAATTTGCACTAATAATTTGTATTTAACAATTAGAAGTTCTGTATTTGACAATTACAAGTTCAGATCTTCAAGTTATAATTTGCAATAATACTTAGAAGCTATTAATTTTAAGTTCTGAATTTGACAATTACAAGTTCAGATCTTCAAGTTATTATTTGCAATCACAATTTGTATTTAACAAATCTAAGTTCTGTAATTCACTATTACAAGTTCAGATCTACAAGTTATAATTTACAATAATAATTAGAAGCTATCAATTTTAAGTTCTGTATTTGACAATTACATGTTCAGATCTTCAAGTTATAATTTGCAATAATAATTAGAAGCTATCAATTTTAAGTACTGTATTTGACAATTACTAGTTCAGATCTTCAAGTTATAATTTGAAATAATAATTTGAATTTAACAAATCTAAGTTCAGTAATTCACTATTACAAGTTCAGATCTTCAAGTTATAATTTACAATAATAATTAGAAGCTATCAATTTTAAGTGCTGTATTTGACAATTACTAGTTCAGATCTTCAAGTTATAATTTGCACTAATAATTTGTATTTAACAATTAGAAGTTCTGTATTTGACAATTACAAGTTCAGATCTTCAAGTTATAATTTGCAATAATAATTAGAAGCTATTAATTTTAAGTTCTGTATTTGACAATTACAAGTTCAGATCTTCAAGTTATTATTTGCAATCACAATTTGTATTTAACAAATCTAAGTTCTGTAATTCACTATTACAAGTTCAGATCTTCAAGTTATAATTTACAATAATAATTAGAAGCTATCAATTTTAAGTTCTGTATTTGACAATTACTAGTTCAGATCTTCAAGTTATAATTTGCAATAATAATTAGAAGCTATCAATTTTAAGTTCTGTATTTGACAATTACTAGTTCAGATCTTCAAGTTATAATTTGCAATCACAATTTGTATTTAACAATGCTAAGTTGCGTATTTGTCTATTACAAGTTCAGATCTTCAAATTATAATTTGCAATAATAATTAGAAGCTATCAATTTTAAGTTCTGTATTTGCCAATTACAAGTTCAGATCTTCAAGTTATAATTTGCAATAATAATTAGAAGCTATCAATTTTAAGTTCTGTATTTGACAATTACTAGTTCAGATCTTCAAGTTATAATTTGAAATAATAATTTGAATTGAACAAATCTAAGTTCTGTAATTCACTATTACAAGTTATAATTTACAATAATAATTAGAAGCTATCAATTTTAAGTGCTGTATTTGACAATTACTAGTTCAGATCTTCAAGTTATAATTTGCACTAATAATTTGTATTTAACAATTAGAAGTTCTGTATTTGACAATTACAAGTTGAGATCTTCAAGTTATAATTTGCACTAATAATTTGTATTTAACAATTAGAAGTTCTCTATTTGACTATTACAAGTTCAGATCTTCGAGTTATAATTTACAATAATAATTAGAAGCTATCAATTTTAAGTGCTGTATTTGACAATTACTAGTTCAGATCTTCAAGTTATATTTTGCACTAATAATTTGTATTTAACAATTAGAAGTTCTGTATTTGACAATTACTAGTTCAGATCTTCAAGTTATAATTTGAAATAATAATTTGAATTTAACAAATCTTAGTTCTGTAATTCACTATTACAAGTTCAGATCTTCAAGTTATAATTTACAATAATAATTAGAAGCTATCAATTTTAAGTTCTGTATTTGACAATTACAAGTTCAGATCTTCAAGTTATAATTTGCACTAATAATTTGTATTTAACAATTAGAAGTTCTGTATGTGACAATTACAAGTTCAGATCTTCAAGTTATAATTTGCAATAATAATTAGAAGCTATCAATTTTAAGTTCTGTATTTGACAATTACAAGTTCAGATCTTCAAGTTATAATTTGAAATAATAATTAGAAGCTATCAATTTTAAGTTCTGTATTTGACAATTACAAGTTCAGATCTTCTAGTTATAATTTGCAATAATAATTAGAAGCTATCAATTTTAAGTTCTGTATTTGCCAATTACAAGTTCAGATCTTCAAGTTATAATTTGCACTAATAATTTGTATTTAGCAATTAGAAGTTCTGTATTTAACAATTACAAGTTCAGATCTTCAAGTTATAATTTGCAATAATAATTAGAAGCTATTAATTTTAAGTTCTGTATTTGACAATTACAAGTTCAGATCTTCAAGTTATAATTTGAAATAATAATTAGAAGCTATCAATTTTATGTTCTGTATTTGACAATTACAAGATCAGATCTTCAAGTTATAATTTGCAATAATAATTAGAAGCTATCAATTTTAAGTGCTGTATTTGACAATTACTAGTTCAGATCTTCAAGTTATAATTTGCACTAATAATTTGTATTTAACAATTAGAAGTTCTGTATTTGACAATGACAAGTTCAGATCTTCAAGTTATAATTTGCAATAATAATTAGAAGCTATTAATTTTAAGTTCTGTATTTGACAATTACAAGTTCAGATCTTCAAGTTATTATTTGCAATAATAATTAGAAGCTATCAATTTTAAGTTCTGCATTTGACAATTACAAGTTCAGATCTTCAAGTTATTATTTGCAATAATAATTAGAAGCTATTAATTTTAAGTTCTGTATTTGACAATTACAAGTTCAGATCATCAAGTTATAATTTGAAATAATAATTAGAAGTTATCAATTATAAGTTCTGTATTTTACAATTACAAGTTCAGATCTTCAAGTTATAATTAGCAATAATAATTAGAAGCTATCAATTTTAAGTTCTGTATTTGACAATTACTAGTTCAGATCTACAAGTTATAATTTGCACTAATAATTTGTATTTAACAATTAGAAGTTCTGTATGTGACTATTATAAGTTCATGTCTTCGAATTATTATTTGCAATCTTAGTTTGAATTTAACAATTCGAAGTTCTGTATTTACCTATTACAGGTTCAGATCTTCAAGTTATAATTTGCAATCACAATTTGTATTTAACAATGCTAAGTTGCGTATTTGTCTATTACAAGTTCAGATCTTCAAATTATAATTTGCAATAATAATTAGAAGCTATCAATTTTAAGTTCTGTATTTGCCAATTACAAGTTCAGATCTGCAAGTTATAATTTGCAATAATAATTAGAAGCTATCAATTTTAAGTTCTGTATTTGACAATTACTAGTTCAGATCTTCAAGTTATAATTTGAAATAATAATTTGAATTGAACAAATCTAAGTTCTGTAATTCACTATTACAAGTACAGATCTTCAAGTTATAATTTACAATAATAATTAGAAGCTATCAATTTTAAGTGCTGTATTTGACAATTACTAGTTCAGATCTTCAAGTTATAATTTGCACTAATAATTTGTATTTAACAATTAGAAGTTCTGTATTTGACAATTACAAGTTGAGATCTTCAAGTTATAATTTGCACTAATAATTTGTATTTAACAATTAGAAGTTCTCTATTTGACTATTACAAGTTCAGATCTTCAAGTTATAATTTACAATAATAATTAGAAGCTATCAATTTTAAGTGCTGTATTTGACAATTACTAGTTCAGATCTTCAAGTTATAATTTGCACTAATAATTTGTATTTAACAATTAGAAGTTCTGTATTTGACAATTATTAGTTCAGATCTTCAAGTTATAATTTGAAATAATAATTTGAATTTAACAAATCTTAGTTCTGTAATTCACTATTACAAGTTCAGATCTTCAAGTTATAATTTACAATAATAATTAGAAGCTATCAATTTTAAGTTCTGTATTTGACAATTACAAGTTCAGATCTTCAAGTTATAATTTGCACTAATAATTTGTATTTAACAATTAGAAGTTCTGTATTTGACAATTACAAGTTCAGATCTTCAAGTTATAATTTGCAATAATAATTAGAAGCTATCAATTTTAAGTTCTGTATTTGACAATTACAAGTTCAGATCTTCAAGTTATAATTTGAAATAATAATTAGAAGCTATCAATTTTAAGTTCTGTATTTGACAATTACAAGTTCAGATCTTCTAGTTATAATTTGCAATAATAATTAGAAGCTATCAATTTTAAGTTCTGTATTTGCCAATTACAAGTTCAGATCTTCAAGTTATAATTTGCACTAATAATTTGTATTTAGCAATTAGAAGTTCTGTATTTAACAATTACAAGTTCAGATCTTCAAGTTATAATTTGCAATAATAATTAGAAGCTATTAATTTTAAGTTCTGTATTTGACAATTACAAGTTTTAATCTTCAAGTTATAATTTGAAATAATAATTAGAAGCTATCAATTTTATGTTCTGTATTTGACAATTACAAGATCAGATCTTCAAGTTATAATTTGCAATAATAATTAGAAGCTATCAATTTTAAGTGCTGTATTTGACAATTACTAGTTCAGATCTTCAAGTTATAATTTGCACTAATAATTTGTATTTAACAATTAGAAGTTCTGTATTTGACAATTACTAGTTCAGATCTTCAAGTTATAATTTGCAATAATAATTAGAAGCTATTAATTTTAAGTTCTGTATTTGACAATTACAAGTTCAGATCTTCAAGTTATAATTTACAATAATAATTAGAAGCTATCAATTTCAAGTGCTGTATTTGACAATTACTAGTTCAGATCTTCAAGTTATAATTTGCACTAATAATTTGTATTTAACAATTAGAAGTTCTGTATTTGACAATTACTAGTTCAGATCTTCTAGTTATAATTTGAAATAATAATTTGAATTTAACAAATCTAAGTTCTGTAATTCACTATTACAAGTTCAGACCTTCAAGTTATAATTTACAATAATAATTAGAAGCTATCAATTTTAAGTTCTGTATTTGACAATTACAAGTTCAGATCTTCAAGTTATAATTTGCACTAACAATTTGTATTTAACAATTTTAAGTTCTGTATTTGACAATTACAAGTTCAGATCTTCAAGTTATTATTTGCAATCACAATTTGTATTTAACAAATCTAAGTTCTGTAATTCACTATTACAAGTTCAGATCTTCAAGTTATAATTTACAATAATAATTAGAAGCTATCAATTTTAAGTTCTGTATTTGACAATTACTAGTTCAGATCTTCAAGTTATAATTTGCAATAATAATTAGAAGCTATCAATTTTAAGTTCTGTATTTGACAATTACTAGTTCAGATCTTCAAGTTATAATTTGCAATCACAATTTGTATTTAACAATGCTAAGTTGCGTATTTGTCTATTACAAGTTCAGATCTTCAAATTATAATTTGCAATAATAATTAGAAGCTATCAATTTTAAGTTCTGTATTTGCCAATTACAAGTTCAGATCTTCAAGTTATAATTTGCAATAATAATTAGAAGCTATCAATTTTAAGTTCTGTATTTGACAATTACTAGTTCAGATCTTCAAGTTATAATTTGAAATAATAATTTGAATTGAACAAATCTAAGTTCTGTAATTCACTATTACAAGTTATAATTTACAATAATAATTAGAAGCTATCAATTTTAAGTGCTGTATTTGACAATTACTAGTTCAGATCTTCAAGTTATAATTTGCACTAATAATTTGTATTTAACAATTAGAAGTTCTGTATTTGACAATTACAAGTACAGATCTTCAAGTTATAATTTACAATAATAATTAGAAGCTATCAATTTTAAGTGCTGTATTTGACAATTACTAGTTCAGATCTTCAAGTTATAATTTGCACTAATAATTTGTATTTAACAATTAGAAGTTCTGTATTTGACAATTACAAGTTGAGATCTTCAAGTTATAATTTGCACTAATAATTTGTATTTAACAATTAGAAGTTCTCTATTTGACTATTACAAGTTCAGATCTTCAAGTTATAATTTACAATAATAATTAGAAGCTATCAATTTTAAGTGCTGTATTTGACAATTACTAGTTCAGATCTTCAAGTTATAATTTGCACTAATAATTTGTATTTAACAATTAGAAGTTCTGTATTTGACAATTATTAGTTCAGATCTTCAAGTTATAATTTGAAATAATAATTTGAATTTAACAAATCTTAGTTCTGTAATTCACTATTACAAGTTCAGATCTTCAAGTTATAATTTACAATAATAATTAGAAGCTATCAATTTTAAGTTCTGTATTTGACAATTACAAGTTCAGATCTTCAAGTTATAATTTGCACTAATAATTTGTATTTAACAATTAGAAGTTCTGTATTTGACAATTACAAGTTCAGATCTTCAAGTTATAATTTGCAATAATAATTAGAAGCTATCAATTTTAAGTTCTGTATTTGACAATTACAAGTTCAGATCTTCAAGTTATAATTTGAAATAATAATTAGAAGCTATCAATTTTAAGTTCTGTATTTGACAATTACAAGTTCAGATCTTCTAGTTATAATTTGCAATAATAATTAGAAGCTATCAATTTTAAGTTCTGTATTTGCCAATTACAAGTTCAGATGTTCAAGTTATAATTTGCACTAATAATTTGTATTTAGCAATTAGAAGTTCTGTATTTAACAATTACAAGTTCAGATCTTCAAGTTATAATTTGCAATAATAATTAGAAGCTATTAATTTTAAGTTCTGTATTTGACAATTACAAGTTCAGATCTTCAAGTTATAATTTGAAATAATAATTAGAAGCTATCAATTTTATGTTCTGTATTTGACAATTACAAGATCAGATCTTCAAGTTATAATTTGCAATAATAATTAGAAGCTATCAATTTTAAGTGCTGTATTTGACAATTACTAGTTCAGATCTTCAAGTTATAATTTGCACTAATAATTTGTATTTAACAATTAGAAGTTCTGTATTTGACAATTACTAGTTCAGATCTTCAAGTTATAATTTGCAATAATAATTAGAAGCTATTAATTTTAAGTTCTGTATTTGACAATTACAAGTTCAGATCTTCAAGTTATTATTTGCAATAATAATTAGAAGCTATCAATTTTAAGTTCTGCATTTGACAATTACAAGTTCAGATCTGCAAGTTATTATTTGCAATAATAATTAGAAGCTATCAATTTTAAGTTCAGTATTTGACAATTACAAGTTCAGATCTACCAGTTATAATTTGCACTAATAATTTGTATTTAACAATTAGAAGTTCTGTATTTGACAATTACAAGTTCAGATCTTCAAATTATAATTTGCAATAATAATTAGAAGCTATCAATTTTAAGTTCTGTATTTGCCAATTACAAGTTCAGATCTTCTAGTTATAATTTGCAATAATAATTAAAAGCTATCAATTTTAAGTTCTGTATTTGACAATTACTAGTTCAGATCTTCAAGTTATAATTTGAAATAATAATTTGAATTGAACAAATCTAAGTTCTGTAATTCACTATTACAAGTTATAATTTACAATAATAATTAGAAGCTATCAATTTTAAGTGCTGTATTTGACAATTACTAGTTCAGATCTTCAAGTTATAATTTGCACTAATAATTTGTATTTAACAATTAGAAGTTCTGTATTTGACAATTACAAGTTGAGATCTTCAAGTTATAATTTGCACTAATAATTTGTATTTAACAATTAGAAGTTCTCTATTTGACTATTACAAGTTCAGATCTTCGAGTTATAATTTACAATAATAATTAGAAGCTATCAATTTTAAGTGCTGTATTTGACAATTACTAGTTCAGATCTTCAAGTTATATTTTGCACTAATAATTTGTATTTAACAATTAGAAGTTCTGTATTTGACAATTACTAGTTCAGATCTTCAAGTTATAATTTGAAATAATAATTTGAATTTAACAAATCTTAGTTCTGTAATTCACTATTACAAGTTCAGATCTTCAAGTTATAATTTACAATAATAATTAGAAGCTATCAATTTTAAGTTCTGTATTTGACAATTACAAGTTCAGATCTTCAAGTTATAATTTGCACTAATAATTTGTATTTAACAATTAGAAGTTCTGTATTTGACAATTACAAGTTCAGATCTTCAAGTTATAATTTGCAATAATAATTAGAAGCTATCAATTTTAAGTTCTGTATTTGACAATTACAAGTTCAGATCTTCAAGTTATAATTTGAAATAATAATTAGAAGCTATCAATTTTAAGTTCTGTATTTGACAATTACAAGTTCAGATCTTCTAGTTATAATTTGCAATAATAATTAGAAGCTATCAATTTTAAGTTCTGTATTTGCCAATTACAAGTTCAGATCTTCAAGTTATAATTTGCACTAATAATTTGTATTTAGCAATTAGAAGTTCTGTATTTAACAATTACAAGTTCAGATCTTCAAGTTATAATTTGCAATAATAATTAGAAGCTATTAATTTTAAGTTCTGTATTTGACAATTACAAGTTCAGATCTTCAAGTTATAATTTGAAATAATAATTAGAAGCTATCAATTTTATGTTCTGTATTTGACAATTACAAGATCAGATCTTCAAGTTATAATTTGCAATAATAATTAGAAGCTATCAATTTTAAGTGCTGTATTTGACAATTACTAGTTCAGATCTTCAAGTTATAATTTGCACTAATAATTTGTATTTAACAATTAGAAGTTCTGTATTTGACAATGACAAGTTCAGATCTTCAAGTTATAATTTGCAATAATAATTAGAAGCTATTAATTTTAAGTTCTGTATTTGACAATTACAAGTTCAGATCTTCAAGTTATTATTTGCAATAATAATTAGAAGCTATCAATTTTAAGTTCTGCATTTGACAATTACAAGTTCAGATCTTCAAGTTATTATTTGCAATAATAATTAGAAGCTATTAATTTTAAGTTCTGTATTTGACAATTACAAGTTCAGATCATCAAGTTATAATTTGAAATAATAATTAGAAGCTATCAATTATAAGTTCTGTATTTTACAATTACAAGTTCAGATCTTCAAGTTATAATTAGCAATAATAATTAGAAGCTATCAATTTTAAGTTCTGTATTTGACAATTACTAGTTCAGATCTTCAAGTTATAATTAGAAATAATAATTTGAATTTGACAAATCTAAGTTCTGTAATTCACTATTACAAGTCCAGATCTTCAAGTTATAATTTACAATAATAATTAGAAGCTATCAATTTTAAGTTCAGTATTTGACAATTACAAGTTCAGATCTACCAGTTATAATTTGCACTAATAATTTGTATTTAACAATTAGAAGTTCTGTATTTGACAATTACAAGTTCAGATCTTCAAATTATAATTTGCAATAATAATTAGAAGCTATCAATTTTAAGTTCTGTATTTGCCAATTACAAGTTCAGATCTTCTAGTTATAATTTGCAATAATAATTAAAAGCTATCAATTTTAAGTTCTGTATTTGACAATTACTAGTTCAGATCTTCAAGTTATAATTTGAAATAATAATTTGAATTTAACAAATCTAAGTTCTGTAATTCACTATTTATAGTTCAGATCTTCAAGTTATAATTTACAATAATAATTAGAAGCTATCAATTTTAAGTGCTGTATTTGACAATTACTAGTTCAGATCTTCAAGTTATAATTTGCACTAATAATTTGTATTTAACAATTAGAAGTTCTGTATTTGACAATTACAAGTGCAGATCTTCAAGTTATAATTTGCACTAATAATTTGTATTTAACAATTAGAAGTTCTGTATTTGACTATTACAAGTTCAGATCTTCAAGTTATAATTTACAAAAATAATTAGAAGCTATCAATTTTAAGTGCTGTATTTGACAATTACTAGTTCAGATCTTCAAGTTATAATTTGCACTAATAATTTGTATTTAACAATTAGAAGTTCTGTATTTGACAATTACTAGTTCAGATCTTCTAGTTATAATTTGAAATAATAATTTGAATTTAACAAATCTAAGTTCTGTAATTCACTATTACAAGTTCAGACCTTCAAGTTATAATTTACAATAATAATTAGAAGCTATCAATTTTAAGTTCTGTATTTGACAATTACAAGTTCAGATCTTCAAGTTATAATTTGCACTAATAATTTGTATTTAACAATTTTAAGTTCTGTATTTGACAATTACAAGTTCAGATCTTCAAGTTATTATTTGCAATCACAATTTGTATTTAACAAATCTAAGTTCTGTAATTCACTATTACAAGTTCAGATCTTCAAGTTATAATTTACAATAATAATTAGAAGCTATCAATTTTAAGTTCTGTATTTGACAATTACAAGTTCAGATCTTCAAGTTATAATTTGCAATAATAATTAGAAGCTATCAATTTTAAGTTCTGTATTTGACAATTACTAGTTCAGATCTACAAGTTATAATTTGAAATAATAATTTGAATTAAACAAATCTAAGTTCTGTAATTCACTATTACAAGTTCAGATCTTCAAGTTATAATTTACAATAATAATTAGAAGCTATCAATTTTAAGTGCTGTATTTGACAATTATAGTACAGATCTTCAAGTTATAATTTGCACTAATAATTTGTATTTAACAATTAGAAGTTCTGTATTTGACTATTACAAGTTCAGATCTTCAAGTTATAATTTACAATAATAATTAGAAGCTATCAATTTTAAGTGCTGTATTTGACAATTACTAGTTCAGATCTTCAAGTTATAATTTGCACTAATAATTTGTATTTAACAATTAGAAGTTCTGTATTTGACAATTACTAGTTCAGATCTTCAAGTTATAATTTGCAATAATAATTAGAAGCTATCAATTTTAAGTTCTGTATTTGACAATTACTAGTTCAGATCTTCAAGTTATAATTTGCACTAATAATTTGTATTTAACAATTAGAGTTCTGTATGTGACTATTATAAGTTCAGATCTTCGAATTATTATTTGCAATAATAATTAGAAGCTATCAATTTTAAGTTCTGTATTTGCCAATTACAAGTTCAAATCTTCAAGTTATAAATTGAAATAATAATTTGAATTTAACAAATCTAAGTTCTGTAATTCACTATTACAAGTTCAGATCTTCAAGTTATAATTTACAATAATAATTAGAAGCTATCAATTTTAAGTGCTGTATTTGACAATTACTAGTTCAGATCTTCAAGTTATAATTTGCACTAATAATTTGTATTTAACAATTAGAAGTTCTGTATTTGACAATTACTAGTTCAGATCTTCAAGTTATAATTTGCAATAATAATTAGAAGCTATCAATTTTAAGTTCTGTATTTGACAATTACTAGTTCAGATCTTCAAGTTATAATTTGCACTAATAATTTGTATTTAACAATTAGAGTTCTGTATGTGACTATTATAAGTTCAGATCTTCGAATTATTATTTGCAATAATAATTAGAAGCTATCAATTTTAAGTTCTGTATTTGCCAATTACAAGTTCAGATCTTCAAGTTATAAATTGAAATAATAATTTGAATTTAACAAATCTAAGTTCTGTAATTCACTATTACAAGTTCAGATCTTCAAGTTATAATTTACAATAATAATTAGAAGCTATCAATTTTAAGTGCTGTATTTGACAATTACTAGTTCAGATCTTCAAGTTATAATTTGCACTAATAATTTGTATTTAACAATTAGAAGTTCTGTATTTGACTATTACAAGTTCAGATCTTCAAGTTATAATTTACAATAATAATTAGAAGCTATCAATTTTAAGTGCTGTATTTGACAATTACTAGTTCAGATCTTGAAGTTATAATTTGCACTAATAATTTGTATTTAACAATTAGAAGTTCTGTATTTGACAATTACTAGTTCAGATCTTCAAGTTATAATTTGCAATAATAATTAGATGCTATCAATTTTAAGTTCTGTATTTGACAATTACTAGTTCAGATCTTCAAGTTATATTTACACTAATAATTTGTATTTAAGAATTAGAAGTTCTGTATGTGACTATTATAAGTTCAGATCTTCGAATTATTATTTGCAATCTTAGTTTGAATTTAACAATTCGAAGTTCTGTATTAACCTATTACAGGTTCAGATCTTCAAGTTATAATTTGCAATCACAATTTGTATTTAACAATGCTAAGTTGCGTATTTGTCTATTACAAGTTCAGATCTTCAAATTATAATTTGCAATAATAATTAGAAGCTATCAATTTTAAGTTCTGTATTTGCCAATTACAAGTTCAGATCTTCAAGTTATAATTTGCAATAATAATTAGAAGCTATCAATTTTAAGTTCTGTATTTGACAATTACTAGTTCAGATCTTCAAGTTATAATTTGAAATAATAATTTGAATTTAACAAATCTAAGTTCTGTAATTCACTATTACAAGTTCAGATCTTCAAGTTATAATTTACAATAATAATTAGAAGCTATCAATTTTAAGTGCTGTATTTGACAATTACTAGTTCAGATCTTCAAGTTATAATTTGCACTAATAATTTGTATTTAACAATTAGAAGTTCTGTATTTGACAATTACTAGTTCAGATCTTCTAGTTATAATTTGAAATAATAATTTGAATTTAACAAATCTAAGTTCTGTAATTCACTATTACAAGTTCAGACCTTCAAGTTATAATTTACAATAATAATTAGAAGCTATCAATTTTAAGTTCTGTATTTGACAATTAAAAGTTCAGATCTTCAAGTTATAATTTGCACTAATAATTTGTATTTAACAATTTTAAGTTCTGTATTTGACAATTACAAGTTCAGATCTTCAAGTTATTATTTGCAATCACAATTTGTATTTAACAAATCTAAGTTCTGTAATTCACTATTACAAGTTCAGATCTTCAAGTTATAATTTACAATAATAATTAGAAGCTATCAATTTTAAGTTCTGTATTTGACAATTACAAGTTCAGATCTTCAAGTTATAATTTGCAATAATAATTAGAAGCTATCAATTTTAAGTTCTGTATTTGACAATTACTAGTTCAGATCTACAAGTTATAATTTGAAATAATAATTTGAATTTAACAAATCTAAGTTCTGTAATTCACTATTACAAGTTCAGATCTTCAAGTTATAATTTACAATAATAATTAGAAGCTATCAATTTTAAGTGCTGTATTTGACAATTATAGTACAGATCTTCAAGTTATAATTTGCACTAATAATTTGTATTTAACAATTAGAAGTTCTGTATTTGACTATTACAAGTTCAGATCTTCAAGTTATAATTTACAATAATAATTAGAAGCTATCAATTTTAAGTGCTGTATTTGACAATTACTAGTTCAGATCTTCAAGTTATAATTTGCACTAATAATTTGTATTTAACAATTAGAAGTTCTGTATTTGACAATTACTAGTTCAGATCTTCAAGTTATAATTTGCAATAATAATTAGAAGCTATCAATTTTAAGTTCTGTATTTGACAATTACTAGTTCAGATCTTCAAGTTATAATTTGCACTAATAATTTGTATTTAACAATTAGAGTTCTGTATGTGACTATTATAAGTTCAGATCTTCGAATTATTATTTGCAATAATAATTAGAAGCTATCAATTTTAAGTTCTGTATTTGCCAATTACAAGTTCAGATCTTCAAGTTATAATTTGCAATAGTAATTAGAAGCTATCAATTTTAAGTTCTGTATTTGACAATTACTAGTTCAGATCTTCAAGTTATAAATTGAAATAATAATTTGAATTTAACAAATCTAAGTTCTGTAATTCACTATTACAAGTTCAGATCTTCAAGTTATAATTTACAATAATAATTAGAAGCTATCAATTTTAAGTGCTGTATTTGACAATTACTAGTTCAGATCTTCAAGTTATAATTTGCACTAATAATTTGTATTTAACAATTAGAAGTTCTGTATTTGACTATTACAAGTTCAGATCTTCAAGTTATAATTTACAATAATAATTAGAAGCTATCAATTTTAAGTGCTGTATTTGACAATTACTAGTTCAGATCTTCAAGTTATAATTTGCACTAATAATTTGTATTTAACAATTAGAAGTTCTGTATTTGACAATTACTAGTTCAGATCTTCAAGTTATAATTTGCAATAATAATTAGAAGCTATCAATTTTAAGTTCTGTATTTGACAATTACTAGTTCAGATCTTCAAGTTATAATTTGCACTAATAATTTGTATTTAAGAATTAGAAGTTCTGTATGTGACTATTATAAGTTCAGATCTTCGAATTATTATTTGCAATCTTAGTTTGAATTTAACAATTCGAAGTTCTGTATTAACCTATTACAGGTTCAGATCTTCAAGTTATAATTTGCAATCACAATTTGTATTTAACAATGCTAAGTTGCGTATTTGTCTATTACAAGTTCAGATCTTCAAATTATAATTTGCAATAATAATTAGAAGCTATCAATTTTAAGTTCTGTATTTGCCAATTACAAGTTCAGATCTTCAAGTTATAATTTGCAATAATAATTAGAAGCTATCAATTTTAAGTGCTGTATTTGACAATTACAAGTTCAGATCTTCAAGTTATAATTTGCACTAATAATTTGTATTTAACAATTAGAAGTTCTGTATTTGACTATTACAAGTTCAGATCTTCAAGTTATAATTTGCAATAATAATTAGAAGCTATCAATTTTAAGTTCTGTATTTGACAATTACTAGTTCAGATCTTCAAGTTATAATTAGAAATAATAATTTGAATTTGACAAATCTAAGTTCTGTAATTCACTATTACAAGTTCAGATCTTCAAGTTATAATTTACAATAATAATTAGAAGCTATCAATTTTAAGTTCAGTATTTGACAATTACAAGTTCCAATCTACCAGTTATAATTTGCACTAATAATTTGTATTTAACAATTAGAAGTTCTGTATTTGACAATTACAAGTTCAGATCTTCAAGTTATAATTTGAAGTAATAATTAGAAGCTATCAATTATAAGTTCTGTATTTTACAATTACAAGTTCAGATCTTCAGGTTATAATTTGAAATAATAATTAGAAGCTATCAATTTTAAGTTCTGTATTTGCCAATTACAAGTTCAGATCTTCAAGTTATAATTTGCAATAATAATTAGAAGCTATCAATTTTAAGTTCTGTATTTGACAATTACTAGTTCAGATCTTCAAGTTATAATTAGAAATAATAATTTGAATTTAACAAATCTAAGTTCTGTAATTCACTATTACAAGTTCAGATCTTCAAGTTATAAATTACAATAATAATTAGAAGCTATCAATTTTAAGTGCTGTATTTGACAATTACTAGTTCAGATCTTTAAGTTATAATTTGCACTAATAATTTGTATTTAACAATTAGAAGTTCTGTATTTGACAATTACAAGTTCAGATCTTCAAGTTATAATTTGCACTAATAATTTGTATTTAACAATTAGAAGTTCTGTATTTGACTATTACAAGTTCAGATCTTCAAGTTATAATTTACAATAATAATTAGAAGCTATCAATTTTAAGTGCTGTATTTGACAATTACTAGTTCAGATCTTCAAGTTATAATTTGCACTAATAATTTGTATTTAACAATTAGAAGTTCTGTATGTGACAATTACTAGTTCAGATCTTCAAGTTATAGTTTGAAATAATAATTTGAATTTAACAAATCTAAGTTCTGTAATTCACTATTACAAGTTCAGATCTTCTAGTTATAATTTACAATAATAATTAGAAGCTATCAATTTTAAGTTCTGTATTTGACAATTACAAGTTCAGATCTTCAAGTTATAATTTGCACTAATAATTTGTATTTAACAATTAGAAGTTCTGTATTTGACAATTACAAGTTCAGATCTTCAAGTTATAATTTGCAATAATAATTAGAAGCTATCAATTTTAAGTTCTGTATTTGACAATTACAAGTTCAGATCTTCAAGTTATAATTTGAAATAATAATTAGAAGCTAACAATTTTATGTTCTGTATTTGACAATTACAAGTTCAGATCTTCAAGTTATAATTTGCAATAATAATTAGAAGCTATCAATTTTAAGTGCTGTATTTGACAATTACTAGTTCAGATCTTCAAGTTATAATTTGCACTAATAATTTGTATTTAACAATTAGAAGTTCTGTATTTGACAATTACAAGTTCAGATCTTCAAGTTATAATTTGCAATAATAATTAGAAGCTATTAATTTTAAGTTCTGTATTTGACAATTACAAGTTCAGATCTTCAAGTTATTATTTGCAATAATAATTAGAAGCTATCAAGTTTAAGTTCTGCATTTGACAATTACAAGTTCAGATCTTCAAGTTATTATTTGCAATAATAATTAGAAGCTATCAATTTTAAGTGCTGTATTTGACAATTACAAGTTCAGATCTTCAAGTTATAATTTGAAATAATAATTAGAAGCTATCAATTATAAGTTCTGTATTTTACAATTACAAGTTCAGATCTTCAAGTTATAATTTTCAATAATAATTAGAAGCTATCAATTTTAAGTTCTGTATTTGACAATTACTAGTTCAGATCTTCAAGTTATAATTAGAAATAATAATTTGAATTTGACAAATCTAAGTTCTGTAATTCACTATTACAAGTTCAGATCTTCAAGTTATAATTTACAATAATAATTAGAAGCTATCAATTTTAAGTTCAGTATTTGGCAATTACAAGTTCCAATCTACCAGTTATAATTTGCACTAATAATTTGTATTTAACAATTAGAAGTTCTGTATTTGACAATTACAAGTTCAGATCTTCAAGTTATAATTTTCAATAATAATTAGAAGCTATCAATTATAAGTTCTGTATTTTACAATTACAAGTTCAGATCTTCAGGTTATAATTTGAAATAATAATTTGAATTTAACAAATCTAAGTTCTGTAATTCACTATTACAAGTTCAGATCTTCAAGTTATAATTTACAATAATAATTAGAAGCTATCAATTTTAAGTGCTGTATTTGACAATTACTAGTTCAGATCTTCAAGTTATAATTTGCACTAATAATTTGTATTTAACAATTAGAAGTTCTGTATTTGACAATTACAAGTTCAGATCTTCAAGTTATAATTTGCACTAATAATTTGTATTTAACAATTAGAAGTTCTGTATTTGACTATTACAAGTTCAGATCTTCAAGTTATAATTTACAATAATAATTAGAAGCTATCAATTTTAAGTTTTGTATTTGACAATTACTAGTTCAGATCTTCAAGTTATAATTTGAAATAATAATTTAAATTTAACAAATCTAAGTTCTGTAATTCACTATTACAAGTTCAGATCTTCAAGTTATAATTTACAATAATAATTAGAAGCTATCAATTTTAAGTGCTGTATTTGACAATTACTAGTTCAGATCTTCAAGTTATAATTTGAAATAATAATTTGAATTTAACAAATCTAAGTTCTGTAATTCACTATTACAAGTTCAGATCTTCAAGTTATAATTTACAATAATAATTAGAAGCTATCAATTTTAAGTGCTGTATTTGACAATTACTAGTTCAGATCTTCAAGTTATAATTTGCACTAATAATTTGTATTTAACAATTAGAAGTTCTGTATTTGACAATTACAAGTTCAGATCTTCAAGTTATAATTTGCACTAATAATTTGTATTTAACAATTAGAAGTTCTCTATTTGACTATTACAAGTTCAGATCTTCAAGTTATAATTTACAATAATAATTAGAAGCTATCAATTTTAAGTGCTGTATTTGACAATTACTAGTTCAGATCTTCAAGTTATAATTTGCACTAATAATTTGTATTTAACAATTAGAAGTTCTGTATTTGACAATTATTAGTTCAGATCTTCAAGTTATAATTTGAAATAATAATTTGAATTTAACAAATCTTAGTTCTGTAATTCACTATTACAAGTTCAGATCTTCAAGTTATAATTTACAATAATAATTAGAAGCTATCAATTTTAAGTTCTGTATTTGACAATTACAAGTTCAGATCTTCAAGTTATAATTTGCACTAATAATTTGTATTTAACAATTAGAAGTTCTGTATTTGACAATTACAAGTTCAGATCTTCAAGTTATAATTTGCAATAATAATTAGAAGCTATCAATTTTAAGTTCTGTATTTGACAATTACAAGTTCAGATCTTCAAGTTATAATTTGAAATAATAATTAGAAGCTATCAATTTTAAGTTCTGTATTTGACAATTACAAGTTCAGATCTTCTAGTTATAATTTGCAATAATAATTAGAAGCTATCAATTTTAAGTTCTGTATTTGCCAATTACAAGTTCAGATCTTCAAGTTATAATTTGCACTAATAATTTGTATTTAGCAATTAGAAGTTCTGTATTTAACAATTACAAGTTCAGATCTTCAAGTTATAATTTGCAATAATAATTAGAAGCTATTAATTTTAAGTTCTGTATTTGACAATTACAAGTTCAGATCTTCAAGTTATAATTTGAAATAATAATTAGAAGCTATCAATTTTATGTTCTGTATTTGACAATTACAAGATCAGATCTTCAAGTTATAATTTGCAATAATAATTAGAAGCTATCAATTTTAAGTGCTGTATTTGACAATTACTAGTTCAGATCTTCAAGTTATAATTTGCACTAATAATTTGTATTTAACAATTAGAAGTTCTGTATTTGACAATTACTAGTTCAGATCTTCAAGTTATAATTTGCAATAATAATTAGAAGCTATTAATTTTAAGTTCTGTATTTGACAATTACAAGTTCAGATCTTCAAGTTATTATTTGCAATAATAATTAGAAGCTATCAATTTTAAGTTCTGCATTTGACAATTACAAGTTCAGATCTGCAAGTTATTATTTGCAATAATAATTAGAAGCTATCAATTTTAAGTTCAGTATTTGACAATTACAAGTTCAGATCTACCAGTTATAATTTGCACTAATAATTTGTATTTAACAATTAGAAGTTCTGTATTTGACAATTACAAGTTCAGATCTTCAAATTATAATTTGCAATAATAATTAGAAGCTATCAATTTTAAGTTCTGTATTTGCCAATTACAAGTTCAGATCTTCTAGTTATAATTTGCAATAATAATTAAAAGCTATCAATTTTAAGTTCTGTATTTGACAATTACTAGTTCAGATCTTCAAGTTATAATTTGAAATAATAATTTGAATTGAACAAATCTAAGTTCTGTAATTCACTATTACAAGTTATAATTTACAATAATAATTAGAAGCTATCAATTTTAAGTGCTGTATTTGACAATTACTAGTTCAGATCTTCAAGTTATAATTTGCACTAATAATTTGTATTTAACAATTAGAAGTTCTGTATTTGACAATTACAAGTTGAGATCTTCAAGTTATAATTTGCACTAATAATTTGTATTTAACAATTAGAAGTTCTCTATTTGACTATTACAAGTTCAGATCTTCGAGTTATAATTTACAATAATAATTAGAAGCTATCAATTTTAAGTGCTGTATTTGACAATTACTAGTTCAGATCTTCAAGTTATATTTTGCACTAATAATTTGTATCTAACAATTAGAAGTTCTGTATTTGACAATTACTAGTTCAGATCTTCAAGTTATAATTTGAAATAATAATTTGAATTTAACAAATCTTAGTTCTGTAATTCACTATTACAAGTTCAGATCTTCAAGTTATAATTTACAATAATAATTAGAAGCTATCAATTTTAAGTTCTGTATTTGACAATTACAAGTTCAGATCTTCAAGTTATAATTTGCACTAATAATTTGTATTTAACAATTAGAAGTTCTGTATTTGACAATTACAAGTTCAGATCTTCAAGTTATAATTTGCAATAATAATTAGAAGCTATCAATTTTAAGTTCTGTATTTGACAATTACAAGTTCAGATCTTCAAGTTATAATTTGAAATAATAATTAGAAGCTATCAATTTTAAGTTCTGTATTTGACAATTACAAGTTCAGATCTTCTAGTTATAATTTGCAATAATAATTAGAAGCTATCAATTTTAAGTTCTGTATTTGCCAATTACAAGTTCAGATCTTCAAGTTATAATTTGCACTAATAATTTGTATTTAGCAATTAGAAGTTCTGTATTTAACAATTACAAGTTCAGATCTTCAAGTTATAATTTGCAATAATAATTAGAAGCTATTAATTTTAAGTTCTGTATTTGACAATTACAAGTTCAGATCTTCAAGTTATAATTTGAAATAATAATTAGAAGCTATCAATTTTATGTTCTGTATTTGACAATTACAAGATCAGATCTTCAAGTTATAATTTGCAATAATAATTAGAAGCTATCAATTTTAAGTGCTGTATTTGACAATTACTAGTTCAGATCTTCAAGTTATAATTTGCACTAATAATTTGTATTTAACAATTAGAAGTTCTGTATTTGACAATGACAAGTTCAGATCTTCAAGTTATAATTTGCAATAATAATTAGAAGCTATTAATTTTAAGTTCTGTATTTGACAATTACAAGTTCAGATCTTCAAGTTATTATTTGCAATAATAATTAGAAGCTATCAATTTTAAGTTCTGCATTTGACAATTACAAGTTCAGATCTTCAAGTTATTATTTGCAATAATAATTAGAAGCTATTAATTTTAAGTTCTGTATTTGACAATTACAAGTTCAGATCATCAAGTTATAATTTGAAATAATAATTAGAAGCTATCAATTATAAGTTCTGTATTTTACAATTACAAGTTCAGATCTTCAAGTTATAATTAGCAATAATAATTAGAAGCTATCAATTTTAAGTTCTGTATTTGACAATTACTAGTTCAGATCTTCAAGTTATAATTAGAAATAATAATTTGAATTTGACAAATCTAAGTTCTGTAATTCACTATTACAAGTCCAGATCTTCAAGTTATAATTTACAATAATAATTAGAAGCTATCAATTTTAAGTTCAGTATTTGACAATTACAAGTTCAGATCTACCAGTTATAATTTGCACTAATAATTTGTATTTAACAATTAGAAGTTCTGTATTTGACAATTACAAGTTCAGATCTTCAAATTATAATTTGCAATAATAATTAGAAGCTATCAATTTTAAGTTCTGTATTTGCCAATTACAAGTTCAGATCTTCTAGTTATAATTTGCAATAATAATTAAAAGCTATCAATTTTAAGTTCTGTATTTGACAATTACTAGTTCAGATCTTCAAGTTATAATTTGAAATAATAATTTGAATTTAACAAATCTAAGTTCTGTAATTCACTATTTATAGTTCAGATCTTCAAGTTATAATTTACAATAATAATTAGAAGCTATCAATTTTAAGTGCTGTATTTGACAATTACTAGTTCAGATCTTCAAGTTATAATTTGCACTAATAATTTGTATTTAACAATTAGAAGTTCTGTATTTGACAATTACAAGTGCAGATCTTCAAGTTATAATTTGCACTAATAATTTGTATTTAACAATTAGAAGTTCTGTATTTGACTATTACAAGTTCAGATCTTCAAGTTATAATTTACAAAAATAATTAGAAGCTATCAATTTTAAGTGCTGTATTTGACAATTACTAGTTCAGATCTTCAAGTTATAATTTGCACTAATAATTTGTATTTAACAATTAGAAGTTCTGTATTTGACAATTACTAGTTCAGATCTTCTAGTTATAATTTGAAATAATAATTTGAATTTAACAAATCTAAGTTCTGTAATTCACTATTACAAGTTCAGACCTTCAAGTTATAATTTACAATAATAATTAGAAGCTATCAATTTTAAGTTCTGTATTTGACAATTACAAGTTCAGATCTTCAAGTTATAATTTGCACTAATAATTTGTATTTAACAATTTTAAGTTCTGTATTTGACAATTACAAGTTCAGATCTTCAAGTTATTATTTGCAATCACAATTTGTATTTAACAAATCTAAGTTCTGTAATTCACTATTACAAGTTCAGATCTTCAAGTTATAATTTACAATAATAATTAGAAGCTATCAATTTTAAGTTCTGTATTTGACAATTACAAGTTCAGATCTTCAAGTTATAATTTGCAATAATAATTAGAAGCTATCAATTTTAAGTTCTGTATTTGACAATTACTAGTTCAGATCTACAAGTTATAATTTGAAATAATAATTTGAATTTAACAAATCTAAGTTCTGTAATTCACTATTACAAGTTCAGATCTTCAAGTTATAATTTACAATAATAATTAGAAGCTATCAATTTTAAGTGCTGTATTTGACAATTATAGTACAGATCTTCAAGTTATAATTTGCACTAATAATTTGTATTTAACAATTAGAAGTTCTGTATTTGACTATTACAAGTTCAGATCTTCAAGTTATAATTTACAATAATAATTAGAAGCTATCAATTTTAAGTGCTGTATTTGACAATTACTAGTTCAGATCTTCAAGTTATAATTTGCACTAATAATTTGTATTTAACAATTAGAAGTTCTGTATTTGACAATTACTAGTTCAGATCTTCAAGTTATAATTTGCAATAATAATTAGAAGCTATCAATTTTAAGTTCTGTATTTGACAATTACTAGTTCAGATCTTCAAGTTATAATTTGCACTAATAATTTGTATTTAACAATTAGAGTTCTGTATGTGACTATTATAAGTTCAGATCTTCGAATTATTATTTGCAATAATAATTAGAAGCTATCAATTTTAAGTTCTGTATTTGCCAATTACAAGTTCAAATCTTCAAGTTATAAATTGAAATAATAATTTGAATTTAACAAATCTAAGTTCTGTAATTCACTATTACAAGTTCAGATCTTCAAGTTATAATTTACAATAATAATTAGAAGCTATCAATTTTAAGTGCTGTATTTGACAATTACTAGTTCAGATCTTCAAGTTATAATTTGCACTAATAATTTGTATTTAACAATTAGAAGTTCTGTATTTGACAATTACTAGTTCAGATCTTCAAGTTATAATTTGCAATAATAATTAGAAGCTATCAATTTTAAGTTCTGTATTTGACAATTACTAGTTCAGATCTTCAAGTTATAATTTGCACTAATAATTTGTATTTAACAATTAGAGTTCTGTATGTGACTATTATAAGTTCAGATCTTCGAATTATTATTTGCAATAATAATTAGAAGCTATCAATTTTAAGTTCTGTATTTGCCAATTACAAGTTCAGATCTTCAAGTTATAAATTGAAATAATAATTTGAATTTAACAAATCTAAGTTCTGTAATTCACTATTACAAGTTCAGATCTTCAAGTTATAATTTACAATAATAATTAGAAGCTATCAATTTTAAGTGCTGTATTTGACAATTACTAGTTCAGATCTTCAAGTTATAATTTGCACTAATAATTTGTATTTAACAATTAGAAGTTCTGTATTTGACTATTACAAGTTCAGATCTTCAAGTTATAATTTACAATAATAATTAGAAGCTATCAATTTTAAGTGCTGTATTTGACAATTACTAGTTCAGATCTTGAAGTTATAATTTGCACTAATAATTTGTATTTAACAATTAGAAGTTCTGTATTTGACAATTACTAGTTCAGATCTTCAAGTTATAATTTGCAATAATAATTAGATGCTATCAATTTTAAGTTCTGTATTTGACAATTACTAGTTCAGATCTTCAAGTTATATTTACACTAATAATTTGTATTTAAGAATTAGAAGTTCTGTATGTGACTATTATAAGTTCAGATCTTCGAATTATTATTTGCAATCTTAGTTTGAATTTAACAATTCGAAGTTCTGTATTAACCTATTACAGGTTCAGATCTTCAAGTTATAATTTGCAATCACAATTTGTATTTAACAATGCTAAGTTGCGTATTTGTCTATTACAAGTTCAGATCTTCAAATTATAATTTGCAATAATAATTAGAAGCTATCAATTTTAAGTTCTGTATTTGCCAATTACAAGTTCAGATCTTCAAGTTATAATTTGCAATAATAATTAGAAGCTATCAATTTTAAGTTCTGTATTTGACAATTACTAGTTCAGATCTTCAAGTTATAATTTTAAATAATAATTTGAATTTAACAAATCTAAGTTCTGTAATTCACTATTACAAGTTCAGATCTTCAAGTTATAATTTACAATAATAATTAGAAGCTATCAATTTTAAGTGCTGTATTTGACAATTACTAGTTCAGATCTTCAAGTTATAATTTGCACTAATAATTTGTATTTAACAATTAGAAGTTCTGTATTTGACAATTACTAGTTCAGATCTTCTAGTTATAATTTGAAATAATAATTTGAATTTAACAAATCTAAGTTCTGTAATTCACTATTACAAGTTCAGACCTTCAAGTTATAATTTACAATAATAATTAGAAGCTATCAATTTTAAGTTCTGTATTTGACAATTAAAAGTTCAGATCTTCAAGTTATAATTTGCACTAATAATTTGTATTTAACAATTTTAAGTTCTGTATTTGACAATTACAAGTTCAGATCTTCAAGTTATTATTTGCAATCACAATTTGTATTTAACAAATCTAAGTTCTGTAATTCACTATTACAAGTTCAGATCTTCAAGTTATAATTTACAATAATAATTAGAAGCTATCAATTTTAAGTTCTGTATTTGACAATTACAAGTTCAGATCTTCAAGTTATAATTTGCAATAATAATTAGAAGCTATCAATTTTAAGTTCTGTATTTGACAATTACTAGTTCAGATCTACAAGTTATAATTTGAAATAATAATTTGAATTTAACAAATCTAAGTTCTGTAATTCACTATTACAAGTTCAGATCTTCAAGTTATAATTTACAATAATAATTAGAAGCTATCAATTTTAAGTGCTGTATTTGACAATTATAGTACAGATCTTCAAGTTATAATTTGCACTAATAATTTGTATTTAACAATTAGAAGTTCTGTATTTGACTATTACAAGTTCAGATCTTCAAGTTATAATTTACAATAATAATTAGAAGCTATCAATTTTAAGTGCTGTATTTGACAATTACTAGTTCAGATCTTCAAGTTATAATTTGCACTAATAATTTGTATTTAACAATTAGAAGTTCTGTATTTGACAATTACTAGTTCAGATCTTCAAGTTATAATTTGCAATAATAATTAGAAGCTATCAATTTTAAGTTCTGTATTTGACAATTACTAGTTCAGATCTTCAAGTTATAATTTGCACTAATAATTTGTATTTAACAATTAGAGTTCTGTATGTGACTATTATAAGTTCAGATCTTCGAATTATTATTTGCAATAATAATTAGAAGCTATCAATTTTAAGTTCTGTATTTGCCAATTACAAGTTCAGATCTTCAAGTTATAATTTGCAATAGTAATTAGAAGCTATCAATTTTAAGTTCTGTATTTGACAATTACTAGTTCAGATCTTCAAGTTATAAATTGAAATAATAATTTGAATTTAACAAATCTAAGTTCTGTAATTCACTATTACAAGTTCAGATCTTCAAGTTATAATTTACAATAATAATTAGAAGCTATCAATTTTAAGTGCTGTATTTGACAATTACTAGTTCAGATCTTCAAGTTATAATTTGCACTAATAATTTGTATTTAACAATTAGAAGTTCTGTATTTGACTATTACAAGTTCAGATCTTCAAGTTATAATTTACAATAATAATTAGAAGCTATCAATTTTAAGTGCTGTATTTGACAATTACTAGTTCAGATCTTCAAGTTATAATTTGCACTAATAATTTGTATTTAACAATTAGAAGTTCTGTATTTGACAATTACTAGTTCAGATCTTCAAGTTATAATTTGCAATAATAATTAGAAGCTATCAATTTTAAGTTCTGTATTTGACAATTACTAGTTCAGATCTTCAAGTTATAATTTGCACTAATAATTTGTATTTAAGAATTAGAAGTTCTGTATGTGACTATTATAAGTTCAGATCTTCGAATTATTATTTGCAATCTTAGTTTGAATTTAACAATTCGAAGTTCTGTATTAACCTATTACAGGTTCAGATCTTCAAGTTATAATTTGCAATCACAATTTGTATTTAACAATGCTAAGTTGCGTATTTGTCTATTACAAGTTCAGATCTTCAAATTATAATTTGCAATAATAATTAGAAGCTATCAATTTTAAGTTCTGTATTTGCCAATTACAAGTTCAGATCTTCAAGTTATAATTTGCAATAATAATTAGAAGCTATCAATTTTAAGTGCTGTATTTGACAATTACAAGTTCAGATCTTCAAGTTATAATTTGAATTAATAATTAGAAGCTATCAATTATAAGTTCTGTATTTTACAATTACAAGTTCAGATCTTCAAGTTATAATTTGCAATAATAATTAGAAGCTATCAATTTTAAGTTCTGTATTTGACAATTACTAGTTCAGATCTTCAAGTTATAATTAGAAATAATAATTTGAATTTGACAAATCTAAGTTCTGTAATTCACTATTACAAGTTCAGATCTTCAAGTTATAATTTACAATAATAATTAGAAGCTATCAATTTTAAGTTCAGTATTTGACAATTACAAGTTCCAATCTACCAGTTATAATTTGCACTAATAATTTGTATTTAACAATTAGAAGTTCTGTATTTGACAATTACAAGTTCAGATCTTCAAGTTATAATTTGAAATAATAATTAGAAGCTATCAATTATAAGTTCTGTATTTTACAATTACAAGTTCAGATCTTCAGGTTATAATTTGAAATAATAATTAGAAGCTATCAATTTTAAGTTCTGTATTTGCCAATTACAAGTTCAGATCTTCAAGTTATAATTTGCAATAATAATTAGAAGCTATCAATTTTAAGTTCTGTATTTGACAATTACTAGTTCAGATCTTCAAGTTATAATTAGAAATAATAATTTGAATTTAACAAATCTAAGTTCTGTAATTCACTATTACAAGTTCAGATCTTCAAGTTATAAATTACAATAATAATTAGAAGCTATCAATTTTAAGTGCTGTATTTGACAATTACTAGTTCAGATCTTTAAGTTATAATTTGCACTAATAATTTGTATTTAACAATTAGAAGTTCTGTATTTGACAATTACAAGTTCAGATCTTCAAGTTATAATTTGCACTAATAATTTGTATTTAACAATTAGAAGTTCTGTATTTGACTATTACAAGTTCAGATCTTCAAGTTATAATTTACAATAATAATTAGAAGCTATCAATTTTAAGTGCTGTATTTGACAATTACTAGTTCAGATCTTCAAGTTATAATTTGCACTAATAATTTGTATTTAACAATTAGAAGTTCTGTATGTGACAATTACTAGTTCAGATCTTCAAGTTATAGTTTGAAATAATAATTTGAATTTAACAAATCTAAGTTCTGTAATTCACTATTACAAGTTCAGATCTTCTAGTTATAATTTACAATAATAATTAGAAGCTATCAATTTTAAGTTCTGTATTTGACAATTACAAGTTCAGATCTTCAAGTTATAATTTGCACTAATAATTTGTATTTAACAATTAGAAGTTCTGTATTTGACAATTACAAGTTCAGATCTTCAAGTTATAATTTGCAATAATAATTAGAAGCTATCAATTTTAAGTTCTGTATTTGACAATTACAAGTTCAGATCTTCAAGTTATAATTTGAAATAATAATTAGAAGCTAACAATTTTATGTTCTGTATTTGACAATTACAAGTTCAGATCTTCAAGTTATAATTTGCAATAATAATTAGAAGCTATCAATTTTAAGTGCTGTATTTGACAATTACTAGTTCAGATCTTCAAGTTATAATTTGCACTAATAATTTGTATTTAACAATTAGAAGTTCTGTATTTGACAATTACAAGTTCAGATCTTCAAGTTATAATTTGCAATAATAATTAGAAGCTATTAATTTTAGGTTCTGTATTTGACAATTACAAGTTCAGATCTTCAAGTTATTATTTGCAATAATAATTAGAAGCTATCAAGTTTAAGTTCTGCATTTGACAATTACAAGTTCAGATCTTCAAGTTATTATTTGCAATAATAATTAGAAGCTATCAATTTTAAGTGCTGTATTTGACAATTACAAGTTCAGATCTTCAAGTTATAATTTGAAATAATAATTAGAAGCTATCAATTATAAGTTCTGTATTTTACAATTACAAGTTCAGATCTTCAAGTTATAATTTTCAATAATAATTAGAAGCTATCAATTTTAAGTTCTGTATTTGACAATTACTAGTTCAGATCTTCAAGTTATAATTAGAAATAATAATTTGAATTTGACAAATCTAAGTTCTGTAATTCACTATTACAAGTTCAGATCTTCAAGTTATAATTTACAATAATAATTAGAAGCTATCAATTTTAAGTTCAGTATTTGGCAATTACAAGTTCCTATCTACCAGTTATAATTTGCACTAATAATTTGTATTTAACAATTAGAAGTTCTGTATTTGACAATTACAAGTTCAGATCTTCAAGTTATAATTTTCAATAATAATTAGAAGCTATCAATTATAAGTTCTGTATTTTACAATTACAAGTTCAGATCTTCAGGTTATAATTTGAAATAATAATTTGAATTTAACAAATCTAAGTTCTGTAATTCACTATTACAAGTTCAGATCTTCAAGTTATAATTTACAATAATAATTAGAAGCTATCAATTTTAAGTGCTGTATTTGACAATTACTAGTTCAGATCTTCAAGTTATAATTTGCACTAATAATTTGTATTTAACAATTAGAAGTTCTGTATTTGACAATTACAAGTTCAGATCTTCAAGTTATAATTTGCACTAATAATTTGTATTTAACAATTAGAAGTTCTGTATTTGACTATTACAAGTTCAGATCTTCAAGTTATAATTTACAATAATAATTAGAAGCTATCAATTTTAAGTTCTGTATTTGACAATTACTAGTTCAGATCTTCAAGTTATAATTTGAAATAATAATTTAAATTTAACAAATCTAAGTTCTGTAATTCACTATTACAAGTTCAGATCTTCAAGTTATAATTTACAATAATAATTAGAAGCTATCAATTTTAAGTGCTGTATTTGACAATTACTAGTTCAGATCTTCAAGTTATAATTTGAAATAATAATTTGAATTTAACAAATCTAAGTTCTGTAATTCACTATTACAAGTTCAGATCTTCAAGTTATAATTTACAATAATAATTAGAAGCTATCAATTTTAAGTGCTGTATTTGACAATTACTAGTTCAGATCTTCAAGTTATAATTTGCACTAATAATTTGTATTTAACAATTAGAAGTTCTGTATTTGACAATTACAAGTTCAGATCTTCAAGTTATAATTTGCACTAATAATTTGTATTTAACAATTAGAAGTTCTGTATTTGACTATTACAAGTTCAGATCTTCAAGTTATAATTTACAATAATAATTAGTAGCTATCAATTTTAAGTGCTGTATTTGACAATTACTAGTTCAGATCTTCAAGTTATAATTTGCACTAATAATTTCAATTTAACAATTAGAAGTTCTGTATTTGACAATTACTAGTTCAGATCTTCAAGTTATAATTTGAATAATAATTTGAATTTAACAAATCTAAGTTCTGTAATTCACTATTACAAGTTCAGATCTTCAAGTTATAATTTACAATAATAATTAGAAACTATCAATTTTAAGTTCTGTATTTGACAATTACAAGTTCAGATCTTCAAGTTATAATTTGCACTAATAATTTGTATTTAACAATTAGAAGTTCTGTATTTGACAATTACAAGTTCAGATCTTCAAGTTATAATTTGCAATAATAATTAGAAGCTATCAATTTTAAGTTCTGTATTTGACAAGTACAAGTTCAGATCTTCAAGTTATAATTTGAAATAATAATTAGAAGCTATCAATTTTAAGTTCTGTATTTGACAATTACAAGTTCAGATCTTCTAGTTATAATTTGCAATAATAATTAGAAGCTATCAATTTTAAGTTCTGTATTTGCCAATTACAAGTTCAGATCTTCAAGTTATAATTTGCACTAATAATTTGTATTTAGCAATTAGAAGTTCTGTATTTGACAATTACAAGTTCAGATCTTCAAGTTATAATTTGCAATAATAATTAGAAGCTATTAATTTTAAGTTCTGTATTTGACAATTACAAGTTCAGATCTTCAAGTTATAATTTGAAATAATAATTAGAAGCTATCAATTTTATGTTCTGTATTTGACAATTACAAGTTCAGATCTTCAAGTTATAATTTGCAATAATAATTAGACGCTATCAATTTTAAGTGCTGTATTTGACAATTACTAGTTCAGATCTTCAAGTTATAATTTGCACTAATAATTTGTATTTAACAATTAGAAGTTCTGTATTTGACAATTACAAGTTCAGATCTTCAAGTTATAATTTGCAATAATAATTAGAAGCTATTAATTTTAAGTTCTGTATTTGACAATTACAAGTTCAGATCTTCAAGTTATTATTTGCAATAATAATTAGAAGCTATCAATTTTAAGTTCTGCATTTGACAATTACAAGTTCAGATCTTCAAGTTATTATTTGCAATAATAATTAGAAGCTATCAATTTTAAGTGCTGTATTTGACAATTACTAGTTCAGATCTTCAAGTTATAATTTGCACTAATAATTTGTATTTAACAATTAGAAGTTCTGTATTTGACAATTACAAGTTCAGATCTTCAAGTTATAATTTGCAATAATAATTAGAAGCTATTAATTTTAAGTTCTGTATTTGACAATTACAAGTTCAGATCTTCAAGTTATTATTTGCAATAATAATTAGAAGCTATCAAGTTTAAGTTCTGCATTTGACAATTACAAGTTCAGATCTTCAAGTTATTATTTGCAATAATAATTAGAAGCTATCAATTTTAAGTGCTGTATTTGACAATTACAAGTTCAGATCTTCAAGTTATAATTTGAAATAATAATTAGAAGCTATCAATTATAAGTTCTGTATTTTACAATTACAAGTTCAGATCTTCAAGTTATAATTTTCAATAATAATTAGAAGCTATCAATTTTAAGTTCTGTATTTGACAATTACTAGTTCAGATCTTCAAGTTATAATTAGAAATAATAATTTGAATTTGACAAATCTAAGTTCTGTAATTCACTATTACAAGTTCAGATCTTCAAGTTATAATTTACAATAATAATTAGAAGCTATCAATTTTAAGTTCAGTATTTGGCAATTACAAGTTCCAATCTACCAGTTATAATTTGCACTAATAATTTGTATTTAACAATTAGAAGTTCTGTATTTGACAATTACAAGTTCAGATCTTCAAGTTATAATTTTCAATAATAATTAGAAGCTATCAATTATAAGTTCTGTATTTTACAATTACAAGTTCAGATCTTCAGGTTATAATTTGAAATAATAATTTGAATTTAACAAATCTAAGTTCTGTAATTCACTATTACAAGTTCAGATCTTCAAGTTATAATTTACAATAATAATTAGAAGCTATCAATTTTAAGTGCTGTATTTGACAATTACTAGTTCAGATCTTCAAGTTATAATTTGCACTAATAATTTGTATTTAACAATTAGAAGTTCTGTATTTGACAATTACAAGTTCAGATCTTCAAGTTATAATTTGCACTAATAATTTGTATTTAACAATTAGAAGTTCTGTATTTGACTATTACAAGTTCAGATCTTCAAGTTATAATTTACAATAATAATTAGAAGCTATCAATTTTAAGTTCTGTATTTGACAATTACTAGTTCAGATCTTCAAGTTATAATTTGAAATAATAATTTAAATTTAACAAATCTAAGTTCTGTAATTCACTATTACAAGTTCAGATCTTCAAGTTATAATTTACAATAATAATTAGAAGCTATCAATTTTAAGTGCTGTATTTGACAATTACTAGTTCAGATCTTCAAGTTATAATTTGAAATAATAATTTGAATTTAACAAATCTAAGTTCTGTAATTCACTATTACAAGTTCAGATCTTCAAGTTATAATTTACAATAATAATTAGAAGCTATCAATTTTAAGTGCTGTATTTGACAATTACTAGTTCAGATCTTCAAGTTATAATTTGCACTAATAATTTGTATTTAACAATTAGAAGTTCTGTATTTGACAATTACAAGTTCAGATCTTCAAGTTATAATTTGCACTAATAATTTGTATTTAACAATTAGAAGTTCTGTATTTGACTATTACAAGTTCAGATCTTCAAGTTATAATTTACAATAATAATTAGTAGCTATCAATTTTAAGTGCTGTATTTGACAATTACTAGTTCAGATCTTCAAGTTATAATTTGCACTAATAATTTCAATTTAACAATTAGAAGTTCTGTATTTGACAATTACTAGTTCAGATCTTCAAGTTATAATTTGAATAATAATTTGAATTTAACAAATCTAAGTTCTGTAATTCACTATTACAAGTTCAGATCTTCAAGTTATAATTTACAATAATAATTAGAAGCTATCAATTTTAAGTTCTGTATTTGACAATTACAAGTTCAGATCTTCAAGTTATAATTTGCACTAATAATTTGTATTTAACAATTAGAAGTTCTGTATTTGACAATTACAAGTTCAGATCTTCAAGTTATAATTTGCAATAATAATTAGAAGCTATCAATTTTAAGTTCTGTATTTGACAAGTACAAGTTCAGATCTTCAAGTTATAATTTGAAATAATAATTAGAAGCTATCAATTTTAAGTTCTGTATTTGACAATTACAAGTTCAGATCTTCTAGTTATAATTTGCAATAATAATTAGAAGCTATCAATTTTAAGTTCTGTATTTGCCAATTACAAGTTCAGATCTTCAAGTTATAATTTGCACTAATAATTTGTATTTAGCAATTAGAAGTTCTGTATTTGACAATTACAAGTTCAGATCTTCAAGTTATAATTTGCAATAATAATTAGAAGCTATTAATTTTAAGTTCTGTATTTGACAATTACAAGTTCAGATCTGCAAGTTATAATTTGAAATAATAATTAGAAGCTATCAATTTTATGTTCTGTATTTGACAATTACAAGTTCAGATCTTCAAGTTATAATTTGCAATAATAATTAGACGCTATCAATTTTAAGTGCTGTATTTGACAATTACTAGTTCAGATCTTCAAGTTATAATTTGCACTAATAATTTGTATTTAACAATTAGAAGTTCTGTATTTGACAATTACAAGTTCAGATCTTCAAGTTATAATTTGCAATAATAATTAGAAGCTATTAATTTTAAGTTCTGTATTTGACAATTACAAGTTCAGATCTTCAAGTTATTATTTGCAATAATAATTAGAAGCTATCAATTTTAAGTTCTGCATTTGACAATTACAAGTTCAGATCTTCAAGTTATTATTTGCAATAATAATTAGAAGCTATCAATTTTAAGTGCTGTATTTGACAATTACAAGTTCAGATCTTCAAGTTATAATTTGAAATAATAATTAGAAGCTATCAATTATAAGTTCTGTATTTTACAATTACAAGTTCAGATCTTCAAGTTATAATTTGCAATAATAATTAGAAGCTATCAATTTTAAGTTCTGTATTTGACAATTACTAGTTCAGATCTTCAAGTTATAATTAGAAATAATAATTTGAATTTGACAAATCTAAGTTCTGTAATTCACTATTACAAGTTCAGATCTTCAAGTTATAATTTACAATAATAATTAGAAGCTATCAATTTTAAGTTCAGTATTTGACAATTACAAGTTCCAATCTACCAGTTATAATTTGCACTAATAATTTGTATTTAACAATTAGAAGTTCTGTATTTGACAATTTCAAAGTTCAGATCTTCAAGTTATAATTTGAAATAATAATTAGAAGCTATCAATTATAAGTTCTGTATTTTACAATTACAAGTTCAGATCTTCAGGTTATAATTTGAAATAATAATTAGAAGCTATCAATTTTAAGTTCTGTAATTCACTATTACAAGTTCAGATCTTCAAGTTATAATTTACAATAATAATTAGAAGCTATCAATTTTAAGTGCTGTATTTGACAATTACTAGTTCAGATCTTCAAGTTATAATTTGCACTAATAATTTGTATTTAACAATTAGAAGTTCTGTATTTGACAATTACAAGTTCAGATCTTCAAGTTATAATTTGCACTAATAATTTGTATTTAACAATTAGAAGTTCTGTATTTGACTATTACAAGTTCAGATCTTCCAGTTATAATTTACAATAATAATTAGAAGCTATCAATTTTAAGTGCTGTATTTGACAATTACTAGTTCAGATCTTCAAGTTATAATTTGCACTAATAATTTGTATTTAACAATTAGAAGTTCTGTATTTGACAATTACTAGTTCAGATCTTCAAGTTATAATTTGAATCAATAATTTGAATTTAACAAATCTAAGTTCTGTAATTCACTATTACAAGTTCAGATCTTCAAGTTATAATTTACAATAATAATTAGAAGCTATCAATTTTAAGTTCTGTATTTGACAATTACAAGTTCAGATCTTCAAGTTATAATTTGCACTAATAATTTGTATTTAACAATTAGAAGTTGTGTATTTGACAATTACAAGTTCAGATCTTCAAGTTATAATTTGCAATAATAATTAGAAGCAATCAATTTTAAGTTCTGTATTTGACAAGTACAAGTTCAGATCTTCAAGTTATAATTTGAAATAATAATTAGAAGCTATCAATTTTAAGTTCTGTATTTGACAATTACAAGTTCAGATCTTCTAGTTATAATTTGCAATAATAATTAAAAGCTATCAATTTTAAGTTCTGTATTTGCCAATTACAAGTTCAGATCTACAAGTTATAATTTGCACTAATAATTTGTATTTAGCAATTAGAAGTTCTGTATTTGACAATTACAAGTTCAGATCTTCAAGTTATAATTTGCAATAATAATTAGAAGCTATTAATTTTAAGTTCTGTATTTGACAATTACAAGTTCAGATCTTCAAGTTATAATTTGAAATAATAATTAGAAGCTATCAATTTTATGTTCTGTATTTGACAATTACAAGTTCAGATCTTCAAGTTATAATTTGCAATAATAATTAGAAGCTATCAATTTTAAGTGCTGTATTTGACAATTACTAGTTCAGATCTTCAAGTTATAATTTGCACTAATAATTTGTATTTAACAATTAGAAGTTCTGTATTTGACAATTACAAGTTCAGATCTTCAAGTTATAATTTGCAATAATAATTAGAAGCTATTAATTTTAAGTTCTGTATTTGACAATTACAAGTTCAGATCTTCAAGTTATTATTTGCAATAATAATTAGAAGCTATCAATTTTAAGTTCTGCATTTGACAATTACAAGTTCAGATCTTCAAGTTATTATTTGCAATAATAATTAGAAGCTATTAATTTTAAGTTCTGTATTTGACAATTACAAGTTCAGATCTTCAAGTTATAATTAGAAATAATAATTAGAAGCTATCAATTATAAGTTCTGTATTTTACAATTACAAGTTCAGATCTTCAAGTTATAATTTGCAATAATAATTAGAAGCTAGCAATTTTAAGTTCTGTATTTGACAATTACTAGTTCAGATCTTCAAGTTATAATTAGAAATAATAATTTGAATTTGACAAATCTAAGTTCTGTAATTCACTATTACAAGTTCAGATCTTCAAGTTATAATTTACAATAATAATTAGAAGCTATCAATTTTAAGTTCATTATTTGACAATTACAAGTTACAATCTACCAGTTATAATTTGCACTAATAATTTGTATTTAACAATTAGAAGTTCTGTATTTGACAATTACAAGTTCAGATCTTCAAGTTATAATTTGAAATAATAATTAGAAGCTATCAATTATAAGTTCTGTATTTTACAATTACAAGTTCAGATCTTCAAGTTATAATTTGAAATAATAATTAGAAGCTATCAATTTTATGTTCTGTATTTGACAATTACAAGTTCAGATCTTCAAGTTATAATTTGCAATAATAATTAGAAGCTATCAATTTTAAGTGCTGTATTTGACAATTACTAGTTCAGATCTTCAAGTTATAATTTGCACTAATAATTTGTATTTAACAATTAGAAGTTCTGTATTTGACAATTACAAGTTCAGATCTTCAAGTTATAATTTGCAATAATAATTAGAAGCTATTAATTTTAACTTCTGTATTTGACAATTACAAGTTCAGATCTTCAAGTTATTATTTGCAATAATAATTAGAAGCTATCAATTTTAAGTTCTGCATTTGACAATTACAAGTTCAGATCTTCAAGTTATAATTTGCACTAATAATTTGTATTTAACAATTAGAAGTTCTGTATTTGACTATTACAAGTTCAGATCTTCAAGTTATAATTTACAATAATAATTAGAAGCTATCAATTTTAAGTGCTGTATTTGACAATTACTAGTTCAGATCTTCAAGTTATAATTTGCACTAATAATTTGTATTTAACAATTAGAAGTTCTGTATTTGACAATTACTAGTTCAGATCTTCAAGTTATAATTTGAAATAATAATTTGTATTTAACAAATCTAAGTTCTGTAATTCACTATTACAAGTTCAGATCTTCAAGTTATAATTTACAATAATAATTAGAAGCTATCAATTTTAAGTTCTGTATTTGACAATTACAAGTTCAGATCTTCAAGTTATAATTTGCACTAATAATTTGTATTTAACAATTAGAAGTTCTGTATTTGACAATTACAAGTTCAGATCTTCAAGTTATAATTTGAAATAATAATTAGAAGCTATCAATTTTAAGTTCTGTATTTGACAATTACAAGTTCAGATCTTCAAGTTATAATTTGAAATAATAATTAGAAGCTATCAATTTTAAGTTCTGTATTTGACAATTACAAGTTCAGATCTTCTAGTTATAATTTGCAATAATAATTAGAAGCTATCAATTTTAAGTTCTGTATTTGGCAATTACAATTTTAGATCTTCAAGTTATAATTTGCACTAATAATTTGTATTTAGCAATTAGAAGTTCTGTATTTGACAATTACAAGTTCAGATCTTCAAGTTATAATTTGCAATAATAATTAGAAGCTATTAATTTTAAGTTCTGTATTTGACAATTACAAGTTCAGATCTTCAAGTTATAATTTGAAATAATAATTAGAAGCTATCAATTTTATGTTCTGTATTTGACAATTACAAGTTCAGATCTTCAAGTTATAATTTGCAATAATAATTAGAAGCTATCAATTTTAAGTGCTGTATTTGACAATTACTAGTTCAGATCTTCAAGTTATAATTTGCACTAATAATTTGTATTTAACAATTAGAAGTTCTGTATTTGACAATTACAAGTTCAGATCTTCAAGTTATAATTTGCAATAATAATTAGAAGCTATTAATTTTAAGTTCTGTATTTGACAATTACAAGTTCAGATCTTCAAGTTATTATTTGCAATAATAATTAGAAGCTATCAATTTTAAGTTCTGCATTTGATAATTACAAGTTCAGATCTTCAAGTTATTATTTGCAATAATAATTAGAAGCTATTAATTTTAAGTTCTGTATTTGACAATTACAAGTTCAGATCTTCAAGTTATAATTTGAAATAATAATTAGAAGCTATCAATTATAAGTTCTGTATTTTACAATTACAAGTTCAGATCTTCAAGTTATAATTTGCAATAATAATTAGAAGCTATCAATTTTAAGTTCTGTATTTGACAATTACTAGTTCAGATCTTCAAGTTATAATTAGAAATAATAATTTGAATTTGACAAATCTAAGTTCTGTAATTCACTATTACAAGTTCAGATCTTCAAGTTATAATTTACAATAATAATTAGAAGCTATCAATTTTAAGTTCAGTATTTGACAATTACAAGTTCAGATCTACCAGTTATAATTTGCACTAATAATTTGTATTTAACAATTAGAAGTTCTGTATTTGACAATTACAAGTTCAGATCTTCAAGTTATAATTTGTAATAATAATTAGAAGCTATCAATTATAAGTTCTGTATTTTACAATTACAAGTTCAGATCTTCAAGTTATAATTTGAAATAATAATTAGAAGCTATCAATTTTATGTTCTGTATTTGACAATTACAAGTTCAGATCTTCAAGTTATAATTTGCAATAATAATTAGAAGCTATCAATTTTAAGTGCTGTATTTGACAATTACTAGTTCAGATCTTCAAGTTATAATTTGCACTAATAATTTGTATTTAACAATTAGAAGTTCTGTATTTGACAATTACAAGTTCAGATCTTCAAGTTATAATTTGCAATAATAATTAGAAGCTATTAATTTTAAGTTCTGTATTTGACAATTACAAGTTCAGATCTTCAAGTTATTATTTGCAATAATAATTAGAAGCTATCAATTTTAAGTTCTGCATTTGACAATTACAAGTTCAAATCTTCAAGTTATTATTTGCAATAATAATTAGAAGCTATTAATTTTAAGTTCTGTATTTGACAATTACAAGTTCAGATCTTCAAGTTATAATTTGAAATAATAATTAGAAGCTATCAATTATAAGTTCTGTATTTGACAATTACAAGTTCAGATCTTCTAGTTATAATTTGCAATAATAATTAGAAGCTATCAATTTTAAGTTCTGTATTTGACAATTACTAGTTCAGATCTTCAAGTTATAATTTGCAATCACAATTTGTATTTAACAATGCTAAGTTGCGTATTTGTCTATTACAAGTTCAGATCTTCAAATTATAATTTGCAATAATAATTAGAAGCTATCAATTTTAAGTTCTGTATTTGCCAATTACAAGTTCAGATCTTCAAGTTATAATTTGCAATAATAATTAGTATTTAACAATTTTAAGTTCTGTATTTGACAATTACTAGTTCAGATCTTCAAGTTATAATTTGAAATAATAATTTGAATTTAACAATTAGAAGTTCTGTATTTGACAATTACAAGTTCAGATCTTCAAGTTATAATTTACAATAATAATTAGAAGCTATCAATTTTAAGTGCTGTATTTGACAATTACTAGTTCAGATCTTCAAGTTATAATTTGCACTAATAATTTGTATTTAACAATTAGAAGTTCTGTATTTGACAATTACTAGTTCAGATCTTCAAGTTATAATTTGAAATAATAATTTGAATTTAACAAATCTAAGTTCTGTAATTCACTATTACAAGTTCAGATCTTCAAGTTATAATTTGAAATAATAATTAGAAGCTATCAATTTTAAGTTCTGTATTTGACAATTACAAGTTCAGATCTTCTAGTTATAATTTGCAATAATAATTAGAAGCTATCAATTTTAAGTTCTGTATTTGCCAATTACAAGTTCAGATCTTCAAGTTATAATTTGCACTAATAATTTGTATTTAGCAATTAGAAGTTCTGTATTTGACAATTACAAGTTCAGATCTTCAAGTTATAATTTGCAATAATAATTAGAAGCTATTAATTTTAAGTTCTGTATTTGACAATTACAAGTTCAGATCTTTAAGTTATAATTTGAAAAAATAATTAGAAGCTATCAATTTTATGTTCTGTATTTGACAATTACAAGTTCAGATCTTCAAGTTATAATTTGCAATAATAATTAGAAGCTATCAATTTTAAGTGCTGTATTTGACAATTACTAGTTCAGATCTTCAAGTTATAATTTGCACTAATAATTTGTATTTAACAATTAGAAGTTCTGTATTTGACAATTACAAGTTCAGATCTTCAAGTTATAATTTGCAATAATAATTAGAAGCTATTAATTTTAAGTTCTGTATTTGACAATTACAAGTTCAGATCTTCAAGTTATTATTTGCAATAATAATTAGAAGCTATCAATTTTAAGTTCTGCATTTGACAATTACAAGTTCAGATCTTCAAGTTATTATTAGCAATAATAATTAGAAGCTATTAATTTTAAGTTCTGTATTTGACAATTACAAGTTCAGATCTTCAAGTTATAATTTGAAATAATAATTAGAAGCTATCAATTATAAGTTCTGTATTTTACAATTACAAGTTCAGATCTTCAAGTTATAATTTGCAATAATAATTAGAAGCTATCAATTTTAAGTTCTGTATTTGACAATTACTAGTTCAGATCTTCAAGTTATAATTAGAAATAATAATTTGAATTTGACAAATCTAAGTTCTGTAATTCACTATTACAAGTTCAGATCTTCAAGTTATAATTTACAATAATAATTAGAAGCTATCAATTTTAAGTTCAGTATTTGACAATTACAAGTTCAGATCTACCAGTTATAATTTGCACTAATAATTTGTATTTAACAATTAGAAGTTCTGTATTTGATAATTACAAGTTCAGATCTTCAAGTTATAATTTGAAATAATAATTAGAAGCTATCAATTTTAAGTTCTGTATTTGACATTACTAGTTCAGATCTTCAAGTTTTAATTTGCAATCATAATTTGTATTTAACAATGCTAAGTTGCGTATTTGTCTATTACAAGTTCAGATCTTCAAATTATAATTTGCAATAATAATTAGAAGCTATCAATTTTAAGTTCTGTATTTGCCAATTACAAGTTCAGATCTTCAAGTTATAATTTGTAATAATAATTAGAAGCTATCAATTTTAAGTTCTGTATTTGACAATTACTAGTTCAGATCTTCAAGTTATAATTTGAAATAATAATTTGAATTTAACAATTAGAAGTTCTGTATTTGACAATTACAAGTTCAGATCTTCAAGTTATAATTTACAATAATAATTAGAAGCTATCAATTTTAAGTGCTGTATTTGACAATTACTAGTTCAGATCTTCAAGTTATAATTTGCACTAATAATTTGGATTTAACAATTAGAAGTTCTGTATTTGACAATTACTAGTTCAGATCTTCAAGTTATAATTTGAAATAATAATTTGAATTTAACAAATCTAAGTTCTGTAATTCACTATTACAAGTTCAGATCTTCTAGTTATAATTTGAAATAATAATTAGAAGCTATCAATTTTAAGTTCTGTATTTGACAATTACAAGTTCAGATCTTCTAGTTATAATTTGCAATAATAATTAGAAGCTATCAATTTTAAGTTCTTTATTTGCCAATTACAAGTTCAGATCTTCAAGTTATAATTTGCACTAATAATTTGTATTTAGCAATTAGAAGTTCTGTATTTGACAATTACAAGTTCAGATCTTCAAGTTATAATTTGCAATAATAATTAGAAGCTATTAATTTTAAGTTCTGTATTTGACAATTACTAGTTCAGATCTTTAAGTTATAATTTGAAATAATAATTAGAAGCTATCAATTTTATGTTCTGTATTTGACAATTACAAGTTCAGATCTTCAAGTTATAATTTGCAATAATAATTAGAAGCTATCAATTTTAAGTGCTGTATTTGACAATTACTAGTTCAGATCTTCAAGTTATAATTTGCACTAATAATTTGTATTTAACAATTAGAAGTTCTGTATGTGACAATTACAAGTTCAGATCTTCAAGTTATAATTTGCAATAATAATTAGAAGCTATTAATTTTAAGTTCTGTATTTGACAATTACAAGTTCAGATCTTCAAGTTATTATTTGCAATAATAATTAGAAGCTATCAATTTTAAGTTCTGCATTTGACAATTACAAGTTCAGATCTTCAAGTTATTATTAGCAATAATAATTAGAAGCTATTAATTTTAAGTTCTGTATTTGACAATTACAAGTTCAGATCTTCAAGTTATAATTTGAAATAATAATTAGAAGCTATCAATTATAAGTTCTGTATTTTACAATTACAAGTTCAGATCTTCAAGTTATTATTTGCAATAATAATTAGAAGCTATCAATTTTAAGTTCTGCATTTGACAATTACAAGTTCAGATCTTCAAGTTATTATTAGCAATAATAATTAGAAGCTATTAATTTTAAGTTCTGTATTTGACAATTACTAGTTCAGATCTTCAAGTTATAATTAGAAATAATAATTTGAATTTGACAAATCTAAGTTCTGTAATTCACTATTACAAGTTCAGATCTTCAAGTTATAATTTACAATAATAATTAGAAGCTATCAATTTTAAGTTCAGTATTTGACAATTACAAGTTCAGATCTACCAGTTATAATTTGCACTAATAATTTGTATTTAACAATTTGAAGTTCTGTATTTGATAATTACAAGTTCAGATCTTCAAGTTATAATTTGAAATAATAATTAGAAGCTATCAATTTTAAGTTCTGTATTTGACATTACTAGTTCAGATCTTCAAGTTTTAATTTGCAATCATAATTTGTATTTAATAATGCTAAGTTGCGTATTTGTCTATTACAAGTTCACAATTTCTAATTATAATTTGCAATAATAATTAGAAGCTATCAATTTTAAGTTCTGTATTTGACAATTACAAGTTCAGATCTTCAAGTTATAATTTGCACTAATAATTTGTATTTAACAATTAGAAGTTCTGTATTTGACTATTACAAGTTCAGATCTGCAAATTATTATTTGCAATCTTAGGTTTAATTTAACAATTTGAAGTTCTGTATTTACCTATTACAAGTTCAGATCTACAAGTTATAATTTGCACTAATAATTTGTATTTATCAATTCGAAGTTCTGTATTTGACTATTACATGTTCAGATCTTCAAGTTATAATTTGAATTATAATTACAAGCTATCAATTTTAAGTTGTGTATTTGACAATTACAAGTACAGATCTTCAAATTATTATTAGCAATAATAATTAGAAGCTATCAATATTAAGTTCTGCATTTGACAATTACAAGTTCAGATCTTCAAGTTATTATTTGTAATAATAATTAGAAGCTATCAATTTTAAGTTCTGTATTTGACAATTACAAGTTCAGATCTTCAAGTTATAATTTACAATAATAATTAGAAGCTATCAATTTTAAGTTCTGTATTTGACAATTACAAGTTCAGATCTTCAAGTTATAATTTGAAATAATAATTTTTATTTAACAAATGTTAGTTCTGTAATTCACTATTACAAGTTCAGATCTTCAAGTTATAATTTGAAATAATAATTTGAATTTAATAAATCTAAGTTTTGTAATTCACTATTACAAGTTCAGATCTTCAAGTTATAATTTGCAATAATAATTAGAAGCTATCAATTTTAAGTTCTGTATTTGACAATTACTAGTTCAGATCTTCAAGTTATAATTTGAAATAATAATTTGAATTTAACAAATCTAAGTTCTGTAATTCATTATTACAAGTTCAGATCTTCAAGTTATAATTTGCAATAATAATTAGAAGCTATCAATTTTAAGTTCTGTATTTGACAATTACAAGTTCAGATCTTCAAGTCATAATTTGCACTAATAATTTGTATTTAACAATTAGAAGTTCTGTATTTGACTATTACAAGTTCAGATCTTCAAATTATTATTTGCAATAATAATTATAAGCTATCAATTTAAGTTCTGTATTTGACAATTACTAGTTCAGATCTTCAAGTTATAATTTGAAATAATAATTTGAATTTAACAAATCTAAGTTCTGTAATTCATTATTACAAGTTCAGATCTTCTAGTTATAATTTACAATAATAATTAGAAGCCATCAATTTTAAGTTCTGTATTTGTGTATTACAAGTTCAGATCTTCAAATTATTATTTGCAATCTTAGTTTGAATTTAACAATTCGAAGTTCTGTATTTACCTATTACAAGTTCAGATCTTCAAGTTATAATTTGTACTAATAATTTGTATTTAACAATTCGAAGTTCTGTATTTGACTATTACAAGTTCAGATCTTCAAGTTATAATTTAAGTTATAATTATAAGCAATCAATTTTAAGTTCTGTATTTGTCAATTACTAGTACAGATCCACAAATTATTATTTGCAATAATAATTAGAAGCTATCAATTTTAAGTTCTGCATTTGACAATTACAAGTTCAGATCTCCAAGTTATTATTTGCAATAATAATTAGAAGCTATCAATTTTAAGTTCTGTATTTGACAATTACAAGTTCAGATCTTCAAGTTATAATTTAAAATAATAATTAGAAGCTATCAATTTTAAGTTCTGTATTTGACAATTACAAGTTCAGATCTTCAAGTTATAATTTGCAATAATAATTAGAAGCTATCAATTTTAAGTTCTGTATTTGACAATTACTTGTTCAGATCTTCTAGTTATTATTTGCAATAATAATTAGAAGCTATCAATTTTAAGTTCTGTATTTGACAATTACAAGTTCAGATCTTCAAGTTATAATTTGAAATAATAATTAGAAGCTATCAATTTTAAGTTCTGCATTTGACAATTACTAGTTCGGTTCTTCAAGTTATAATTTGCAATAATAATTAGAAGCTATCAATTTTAAGTTCTGTATTTGACAATTACTAGTTCAGATCTTTAAGTTATAATTTGCACTAATAATTTGTATTTAACAATTAGAAGTTCTGTATGTGACTATTATAAGTTCAGATCTTCAAGTTATAATTTACAATAATAATTAGAAGCTATCAATTTTAAGTGCTGTATTTGACAATTACTAGTTCAGATCTTCAAGTTATAATTTGCACTAATAATTTTATTTAACAATTAGAAGTTCTGTATTTGACAATTACAAGTTCAGATCTTCAAGTTATAATTTGCACTAATAATTTGTATTTAACAATTAGAAGTTCTGTATTTGACTATTACAAGTTCAGATCTTCAAGTTATAATTTACAATAATATTTAGAAGCTATCAATTTTAAGTGCTGTATTTGACAATTACTAGTTCAGATCTACAAGTTATAATTTGCACTAATAATTTGTATTTAACAATTAGAAGTTCTGTATTTGACAATTACTAGTTCAGATCTTCAAGTTATAATTTGAAATAATAATTTGAATTTAACAAATCTAAGTTCTGTAATTCACTATTACAAGTTCAGATCTTCAAGTTATAATTTACAATAATAATTAGAAGCTATCAATTTAAAGTTCTGTATTTGACAATTACAAGTTCAGATCTTCAAGTGATAATTTGCAATAATAATTAGAAGCTATCAATTTTAAGTTCTGTATTTGACAATTACAAGTTCAGATCTTCAAGTTATAATTTGCAATAATAATTAGAAGCTATCAATTTTAAGTTCTGTATTTGACAATTACAAGTTCAGATCTTCAAGTTATAATTTGAAATAATAATTAGAAGCTATCAATTTTAAGTTCTGTATTTGACAATTACAAGTTCAGATCTTCTAGTTATAATTTGCAATAATAATTAGAAACTATCAATTTTAAGTTCTGTATTTGCCAATTACAAGTTCAGATCTTCAAGTTATAATTTGCACTAATAATTTGTATTTAGCAATTAGAAGTTCTGTATTTGACAATTAGAAGTTCAGATCTTCAAGTTATAATTTGCAATAATAATTAGAAGCTATTAATTTTAAGTTCTGTATTTGACAATTACAAGTTCAGATCTTCAAGTTATAATTTGAAATAATAATTAGAAGCTATCAATTTTATGTTCTGTATTTGACAATTACAAGTTCAGATCTTCAAGTTATAATTTGCAATAATAATTAGAAGCTATCAATTGTAAGTGCTGTATTTGACAATTACTAGTTCAGATCTTCAAGTTATAATTTGCACCAATAATTTGTATTTAACAATTAGAAGTTCTGTATTTGACAATTACAAGTTCAGATCTTCAAGTTATAATGTGCAATAATAATTAGAAGCTATTAATTTTAAGTTCTGTATTTGACAATTACAAGTTCAGATCTTCAAGTTATTATTTACAATAATAATTAGAAGCTATTAATTTTAAGTTCTGTATTTGACAATTACAAGTTCAGATCTTCAAGTTATAATTTTAAATAATAATTAGAAGCTATCAATTATAAGTTCTGTATTTTACAATTACAAGTTCAGATCTTCAAGTTATAATTTGCAATAATAAATAGAAGCTATCAATTTTAAGTTCTGTATTTGACAATTACTAGTTCAGATCTTCAAGTTATAATTAGAAATAATAATTTGAATTTGACAAATCTAAGTTCTCTAATTCACTATTACAAGTTCAGATCTTCAAGTTATAATTTACAATAATAATTAGAAGCTATCAATTTTAAGTTCAGTATTTGACAATTACAAGTTCAGATCTACCAGTTATAATTTGCACTAATAATTTGTATTTAACAATTAGAAGTTCTGTATTTGATAATTACAAGTTCAGATCTTCAAGTTATAATTTGAAATAATAATTAGAAGCTATCAATTTTAAGTTCTGTATTTGACAATTACTAGTTCAGATCTTCAAGTTTTAATTTGCAATCATAATTTGTATTTAACAATGCTAAGTTGCGTATTTGTCTATTACAAGTTCACAACTTCAAATTATAATTTGCAATAATAATTAGAAGCTATCAATTGTAAGTTCTGTATTTGACAATTACAAGTTCAGATCTTCAAGTTATAATTTGCACTAATAATTTGTATTTAACAATTAGAAGTTCTGTATTTGACTATTACAAGTTCAGATCTTCAAATTATTATTTGCAATCTTAGGTTTAATTTAACAATTTGAAGTTCCGTATTTACCTATTACAAGTTCAGATCTACAAGTTATAATTTGCACTAATAATTTGTATTTAACAATTCGAAGTTCTGTATTTGACTATTACAAGTTCAGATCTTCAAGTTATAATTTGAATTATAATTATAAGCTATCAATTTTAAGTTGTGTATTTGACAATTACAAGTACAGATCTTCAAATTATTATTAGCAATAATAATTAGAAGCTATCAATATTAAGTTCTGCATTTGACAATTACAAGTTCAGATCTTCAAGTTATTATTTGTAATAATAATTAGAAGCTATCAATTTTAAGTTCTGTATTTGACAATTACAAGTTCAAATCTTCAAGTTATAATTTGAAATAATAATTTTTATTTAACAAATGTTAGTTCTGTAATTCACTATTACAAGTTCAGATCTTCAAGTTATAATTTGAAATAATAATTTGAATTTAATAAATCTAAGTTTTGTAATTCACTATTACAAGTTCAGATCTTCAAGTTATAATTTGCAATAATAATTAGAAGCTATCAATTTTAAGTTCTGTATTTGACAATTACTAGTTCAGATCTTCAAGTTATAATTTGCACTAATAATTTGTATTTAACACTTAGAAGTTCTGTATTTGACTATTACAAGTTCAGATCTTCAAATTATTATTTGCAATAATAATTATAAGCTATCAATTTAAGTTCTGTATTTGACAATTACTAGTTCAGATCTTCAAGTTATAATTTGAAATAATAATTTGAATTTAACAAATCTAAGTTTTGTAATTCACTATTACAAGTTCAGATCTTCAAGTTATAATTTGCAATAATAATTAGAAGCTATCAATTTTAAGTTCTGTATTTGACAATTACAAGTTCAGATCTTCAAGTCATAATTTGTATTTAACAATTAGAAGTTCTGTATTTGACTATTACAAGTTCAGATCTTCAAATTATTATTTGCAATAATAATTATAAGCTATCAATTTAAGTTCTGTATTTGACAATTACTAGTTCAGATCTTCAAGTTATAATTTGAAATAATAATTTGAATTTAACAAATCTAAGTTCTGTAATTCATTATTACAAGTTCAGATCTTCTAGTTATAATTTACAATAATAATTAGAAGCTATCAATTTTAAGTTCTGTATTTGTCTATTACAAGTTCAGATCTTCAAATTATTATTTGCAATCTTAGTTTGAATTTAACAATTCGAAGTTCTGTATTTACCTATTACAAGTTCAGATCTTCAAGTTATAATTTGTACTAATAATTAGTATTTAACAATTCGAAGTTCTGTATTTGACTATTACAAGTTCAGATCTTCAAGTTATAATTTAAGTTATCATTATAAGCTATCAATTTTAAGTTCTGTATTTGTCAATTACTAGTACAGATCCACAAATTATTATTTGCAATAATAATTAGCAGCTATCAATTTTAAGTGCTGTATTTGACAATTACTAGTTCAGATCTTCAAGTTATAATTTGCACTAATAATTTGTATTTAACAATTAGAAGTTCTGTATTTGACAATTACAAGTTCAGATCTTCAAGTTATAATTTGCACTAATAATTTGTATTTAACAATTAGAAGTTCTGTATTTGACTATTACAAGTTCAGATCTTCAAGTTATAATTAACAATAATATTTAGAAGCAATCAATTTTAAGTGCTGTATTTCACAATTACTAGTTCAGATCTTCAAGTTATAATTTGCACTAATAATTTGTATTTAACAATTAGAAGTTCTGTATTTGACAATTACTAGTTCAGATCTTCAAGTTATAATTTGAAATAATAATTTGAATTTAACAAATCTAAGTTCTGTAATTCACTATTACAAGTTCAGATCTTCAAGTTATAATTTACAATAATAATTAGAAGCTATCAATTTTAAGTTCTGTATTTGACAATTACAAGTTCAGATCTTCAAGTTATAATTTGCACTAATAATTTGTATTTAACAATTAGAAGTTCTGTATTTGACAATTACAAGTTCAAATCTTCAAGTTATAATTTGCAATAATAATTAGAAGCTATCAATTTTAAGTTCTGTATTTGACAATTACAAGTTCAGATCTTCAAGTTATAATTTGAAATAATAATTAGAAGCTATCAATTTTAAGTTCTGTATTTGACAATTACAAGTTCAGATCTTCTAGTTATAATTTGCAATAATAATTAGAAGCTATCAATTTTAAGTTCTGTATTTGCCAATTACAAGTTCAGATCTTCAAGTTATAATTTGCACTAATAATTTGTATTTAGCAATTAGAAGTTCTGTATTTGACAATTACAAGTTCAGATCTTCAAGTTATAATTTGCAATAATAATTAGAAGCTATTAATTTTAAGTTCTGTATTTGACAATTACAAGTTCAGATCTTCAAGTTATAATTTGAAATAATAATTAGAAGCTATCAATTTTATGTTCTGTATTTGACAATTACAAGTTCAGATCTTCAAGTTATAATTTGCAATAATAATTAGAAGCTATCAATTTTAAGTGCTGTATTTGACAATTACTAGTTCAGATCTTCAAGTTATAATTTGCACTAATAATTTGTATTTAACAATTAGAAGTTCTGTATTTGATAATTACAAGTTCAGATCTTCAAGTTATAATTTGTAATAATAATCAGAAGCTATCAATTTTTAGTTCTGTATTTGACAATTACTAGTTCAGATCTTCAAGTTTTAATTTGCAATCATAATTTGTATTTAACAATGCTAAGTTGCGTATTTGTCTATTACAAGTTCACAACTTCAAATTATAATTTGCAATAATAATTAGAAGCTATCAATTGTAAGTTCTGTATTTGACAATTACAAGTTCAGATCTTCAAGTTATAATTTGCACTAGTAATTTGTATTTAACAATTAGAAGTTCTGTATTTGACTATTACAAGTTCAGATCTTCAAATTATTATTTGCAATCTTAGGTTTAATTTAACAATTTGAAGTTCTGTATTTACCTATTACAAGTTCAGATCTACAAGTTATAATTTGCACTAATAATTTGTATTTAACAATTCGCAGTTCTGTATTTGACTATTACAAGTTCAGATCTTCAAGTTATAATTTGAATTATAATTATAAGCTATCAATTTTAAGTTGTGTATTTGACAATTACAAGTACAGATCTTCAAATTATTATTAGCAATAATAATTAGAAGCTATCAATATTAAGTTCTGCATTTGACAATTACAAGTTCAGATCTTCAAGTTATTATTTGTAATAATAATTAGAAGCTATCAATTTTAAGTTCTGTATTTGACAATTACAAGTTCAGATCTTCAAGTTATAATTTACAATAATAATTAGAAGCTATCAATTTTAAGTTCTGTATTTGACAATTACAAGTTCAAATCTTCAAGTTATAATTTGAAATAATAATTTTTATTTAACAAATGTTAGTTCTGTAATTCACTATTACAAGTTCAGATCTTCAAGTTATAATTTGAAATAATAATTTGAATTTAATAAATCTAAGTTTTGTAATTCACTATTACAAGTTCAGATCTTCAAGTTATAATTTGCAATAATAATTAGAAGCTATCAATTTTAAGTTCTGTATTTGACAATTACTAGTTCAGATCTTCAAGTTATAATTTGCACTAATAATTTGTATTTAACACTTAGAAGTTCTGTATTTGACTATTACAAGTTCAGATCTTCAAATTATTATTTGCAATAATAATTATAAGCTATCAATTTAAGTTCTGTATTTGACAATTACTAGTTCAGATCTTCAAGTTATAATTTGAAATAATAATTTGAATTTAACAAATCTAAGTTTTGTAATTCACTATTACAAGTTCAGATCTTCAAGTTATAATTTGCAATAATAATTAGAAGCTATCAATTTTAAGTTCTGTATTTGACAATTACAAGTTCAGATCTTCAAGTCATAATTTGCACTTATAATTTGTATTTAACAATTAGAAGTTCTGTATTTGACTATTACAAGTTCAGATCTTCAAATTATTATTTGCAATAATAATTATAAGCTATCAATTTAAGTTCTGTATTTGACAATTACTAGTTCAGATCTTCAAGTTATAATTTGAAATAATAATTTGAATTTAACAAATCTAAGTTCTGTAATTCATTATTACAAGTTCAGATCTTCTAGTTATAATTTACAATAATAATTAGAAGCTATCAATTTTAAGTTCTGTATTTGTCTATTACAAGTTCAGATCTTCAAATTATTATTTGCAATCTTAGTTTGAATTTAACAATTCGAAGTTCTGTATTTACCTATTACAAGTTCAGATCTTCAAGTTATAATTTGTACTAATAATTTGTATTTAACAATTCGAAGTTCTGTATTTGACTATTACAAGTTCAGATCTTCAAGTTATAATTTAAGTTATCATTATAAGCTATCAATTTTAAGTTCTGTATTTGTCAATTACTAGTATAGATCCACAAATTATTATTTGCAATAATAATTAGAAGCTATCAATTTTAAGTTCTGTATTTGACAATTACTAGTTCAGATCTTCTAGTTATTATTTGCAATAATAATTAGAAGCTATCAATTTTAAGTTCTGTATTTGACAATTACAAGTTCAGATCTTCAAGTTATAATTTGAATTAATAATTAGAAGCTATCAATTTTAAGTTCTGCATTTGACAATTACTAGTTCGGATCTTCAAGTTATAATTTGCAATAATAATTAGAAGCTATCAATTTTAAGTTCTGTATTTGACAATTACTAGTTCAGATCTTCAAGTTATAATTTGCAATAATAATTAGAAGCTATCAATTTTAAGTTCTGTATTTGACAATTACAAGTTCAGATCTTCAAGTTATTATTTGCAATAATAATTAGAAGCTATTAATTTTAAGTTCTGTATTTGACAATTACAAGTTCAGATCTTCAAGTTATAATTTGAAATAATAATTAGAAGCTATTAATTATAAGTTCTGTATTTTACAATTACAAGTTCAGATCTTCAAGTTATAATTTGCACTAATAATTTGTATTTAACAATTAGAAGTTCTGTATTTGACAATTACTAGTTCAGATCTTCAAGTTATAATTAGAAATAATAATTTGAATTTGACAAATCTAAGTTCTGTAATTCACTATTACAAGTTCAGATCTTCAAGTTATAATTTACAATAATAATTAGAAGCTATCAATTTTAAGTTCGGTATTTGACAATTACAAGTTCAGATCTACCAGTTATAATTTGCACTAATAATTTGTATTTAACAATTAGAAGTTCTGTATTTGACAATTACAAGTTCAGATCTTCAAGTTATAATTTGAAATAATAATTAGAAGCTATCTATTATAAGTTCTGTATTTTACAATTACAAGTTCAGATCTTCAAGTTATAATTTGAAATAATAATTAGAAGCTATCAATTTTATGTTCTGTATTAGACAATTACAAGTTCAGATCTTCAAGTTATAATTTGCAATAATAATTAGAAGCTATCAATTTTAAGTGCTGTATTTGACAATTACTAGTTCAGATCTTCAAGTTATAATTTGCACTAATAATTTGTATTTAACAATTAGAAGTTCTGTATTTGACAATTACAAGTTCAGATCTTCTAGTTATAATTTGCAATAATAATTAGAAGCTATTAATTTTAAGTTCTGTATTTGACAATTACAAGTTCAGATCTTCAAGTTATTATTTGCAATAATAATTAGAAGCTATCAATTTTAAGTTCTGCATTTGACAATTACAAGTTCAGATCTTCAAGTTATTATTTGCAATAATAATTAGAAGCTATAAATTTTAAGTTCTGTATTTGACAATTACAAGTTCAGATCTTCAAGTTATAATTTGAAATAATAATTAGAAGCTATCAATTATAAGTTCTGTATTTGACAATTACTAGTTCAGATCTTCAAGTTATAATTTGCAATCACAATTTGTATTTAACAATGCTAAGTTGCGTATTTGTCTATTACAAGTTCAGATCTTCAAATTATAATTTGCAATAATAATTAGAAGCTATCAATTTTAAGTTCTGTATTTGCCAATTACAAGTTCAGATCTTCAAGTTATAATTTGCAATAATAATTAGAAGCTATCAATTTTAAGTTCTGTATTTGACAACTACTAGTTCAGATCTTCAAGTTATAATTTGAAATAATAATTAGAATTTAACAAATCTAAGTTCTATAATTCACTATTACAAGTTCAGATCTTCAAGTTATAATTTACAATAATAATTAGAAGCTATCAATTTTAAGTGCTGTATTTGACTATTACTAGTTCAGATCTTCAAGTTATAATTTGCACTAATAATTTGTATTTAACAATTAGATGTTCTGTATTTGACAATTACAAGTTCAGATCTTCAAGTTATAATTTGCACTAATAATTTGTATTTAACAATTAGAAGTTCTGTATTTGACTATTACATGTTCAGATCTTCAAGTTATAATTTACAATAATAATTAGAAGCTATCAATTTTAAGTGCTGTATTTGACAATTACTAGTTCAGATCTTCAAGTTAAAATTTGCACTAATAATTTGTATTTAACAATTAGAAGTTCTGTATTTCACAATTACTAGTTCAGATCTTCAAGTGATAATTTGAAATAATAATTTGAATTTAACAAATCTAAGTTCTGTAATTCACTATTACAAGTTCAGATCTTCAAGTTATAATTTACAATAATAATTAGAAGCTATCAATTTTAAGTTCTGTATTTGACAATTACAAGTTCAGATCTTCAAGTTATAATTTGCACTAATAATTTGTATTTAACAATTAGAAGTTCTGTATTTGACAATTACAAGTTCAGATCTTCAAGTTATAATTTGCAATAATAATTAGAAGCTATCAATTTTAAGTTCTGTATTTGACAATTACAAGTTCAGAACTTCAAGTTATAATTTGAAATAATAATTAGAAGCTATCAATTTTAAGTTCTGTATTTGACAATTACAAGTTCAGATCTTCTAGTTATAATTTGCAATAATAATTAGAAGCAATCAATTTTAAGTTCTGTATTTGCCAATTACAAGTTCAGATCTTCAAGTTATAATTTGCACTAATAATTTGTATTTAGCAATTAGAAGTTCTGTATTTGACAATTACAAGTTCAGATCTTCAAGTTATAATTTGCAATAATAATTAGAAGCTATTAATTTTAAGTTCTGTATTTGACAATTACAAGTTCAGATCTTCAAGTTATAATTTGAAATAATAATTAGAAGCTATCAATTTTATGTTCTGTATTTGACAATTACAAGTTCAGATCTTCAAGTTATAATTTGGAATAATTATTAGAAGCTATCAATTTTAGGTGCTGTATTTGACAATTACTAGTTCAGATCTTCAAGTTATAATTTGTAATCACAATTTGTGTTTAACAATGCTAAGTTGCGTATTTGTCTATTACAAGTTCAGATCTTCAAATTATAATTTGCAATAATAATTAGAAGCTATCAATTTTAAGTTCTGTATTTGCCAATTACAAGTTCAGATCTTCAAGTTATAATTTGCAATAATAATTAGAAGCTATCAATTTTAAGTTCTGTATTTGACAATTACTAGTTCAGATCTTCAAGTTATAATTTACAATAATAATTAGAAGCTATCAATTTTAAGTGCTGTATTTGACAATTACTAGTTCAGATCTTCAAGTTATAATTTGCACTAATAATTTGTATTTAACAATTAGAAGTTCTGTATTTGACAATTACAAGTTCAGATCTTCAAGTTATAATTTGCACTAATAATTTATATTTAACAATTAGAAGTTCTGTATTTGACAATTACTAGTTCAGATCTTCAAGTTATAATTTGAAATAATAATTTGAATTTAACAAATCTAAGTTCTGTAATTCACTATTACAAGTTCAGATCTTCAAGTTATAATTTACAATAATAATTAGAAGCTATCAATTTTAAGTGCTGTATTTGACAATTACTAGTTCAGATCTTCAAGTTATAATTTGCACTAATACTTTGTATTTAACAATTAGAAGTTCTGTATTTGACTATTACAAGTTCAGATCTTCAAGTTATAATTTACAATAATAATTAGAAGCTATCAATTTTAAGTGCTGTATTTGACAATTACTAGTTCAGATCTTCAAGTTATAATTTGCACTAATAATTTGTATTTAACAATTAGAAGTTCTGTATGTGACTATTATAAGTTCAGATCTTCGAGTTATTATTTGCAATAATAATTAGAAGCTATCAATTTTAAGTTCTGTATTTGCCAATTACAAGTTCAGATCTTCAAGTTATAATTTGCAATAATAATTAGAAGCTATCAATTTTAAGTTCTGCATTTGACAATTACTAGTTCAGATCTTCAAGTTATAAATTGAAATAATAATTTGAATTTAACAAATCTAAGTTCTGTAATTCACTATTACAAGTTCAGATCTTCAAGTTATAATTTACAATAATAATTAGAAGCTATCAATTTTAAGTGCTGTATTTGACAATTACTAGTTCAGATCTTCAAGTTATAATTTGCACTAATAATTTGTATTTAACAATTAGAAGTTCTGTATTTGACTATTACAAGTTCAGATCTTCAAGTTATAATTTACAATAATAATTAGAAGCTATCAATTTTAAGTGCTGTATTTGACAATTACTAGTTCAGATCTTCAAGTTATAATTTGCACTAATAATTTGTATTTAACAATTAGAAGTTCTGTATTTGACAATTACTAGTTCAGATCTTCAAGTTATAATTTGCAATAATAATTAGAAGCTATCAATTTTAAGTTCTGTATTTGACAATTACTAGTTCAGATCTTCAAGTTATAATTTGCACTAATAATTGGTATTTAACAATTAGAAGTTCTGTATGTGACTATTATAAGTTCAGATCTTCGAATTATTATTTGCAATCTTAGTTTGAATTTAACAATTCGAAGTTCTGTATTTACCTATTACAGGTTCAGATCTTCAAGTTATAATTTGCAATCACAATTTGTATTTAACAATGCTAAGTTGCGTATTTGTCTATTACAAGTTCAGATCTTCAAATTATAATTTGCAATAATAATTAGAAGCTATCAATTTTAAGTTCTGTATTTGCCAATTACAAGTTCAGATCTTCAAGTTATAATTTGCAATAATAATTAGAAGCTATCAATTTTAAGTTCTGTATTTGACAATTACTAGTTCAGATCTTCAAGTTATAATTTGAAATAATAATTTGAATTTAACAAATCTAAGTTCTGTAATTCACTATTACAAGTTCAGATCTTCAAGTTATAATTTACAATAATAATTAGAAGCTATCAATTTTAAGTGCTGTATTTGACAATTACTAGTTCAGATCTTCAAGTTATAATTTGCACTAATAATTTGTATTTAACAATTAGAAGTTCTGTATTTGACAATTACAAGTTCAGATCTTCAAGTTATAATTTGCACTAATAATTTGTATTTAACAATTAGAAGTTCTGTATTTGACTATTACAAGTTCAGATCTTCAAGTTATAATTTACAATAATAATTAGAAGCTATCAATTTTAAGTGCTGTATTTGACAATTACTAGTTCAGATCTTCAAGTTATAATTTGCACTAATAATTTGTATTTAACAATTAGAAGTTCTGTATTTGACAATTACTAGTTCAGATCTTCAAGTTATAATTTGAAATAATAATTTGAATTTAACAAATCTAAGTTCTGTAATTCACTATTACAAGTTCAGATCTTCAAGTTATAATTTACAATAATAATTAGAAGCTATCAATTTTAAGTTCTTATTTGACAATTACAAGTTCAGATCTTCAAGTTATAATTTGCACTAATAATTTGTATTTAACAATTAGAAGTTCTGTATTTGACAATTACAAGTTCAGATCTTCAAGTTATAATTTGCAATAATAATTAGAAGCTATCAATTTTAAGTTCTGTATTTGACAATTACAAGTTCAGATCTTCAAGATATAATTTGAAATAATAATTAGAAGCTATCAATTTTAAGTTCTGTATTTGACAATTACAAGTTCAGATCTTCTAGTTATAATTTGCAATAATAATTAGAAGCTATCAATTTTAAGTTCTGTATTTGCCAATTACAAGTTCAGATCTTCAAGTTATAATTTGCACTAATAATTTGTATTTAGCAATTAGAAGTTCTGTATTTGACAATTACAAGTTCAGATCTTCAAGTTATAATTTGCAATAATAATTAGAAGCTATTAATTTTAAGTTCTGTATTTGACAATTTCAAGTTCAGATCTTCAAGTTATAATTTGAAATAATAATTAGAAGCTATCAATTTTATGTTCTGTATTTGACAATTACAAGTTCAGATCTTCAAGTTATAATTTGCAATAATAATTAGAAGCTATCAATTTTAAGTGCTGTATTTGACAATTACTAGTTCAGATCTTCAAGTTATAATTTGCACTAATAATTTGTATTTAACAATTAGAAGTTCTGTATTTGACAATTACAAGTTCAGATCTTCAAGTTATAATTTGCAATAATACTTAGAAGCTATTAATTTTAAGTTCTGTAATTCACTATTACAAGTTCAGATCTTCAAGTTATAATTGACAATAATAATTAGAAGCTATCAATTTTAAGTTCTGTATTTGACAATTACAAGTTCAGATCTACAAGTTATAATTTGCAATAATAATTAGAAGCTATCAATTTTAAGTTCTGTATTTGACAATTACTAGTTCAGATCTTCAAGTTATAATTTGAAATAATAATTTGAATTTAACAAATCTAAGTTTTGTAATTCACTATTACAAGTTCAGATCTTCAGGTTATAATTTACAATAATAATTAGAAGCTATCAATTTTAAGTGCTGTATTTGACAATTACTAGTTCAGATCTTCAAGTTATAATTTGCACTAATAATTTGTATTTAACAATTAGAAGTTCTGTATTTGACTATTACAAGTTCAGATCTTCAAGTTATAATTTACAATAATAATTAGAAGCTATCAATTTTAAGTGCTGTATTTGACAATTACAAGTTCAGATCTTCTAGTTATAATTTGCAATAATAATTAGAAGCTATCAATTTTAAGTTCTGTATTTGCCAATTACAAGTTCAGATCTTCAAGTTATAATTTGCACTAATAATTTGTATTTAGCAATTAGAAGTTCTGTATTTGACAATTACAAGTTCAGATCTTCAAGTTATAATTTGCAATAATAATTAGAAGCTATTAATTTTAAGTTCTGTATTTGACAATTACAAGTTCAGATCTTCAAGTTATAATTTGAAATAATAATTAGAAGCTATCAATTTTATGTTCTGTATTTGACAATTACAAGTTCAGATCTTCAAGTTATAATTTGCAATAATAATTAGAAGCTATCAATTTTAAGTGCTGTATTTGACAATTACTAGTTCAGATCTTCAAGTTATAATTTGCACTAATAATTTGTATTTAACAATTAGAAGTTCTGTATTTGACAATTACAAGTTCAGATCTTCAAGTTATAATTTGCAATAATACTTAGAAGCTATTAATTTTAAGTTCTGTATTTGACAATTACAAGTTCAGATCTTCAAGTTATTATTTGCAATCACAATTTGTATTTAACAAATCTAAGTTCTGTAATTCACTATTACAAGTTCAGATCTTCAAGTTATAATTTACAATAATAATTAGAAGCTATCAATTTTAAGTTCTGTATTTGACAATTACAAGTTCAGATCTTCAAGTTATAATTTGCAATAATAATTAGAAACTATCAATTTTAAGTTCTGTATTTGACAATTACTAGTTCAGATCTTCAAGTTATAATTTGAAATAATAATTTGAATTTAACAAATCTAAGTTCTGTAATTCACTATTACATGTTCAGATCTTCAAGTTATAATTTACAATAATAATTAGAAGCTATCAATTTTAAGTGCTGTATTTGACAATTACTAGTTCAGATCTTCAAGTTATAATTTGCACTAATAATTTGTATTTAACAATTAGAAGTTCTGTATTTGACTATTACAAGTTCAGATCTTCAAGTTATAATTTACAATAATAATTAGAAGCTATCAATTTTAAGTGCTGTATTTGACAATTACTAGTTCAGATCTTCAAGTTATAATTTGCACTAATAATTTGTATTTAACAATTAGAAGTTCTGTATTTGACAATTACTAGTTCAGATCTTCAAGTTATAATTTGCAATAATAATTAGAAGCTATCAATTTTATGTTCTGTATTTGACAATTACTAGTTCAGATCTTCAAGTTATAATTTGCACTAATAATTTGTATTTAACAATTAGAAGTTCTGTATGTGACTATTATAAGTTTTGTATACTTTGCAATAATAATTAGAAGCTATCAATTTTAAGTTCTGTATTTGACAATTACTAGTTCAGATCTTCAAGTTATAAATTGAAATAATAATTTGAATTTAACAAATCTAAGTTCTGTAATTCACTATTACAAGTTAAGATCTTCAAGTTATAATTTACAATAATAATTAGAAGCTATCAATTTTAAGTGCTGTATTTGACAATTACTAGTTCAGATCTTCAAGTTATAATTTGCACTAATAATTTGTATTTAACAATTAGAAGTTCTGTATTTGACTATTACAAGTTCAGATCTTCAAGTTATAATTTACAATAATAATTAGAAGCTATCAATTTTAAGTGCTGTATTTGACAATTACTAGTTCAGATCTTCAAGTTATAATTTGCACTAATAATTTGTATTTAACAATTAGAAGTTCTGTATTTGACAATTACTAGTTCAGATCTTCAAGTTATAATTTGCAATAATAATTAGCTATCAATTTTAAGTTCTGTATTTGACAATTACTAGTTCAGATCTTCAAGTTATAATTTGCACTAATAATTTGTATTTAACAATTAGAAGTTCTGTATTTGACAATTACAAGTTCAGATCTTCAAGTTATAATTTACAATAATAATTAGAAGCTATCAATTTTAAGTTCTGTATTTGACAATTACAAGTTCAGATCTTCAAGTTATAATTTGCAATAATAATTAGAAGCTATCAATTTTAAGTTCTGTATTTGACAATTACAAGTTCAGATCTTCAAGTCATAATTTGCACTCATAATTTGTATTTAACAATTAGAAGTTCTGTATTTGACTATTACAAGTTCAGATCTTCAAATTATTATTTGCAATAATAATTATAAGCTATCAATTTAAGTTCTGTATTTGACAATTACTAGTTCAGATCTTCAAGTTATAATTTGAAATAATAATTTGAATTTAACAAATCTAAGTTCTGTAATTCATTATTACAAGTTCAGATCTTCTAGTTATAATTTACAATAATAATTAGAAGCTATCAATTTTAAGTTCTGTATTTGTCTATTACAAGTTCAGATCTTCAAATTATTATTTGCAATCTTAGTTTGAATTTAACAATTCGAAGTTCTGTATTTACCTATTACAAGTTCAGATCTTCAAGTTATAATTTGTACTAATAATTTGTATTTAACAATTCGAAGTTCTGTATTTGACTATTACAAGTTCAGATCTTCAAGTTATAATTTAAGTTATCATTATAAGCTATCAATTTTAAGTTCTGTATTTGTCAATTACTAGTACAGATCCACAAATTATTATTTGCAATAATAATTAGAAGCTATCAATTTTAAGTGCTGTATTTGACAATTACTAGTTCAGATCTTCAAGTTATAATTTGCACTAATAATTTGTATTTAACAATTAGAAGTTCTGTATTTGACAATTACAAGTTCAGATCTTCAAGTTATAATTTGCACTAATAATTTGTATTTAACAATTAGAAGTTCTGTATTTGACTATTACAAGTTCAGATCTTCAAGTTATAATTTACAATAATATTTAGAAGCTATCAATTTTAAGTGCTGTATTTCACAATTACTAGTTCAGATCTTCAAGTTATAATTTGCACTAATAATTTGTATTTAACAATTAGAAGTTCTGTATTTGACAATTACTAGTTCAGATCTTCAAGTTATAATTTGAAATAATAATTTGAATTTAACAAATCTAAGTTCTGTAATTCACTATTACAAGTTCAGATCTTCAAGTTATAATTTACAATAATAATTAGAAGCTATCAATTTTAAGTTCTGTATTTGACAATTACAAGTTCAGATCTTCAAGTTATAATTTGCACTAATAATTTGTATTTAACAATTAGAAGTTCTGTATTTGACAATTACAAGTTCAAATCTTCAAGTTATAATTTGCAATAATAATTAGAAGCTATCAATTTTAAGTTCTGTATTTGACAATTACTAGTTCAGATCTTCAAGTTATAATTTGCACTAATAATTTGTATTTAACACTTAGAAGTTCTGTATTTGACTATTACAAGTTCAGATCTTCAAATTATTATTTGCAATAATAATTATAAGCTATCAATTTAAGTTCTGTATTTGACAATTACTAGTTCAGATCTACAAGTTATAATTTGAAATAATAATTTGAATTTAACAAATCTAAGTTTTGTAATTCACTATTACAAGTTCAGATCTTCAAGTTATAATTTGCAATAATAATTAGAAGCTATCAATTTTAAGTTCTGTATTTGACAATTACAAGTTCAGATCTTCAAGTCATAATTTGCACTAATAATTTGTATTTAACAATTAGAAGTTCTGTATTTGACTATTACAAGTTCAGATCTTCAAATTATTATTTGCAATAATAATTATAAGCTATCAATTTAAGTTCTGTATTTGACAATTACTAGTTCAGATCTTCAAGTTATAATTTGAAATAATAATTTGAATTTAACAAATCTAAGTTCTGTAATTCATTATTACAAGTTCAGATCATCTAGTTATAATTTACAATAATAATTAGAAGCTATCAATTTTAAGTTCTGTATTTGTCTATTACAAGTTCAGATCTTCAAATTATTATTTGCAATCTTAGTTTGAATTTAACAATTCGAAGTTCTGTATTTACCTATTACAAGTTCAGATCTTCAAGTTATAATTTGTACTAATAATTTGTATTTAACAATTCGAAGTTCTGTATTTGACTATTACAAGTTCAGATCTTCAAGTTATAATTTAAGTTATCATAATAAGCTATCAATTTTAAGTTCTGTATTTGTCAATTACTAGTACAGATCCACAAATTATTATTTGCAATAATAATTAGAAGCTATCAATTTTAAGTTCTGTATTTGACAATTACTAGTTCAGATCTTCTAGTTATTATTTGCAATAATAATTAGAAGCTATCAATTTTAAGTTCTGTATTTGACAATTACAAGTTCAGATCTTCAAGTTATAATTTGAAATAATAATTAGAAGCTATCAATTTTGAGTACTGCATTTGACAATTACTAGTTCGGATCTTCAAGTTATAATTTGCAATAATAATTAGAAGCTATCAATTTTAAGTTCTGTATTTGACAATTACTAGTTCAGATCTTCAAGTTATAATTTGCAATAATAATTAGAAGCTATCAATTTTAAGTTCTGTATTTGACAATTACAAGTTCAGATCTTCAAGTTATTATTTGCAATAATAATTAGAAGCTATTAATTTTAAGTTCTGTATTTGACAATTACAAGTTCAGATCTTCAAGTTATAATTTGAAATAATAATTAGAAGCTATCAATTATAAGTTCTGTATTTTACAATTACAAGTTCAGATCTTCAAGTTATAATTTGCACTAAAAATTTGTATTTAACAATTAGAAGTTCTGTATTTGACAATTACTAGTTCAGATCTTCAAGTTATAATTAGAAATAATAATTTGAATTTGAGAAATCTAAGTTCTGTAATTCACTATTACAAGTTCAGTTCTTCAAGTTATAATTTACAATAATAATTAGAAGCTATCAATTTTAAGTTCAGTATTTGACAATTACAAGTTCAGATCTACCAGTTATAATTTGCACTAATAATTTGTATTTAACAATTAGAAGTTCTGTATTTGACAATTACAAGTTCAGATCTTCAAGTTATAATTTGAAATAATAATTAGAAGCTATCTATTATAAGTTCTGTATTTTACAATTACAAGTTCAGATCTTCAAGTTATAATTTGAAATAATAATTAGAAGCTATCAATTTTATGTTCTGTATTAGACAATTACAAGTTCAGATCTTCAAGTTATAATTTGCAATAATAATTAGAAGCTATCAATTTTAAGTGCTGTATTTGACAATTACTAGTTCAGATCTTCAAGTTATAATTTGCACTAATAATTTGTATTTAACAATTAGAAGTTCTGTATTTGACAATTACAAGTTCAGATCTTCTAGTTATAATTTGCAATAATAATTAGAAGCTATTAATTTTAAGTTCTGTATTTGACAATTACAAGTTCAGATCTTCAAGTTATTATTTGCAATAATAATTAGAAGCTATCAATTTTAAGTTCTGCATTTGACAATTACAAGTTCAGTTCTTCAAGTTATTATTTGCAATAATAATTAGAAGCTATAAATTTTAAGTTCTGTATTTGACAATTACAAGTTCAGATCTTCAAGTTATAATTTGAAATAATAATTAGAAGCTATCAATTATAAGTTCTGTATTTGACAATTACTAGTTCAGATCTTCAAGTTATAATTTGCAATCACAATTTGTATTTAACAATGCTAAGTTGCGTATTTGTCTATTACAAGTTCAGATCTTCAAATTATAATTTGCAATAATAATTAGAAGCTATCAATTTTAAGTTCTGTATTTGCCAATTACAAGTTCAGATCTTCAAGTTATAATTTGCAATAATAATTAGAAGCTATCAATTTTAAGTTCTGTATTTGACAACTACTAGTTCAGATCTTCAAGTTATAATTTGAAATAATAATTAGAATTTAACAAATCTAAGTTCTGTAATTCACTATTACAAGTTCAGATCTTCAAGTTATAATTTACAATAATATTTAGAAGCTATCAATTTTAAGTGCTGTATTTCACAATTACTAGTTCAGAACTTCAAGTTATAATTTGCACTAATAATTTGTATTTAACAATTAGAAGTTCTGTATTTGACAATTACTAGTTCAGATCTTCAAGTTATAATTTGAAATAATAATTTGAATTTAACAAATCTAAGTTCTGTAATTCACTATTACAAGTTCAGATCTTCAAGTTATAATTTACAATAATAATTAGAAGCTATCAATTTTAAGTTCTGTATTTGACAATTACAAGTTCAGATCTTCAAGTTATAATTTGCACTAATAATTTGTATTTAACAATTAGAAGTTCTGTATTTGACAATTACAAGTTCAAATCTTCAAGTTATAATTTGCAATAATAATTAGAAGCTATCAATTTTAAGTTCTGTATTTGACAATTACTAGTTCAGATCTTCAAGTTATAATTTGCACTAATAATTTGTATTTAACACTTAGAAGTTCTGTATTTGACTATTACAAGTTCAGATCTTCAAATTATTATTTGCAATAATAATTATAAGCTATCAATTTAAGTTCTGTATTTGACAATTACTAGTTCAGATCTACAAGTTATAATTTGAAATAATAATTTGAATTTAACAAATCTAAGTTTTGTAATTCACTATTACAAGTTCAGATCTTCAAGTTATAATTTGCAATAATAATTAGAAGCTATCAATTTTAAGTTCTGTATTTGACAATTACAAGTTCAGATCTTCAAGTCATAATTTGCACTAATAATTTGTATTTAACAATTAGAAGTTCTGTATTTGACTATTACAAGTTCAGATCTTCAAATTATTATTTGCAATAATAATTATAAGCTATCAATTTAAGTTCTGTATTTGACAATTACTAGTTCAGATCTTCAAGTTATAATTTGAAATAATAATTTGAATTTAACAAATCTAAGTTCTGTAATTCATTATTACAAGTTCAGATCATCTAGTTATAATTTACAATAATAATTAGAAGCTATCAATTTTAAGTTCTGTATTTGTCTATTACAAGTTCAGATCTTCAAATTATTATTTGCAATCTTAGTTTGAATTTAACAATTCGAAGTTCTGTATTTACCTATTACAAGTTCAGATCTTCAAGTTATAATTTGTACTAATAATTTGTATTTAACAATTCGAAGTTCTGTATTTGACTATTACAAGTTCAGATCTTCAAGTTATAATTTAAGTTATCATAATAAGCTATCAATTTTAAGTTCTGTATTTGTCAATTACTAGTACAGATCCACAAATTATTATTTGCAATAATAATTAGAAGCTATCAATTTTAAGTTCTGTATTTGACAATTACTAGTTCAGATCTTCTAGTTATTATTTGCAATAATAATTAGAAGCTATCAATTTTAAGTTCTGTATTTGACAATTACAAGTTCAGATCTTCAAGTTATAATTTGAAATAATAATTAGAAGCTATCAATTTTGAGTACTGCATTTGACAATTACTAGTTCGGATCTTCAAGTTATAATTTGCAATAATAATTAGAAGCTATCAATTTTAAGTTCTGTATTTGACAATTACTAGTTCAGATCTTCAAGTTATAATTTGCAATAATAATTAGAAGCTATCAATTTTAAGTTCTGTATTTGACAATTACAAGTTCAGATCTTCAAGTTATTATTTGCAATAATAATTAGAAGCTATTAATTTTAAGTTCTGTATTTGACAATTACAAGTTCAGATCTTCAAGTTATAATTTGAAATAATAATTAGAAGCTATCAATTATAAGTTCTGTATTTTACAATTACAAGTTCAGATCTTCAAGTTATAATTTGCACTAAAAATTTGTATTTAACAATTAGAAGTTCTGTATTTGACAATTACTAGTTCAGATCTTCAAGTTATAATTAGAAATAATAATTTGAATTTGACAAATCTAAGTTCTGTAATTCACTATTACAAGTTCAGTTCTTCAAGTTATAATTTACAATAATAATTAGAAGCTATCAATTTTAAGTTCAGTATTTGACAATTACAAGTTCAGATCTACCAGTTATAATTTGCACTAATAATTTGTATTTAACAATTAGAAGTTCTGTATTTGACAATTACAAGTTCAGATCTTCAAGTTATAATTTGAAATAATAATTAGAAGCTATCTATTATAAGTTCTGTATTTTACAATTACAAGTTCAGATCTTCAAGTTATAATTTGAAATAATAATTAGAAGCTATCAATTTTATGTTCTGTATTAGACAATTACAAGTTCAGATCTTCAAGTTATAATTTGCAATAATAATTAGAAGCTATCAATTTTAAGTGCTGTATTTGACAATTACTAGTTCAGATCTTCAAGTTATAATTTGCACTAATAATTTGTATTTAACAATTAGAAGTTCTGTATTTGACAATTACAAGTTCAGATTTTCTAGTTATAATTTGCAATAATAATTAGAAGCTATTAATTTTAAGTTCTGTATTTGACAATTACAAGTTCAGATCTTCAAGTTATTATTTGCAATAATAATTAGAAGCTATCAATTTTAAGTTCTGCATTTGACAATTACAAGTTCAGTTCTTCAAGTTATTATTTGCAATAATAATTAGAAGCTATAAATTTTAAGTTCTGTATTTGACAATTACAAGTTCAGATCTTCAAGTTATAATTTGAAATAATAATTAGAAGCTATCAATTATAAGTTCTGTATTTGACAATTACTAGTTCAGATCTTCAAGTTATAATTTGCAATCACAATTTGTATTTAACAATGCTAAGTTGCGTATTTGTCTATTACAAGTTCAGATCTTCAAATTATAATTTGCAATAATAATTAGAAGCTATCAATTTTAAGTTCTGTATTTGCCAATTACAAGTTCAGATCTTCAAGTTATAATTTGCAATAATAATTAGAAGCTATCAATTTTAAGTTCTGTATTTGACAACTACTAGTTCAGATCTTCAAGTTATAATTTGAAATAATAATTAGAATTTAACAAATCTAAGTTCTGTAATTCACTATTACAAGTTCAGATCTTCAAGTTATAATTTACAATAATAATTAGAAGCTATCAATTTTAAGTGCTGTATTTGACTATTACTAGTTCAGATCTTCAAGTTATAATTTGCACTAATAATTTGTATTTAACAATTAGATGTTCTGTATTTGACAATTACAAGTTCAGATCTTCAAGTTATAATTTGCACTAATAATTTGTATTTAACAATTAGAAGTTCTGTATTTGACTATTACAAGTTCAGATCTTCAAGTTATAATTTACAATAATAATTAGAAGCTATCAATTTTAAGTGCTGTATTTGACAATTACTAGTTCAGATCTTCAAGTTAAAATTTGCACTAATAATTTGTATTTAACAATTAGAAGTTCTGTATTTCACAATTACTAGTTCAGATCTTCAAGTGATAATTTGAAATAATAATTTGAATTTAACAAATCTAAGTTCTGTAATTCACTATTACAAGTTCAGATCTTCAAGTTATAATTTACAATAATAATTAGAAGCTATCAATTTTAAGTTCTGTATTTGACAATTACAAGTTCAGATCTTCAAGTTATAATTTGCACTAATAATTTGTATTTAACAATTAGAAGTTCTGTATTTGACAATTACAAGTTCAGATCTTCAAGTTATAATTTGCAATAATAATTAGAAGCTATCAATTTTAAGTTCTGTATTTGACAATTACAAGTTCAGATCTTCAAGTTATAATTTGAAATAATTATTAGAAGCTATCAATTTTAAGTTCTGTATTTGACAATTACAAGTTCAGATCTTCTAGTTATAATTTGCAATAATAATTAGAAGCTATCAATTTTAAGTTTTGTATTTGCCAATTACAAGTTCAGATCTTCAAGTTATAATTTGCACTAATAATTTGTATTTAGCAATTAGAAGTTCTGTATTTGACAATTACAAGTTCAGATCTTCAAGTTATAATTTGCAATAATAATTAGAAGCTATTAATTTTAAGTTCTGTATTTGACAATTACAAGTTCAGATCTTCAAGTTATAATTTGAAATAATAATTAGAAGCTATCAATTTTATGTTCTGTATTTGACAATTACAAGTTCAGATCTTCAAGTTATAATTTGGAATAATTATTAGAAGCTATCAATTTTAAGTGCTGTATTTGACAATTACTAGTTCAGATCTTCAAGTTATAATTTGTAATCACAATTTGTATTTAACAATGCTAAGTTGCGTATTTGTCTATTACAAGTTCAGATCTTCAAATTATAATTTGCAATAATAAGTAGAAGCTATCAATTTTAAGTTCTGTATTTGCCAATTACAAGTTCAGATCTTCAAGTTATAATTTGCAATAATAATTAGAAGCTATCAATTTTAAGTTCTGTATTTGACAATTACTCGTTCAGATCTTCAAGTTATAATTTACAATAATAATTAGAAGCTATCAATTTTAAGTGCTGTATTTGACAATTACTAGTTCAGATCTTCAAGTTATAATTTGCACTAATAATTTGTATTTAACAATTAGAAGTTCTGTATTTGACAATTACAAGTTCAGATCTTCTAGTTATAATTTGCACTAATAATTTGTATTTAACAATTAGAAGTTCTGTATTTGACAATTACTAGTTCAGATCTTCAAGTTATAATTTGAAATAATAATTTGAATTTAACAAATCTAAGTTCTGTAATTCACTATTACAAGTTCAGATCTTCAAGTTATAATTTAAAATAATAATTAGAAGCTATCAATTTTAAGTGCTGTATTTGACAATTACTAGTTCAGATCTTCAAGTTATAATTTGCACTAATAATTTGTATTTAACAATTAGAAGTTCTGTATTTGACTATTACAAGTTCAGATCTTCAAGTTATAATTTACAATAATAATTAGAAGCTATCAATTTTAAGTGCTGTATTTGACAATTACTAGTTCAGATCTTCAAGTTATAATTTGCACTAATAATTTGTATTTAACAATTAGAAGTTCTGTATTTGACAATTACTAGTTCAGATCTTCAAGTTATAATTTGCAATAATAATTAGAAGCTATCAATTTTAAGTTCTGTATTTGACAATTACTAGTTCAGATCTTCAAGTTATAATTTGCACTAATAATTTGTATTTAACAATTAGAAGTTCTGTATGTGACTATTATAAGTTCAGATCTTCGAATTATTATTTGCAATAATAATTAGAAGCTATCAATTTTAAGTTCTGTATTTGCCAATTACAAGTTCAGATCTTCAAGTTATAATTTGCAATAATAATTAGAAGCTATAAATTTTAAGTTCTGTATTTGACAATTACTAGTTCAGATCTTCAAGTTATAAATTGAAATAATAATTTGAATTTAACAAATCTAAGTTCTGTAATTCACTATTACAAGTTCAGATCTTCAAGTTATAATTTACAATAATAATTAGAAGCTGTCAATTTTAAGTGCTGTATTTGACAATTACTAGTTCAGATCTTCAAGTTATAATTTGCACTAATAATTTGTATTTAACAATTAGAAGTTCTGTATTTGACTATTACAAGTTCAGATCTTCAAGTTATAATTTACAATAATAATTAGAAGCTATCAATTTTAAGTGCTGTATTTGACAATTACTAGTTCAGATCTTCAAGTTATAATTTGCACTAATAATTTGTATTTAACAATTAGAAGTTCTGTATTTGACAATTACTAGTTCAGATCTTCAAGTTATAATTTGCAATAATAATTAGAAGCTATCAATTTTAAGTTCTGTATTTGACAATTACTAGTTCAGATCTTCAAGTTATAATTTGCACTATTAATTTGTATTTAACAATTAGAAGTTCTGTATGTGACTATTATAAGTTCAGATCTTCGAATTATTATTTGCAATCTTAGTTTGAATTTAACAATTCGAAGTTCTGTATTTACCTATTACAGGTTCAGATCTTCAAGTTATAATTTGCAATCACAATTTGTATTTAACAATGCTAAGTTGCGTATTTGTCTATTACAAGTTCAGATCTTCAAATTATAATTTGCAATAATAATTAGAAGCTATCAATTGTAAGTTCTGTATTTGCCAATTACAAGTTCAGATCTGCAAGTTATAATTTGCAATAATAATTAGAAGCTATCAATTTTAAGTTCTGTATTTGACAATTACAAGTTCAGATCTACAAGTTATAATTTGCACTAATAATTTGTATTTAACAATTAGAAGTTCTGTATTTGACTATTACAAGTTCAGATCTTCAAGTTATAATTTACAATAATAATTAGAAGCTATCAATTTTAAGTGCTGTATTTGACAATTACTAGTTCAGATCTTCAAGTTATAATTTGCAATCACAATTTGTATTTAACAATGCTAAGTTGCGTATTTGTCTATTACAAGTTCAGATCTTCAAATTATAATTTGCAATAATAATTAGAAGCTATCAATTTTAAGTTCTGTATTTGCCAATTACAAGTTCAGATCTTCAAGTTATAATTTGCAATAATAATTAGAAGCTATCAATTTTAAGTTCTGTATTTGACAATTACAAGTTCAGATCTTCAAGTTATTATTTGCAATCACAATTTGTATTTAACAAATCTAAGTTCTGTAATTCACTATTACAAGTTCAGATCTTCAAGTTATAATTTACAATAATAATTAGAAGCTATCAATTTTAAGTGCTGTATTTGACTATTACTAGTTCAGATCTTCAAGTTATAATTTGCACTAATAATTTGTATTTAACAATTAGATGTTCTGTATTTGACAATTACAAGTTCAGATCTTCAAGTTATAATTTGCACTAATAATTTGTATTTAACAATTAGAAGTTCTGTATTTGACTATTACAAGTTCAGATCTTCAAGTTATAATTTACAATAATAATTAGAAGCTATCAATTTTAAGTGCTGTATTTGACAATTACTAGTTCAGATCTTCAAGTTAAAATTTGCACTAATAATTTGTATTTAACAATTAGAAGTTCTGTATTTCACAATTACTAGTTCAGATCTTCAAGTGATAATTTGAAATAATAATTTGAATTTAACAAATCTAAGTTCTGTAATTCACTATTACAAGTTCAGATCTTCAAGTTATAATTTACAATAATAATTAGAAGCTATCAATTTTAAGTTCTGTATTTGACAATTACAAGTTCAGATCTTCAAGTTATAATTTGCACTAATAATTTGTATTTAACAATTAGAAGTTCTGTATTTGACAATTACAAGTTCAGATCTTCAAGTTATAATTTGCAATAATAATTAGAAGCTATCAATTTTAAGTTCTGTATTTGACAATTACAAGTTCAGATCTTCAAGTTATAATTTGAAATAATAATTAGAAGCTATCAATTTTAAGTTCTGTATTTGACAATTACAAGTTCAGATCTTCTAGTTATAATTTGCAATAATAATTAGAAGCTATCAATTTTAAGTTCTGTATTTGCCAATTACAAGTTCAGATCTTCAAGTTATAATTTGCACTAATAATTTGTATTTAGCAATTAGAAGTTCTGTATTTGACAATTACAAGTTCAGATCTTCAAGTTATAATTTGCAATAATAATTAGAAGCTATTAATTTTAAGTTCTGTATTTGACAATTACAAGTTCAGATCTTCAAGTTATAATTTGAAATAATAATTAGAAGCTATCAATTTTATGTTCTGTATTTGACAATTACAAGTTCGGATCTTCAAGTTATAATTTGGAATAATTATTAGAAGCTATCAATTTTAAGTGCTGTATTTGACAATTACTAGTTCAGATCTTCAAGTTATAATTTGTAATCACAATTTGTATTTAACAATGCTAAGTTGCGTATTTGTCTATTACAAGTTCAGATCTTCAAATTATAATTTGCAATAATAATTAGAAGCTATCAATTTTAAGTTCTGTATTTGCCAATTACAAGTTCAGATCTTCAAGTTATAATTTGCAATAATAATTAGAAGCTATCAATTTTAAGTTCTGTATTTGACAATTACTCGTTCAGATCTTCAAGTTATAATTTACAATAATAATTAGAAGCTATCAATTTTAAGTGCTGTATTTGACAATTACTAGTTCAGAACTTCAAGTTATAATTTGCACTAATAATTTGTATTTAACAATTAGAAGTTCTGTATTTGACAATTACAAGTTCAGATCTTCTAGTTATAATTTGCACTAATAATTTGTATTTAACAATTAGAAGTTCTGTATTTGACAATTACTAGTTCAGATCTTCAAGTTATAATTTGAAATAATAATTTGAATTTAACAAATCTAAGTTCTGTAATTCACTATTACAAGTTCAGATCTTCAAGTTATAATTTAAAATAATAATTAGAAGCTATCAATTTTAAGTGCTGTATTTGACAATTACTAGTTCAGATCTTCAAGTTATAATTTGCACTAATAATTTGTATTTAACAATTAGAAGTTCTGCATTTGACTATTACAAGTTCAGATCTTCAAGTTATAATTTACAATAATAATTAGAAGCTATCAATTTTAAGTGCTGTATTTGACAATTACTAGTTCAGATCTTCAAGTTATAATTTGCACTAATAATTTGTATTTAACAATTAGAAGTTCTGTATGTGACTATTATAAGTTCAGATCTTCGAATTATTATTTGCAATAATAATTAGAAGCTATCAATTTTAAGTTCTGTATTTGCCAATTACAAGTTCAGATCTTCAAGTTATAATTTGCAATAATAATTAGAAGCTATAAATTTTAAGTTCTTTATTTGACAATTACTAGTTCAGATCTTCAAGTTATAAATTGAAATAATAATTTGAATTTAACAAATCTAAGTTCTGTAATTCACTATTACAAGTTCAGATCTTCAAGTTATAATTTACAATAATAATTAGAAGCTATCAATTTTAAGTGCTGTATTTGACAATTACTAGTTCAGATCTTCAAGTTATAATTTGCACTAATAATTTGTATTTAACAATTAGAAGTTCTGTATTTGACTATTACAAGTTCAGATCTTCAAGTTATAATTTACAATAATAATTAGAAGCTATCAATTTTAAGTTCTGTATTTGACAATTACTAGTTCAGATCTTCAAGTTATAATTTGCACTATTAATTTGTATTTAACAATTAGAAGTTCTGTATGTGACTATTATAAGTTCAGATCTTCGAATTATTATTTGCAATCTTAGTTTGAATTTAACAATTCGAAGTTCTGTATTTACCTATTACAGGTTCAGATCTTCAAGTTATAATTTGCAATCACAATTTGTATTTAACAATGCTAAGTTGCGTATTTGTCTATTACAAGTTCAGATCTTCAAATTATAATTTGCAATAATAATTAGAAGCTATCAATTGTAAGTTCTGTATTTGCCAATTACAAGTTCAGATCTTCAAGTTATAATTTGCAATAATAATTAGAAGCTATCAATTTTAAGTTCTGTATTTGACAATTACAAGTTCAGATCTACAAGTTATAATTTGCACTAATAATTTGTATTTAACAATTAGAAGTTCTGTATTTGACTATTACAAGTTCAGATCTTCAAGTTATAATTTACAATAATAATTAGAAGCTATCAATTTTAAGTGCTGTATTTGACAATTACTAGTTCAGATCTTCAAGTTATAATTTGCAATCACAATTTGTATTTAACAATGCTAAGTTGCGTATTTGTCTATTACAAGTTCAGATCTTCAAATTATAATTTGCAATAATAATTAGAAGCTATCAATTTTAAGTTCTGTATTTGCCAATTACAAGTTCAGATCTTCAAGTTATAATTTGCTATAATAATTAGAAGCTATCAATTTTAAGTTCTGTATTTGACAATTACTAGTTCAGATCTTCAAGTTATAATTTGAAATAATAATTAGAATTTAACAAATCTAAGTTCTGTAATTCACTATTACAAGTTCAGATCTTCAAGTTATAATTTACAATAATAATTAGAAGCTATCAATTTTAAGTGCTGTATTTGACTATTACTAGTTCAGATCTTCAAGTTATAATTTGCACTAATAATTTGTATTTAACAATTAGATGTTCTGTATTTGACAATTACAAGTTCAGATCTTCAAGTTATAATTTGCACTAATAATTTGTATTTAACAATTAGAAGTTCTGTATTTGACTATTACAAGTTCAGATCTTCAAGTTATAATTTACAATAATAATTAGAAGCTATCAATTTTAAGTGCTGTATTTGACAATTACTAGTTCAGATCTTCAAGTTAAAATTTGCACTAATAATTTGTATTTAACAATTAGAAGTTCTGTATTTCACAATTACTAGTTCAGATCTTCAAGTGATAATTTGAAATAATAATTTGAATTTAACAAATCTAAGTTCTGTAATTCACTATTACAAGTTCAGATCTTCAAGTTATAATTTACAATAATAATTAGAAGCTATCAATTTTAAGTTCTGTATTTGACAATTACAAGTTCAGATCTTCAAGTTATAATTTGCACTAATAATTTGTATTTAACAATTAGAAGTTCTGTATTTGACAATTACAAGTTCAGATCTTCAAGTTATAATTTGCAATAATAATTAGAAGCTATCAATTTTAAGTTCTGTATTTGACAATTACAAGTTCAGATCTTCAAGTTATAATTTGAAATAATAATTAGAAGCTATCAATTTTAAGTTCTGTATTTGACAATTACAAGTTCAGATCTTCTAGTTATAATTTGCAATAATAATTAGAAGCTATCAATTTTAAGTTCTGTATTTGCCAATTACAAGTTCAGATCTTCAAGTTATAATTTGCACTAATAATTTGTATTTAGCAATTAGAAGTTCTGTATTTGACAATTACAAGTTCAGATCTTCAAGTTATAATTTGCAATAATAATTAGAAGCTATTAATTTTAAGTTCTGTATTTGACAATTACAAGTTCAGATCTTCAAGTTATAATTTGAAATAATAATTAGAAGCTATCAATTTTATGTTCTGTATTTGACAATTACAAGTTCAGATCTTCAAGTTATAATTTGGAATAATTATTAGAAGCTATCAATTTTAAGTGCTGTATTTGACAATTACTAGTTCAGATCTTCAAGTTATAATTTGTAATCACAATTTGTATTTAACAATGCTAAGTTGCGTATTTGTCTATTACAAGTTCAGATCTTCAAATTATAATTTGCAATAATAATTAGAAGCTATCAATTTTAAGTTCTGTATTTGCCAATTACAAGTTCAGATCTTCAAGTTATAATTTGCAATAATAATTAGAAGCTATCAATTTTAAGTTCTGTATTTGACAATTACTCGTTCAGATCTTCAAGTTATAATTTACAATAATAATTAGAAGCTATCAATTTTAAGTGCTGTATTTGACAATTACTAGTTCAGATCTTCAAGTTATAATTTGCACTAATAATTTGTATTTAACAATTAGAAGTTCTGTATTTGACAATTACAAGTTCAGATCTTCTAGTTATAATTTGCACTAATAATTTGTATTTAACAATTAGAAGTTCTGTATTTGACAATTACTAGTTCAGATCTTCAAGTTATAATTTGAAATAATAATTTGAATTTAACAAATCTAAGTTCTGTAATTCACTATTACAAGTTCAGATCTTCAAGTTATAATTTAAAATAATAATTAGAAGCTATCAATTTTAAGTGCTGTATTTGACAATTACTAGTTCAGATCTTCAAGTTATAATTTGCACTAATAATTTGTATTTAACAATTAGAAGTTCTGCATTTGACTATTACAAGTTCAGATCTTCAAGTTATAATTTACAATAATAATTAGAAGCTATCAATTTTAAGTGCTGTATTTGACAATTACTAGTTCAGATCTTCAAGTTATAATTTGCACTAATAATTTGTATTTAACAATTAGAAGTTCTGTATGTGACTATTATAAGTTCAGATCTTCGAATTATTATTTGCAATAATAATTAGAAGCTATCAATTTTAAGTTCTGTATTTGCCAATTACAAGTTCAGATCTTCAAGTTATAATTTGCAATAATAATTAGAAGCTATAAATTTTAAGTTCTTTATTTGACAATTACTAGTTCAGATCTTCAAGTTATAAATTGAAATAATAATTTGAATTTAACAAATCTAAGTTCTGTAATTCACTATTACAAGTTCAGATCTTCAAGTTATAATTTACAATAATAATTAGAAGCTATCAATTTTAAGTGCTGTATTTGACAATTACTAGTTCAGATCTTCAAGTTATAATTTGCACTAATAATTTGTATTTAACAATTAGAAGTTCTGTATTTGACTATTACAAGTTCAGATCTTCAAGTTATAATTTACAATAATAATTAGAAGCTATCAATTTTAAGTGCTGTATTTGACAATTACTAGTTCAGATCTTCAAGTTATAATTTGCACTAATAATTTGTATTTAACAATTAGAAGTTCTGTATTTGACAATTACTAGTTCAGATCTTCAAGTTATAATTTGCAATAATAATTAGAAGCTATCAATTTTAAGTTCTGTATTTGACAATTACTAGTTCAGATCTTCAAGTTATAATTTGCACTAATAATTTGTATTTAACAATTAGAAGTTCTGTATGTGACTATTATAAGTTCAGATCTTCGAATTATTATTTGCAATCTTAGTTTGAATTTAACAATTCGAAGTTCTGTATTTACCTATTACAGGTTCAGATCTTCAAGTTATAATTTGCAATCACAATTTGTATTTAACAATGCTAAGTTGCGTATTTGTCTATTACAAGTTCAGATCTTCAAATTATAATTTGCAATAATAATTAGAAGCTATCAATTTTAAGTTCTGTATTTGCCAATTACAAGTTCAGATCTGCAAGTTATAATTTGCAATAATAATTAGAAGCTATCAATTTTAAGTTCTGTATTTGACAATTACTAGTTCAGATCTTCAAGTTATAATTTGAAATAATAATTTGAATTTAACAAATCTAAGTTCTGTAATTCACTATTACAAGTTCAGATCTTCAAGTTATAATTTACAATAATAATTAGAAGCTATCAATTTTAAGTGCTGTATTTGACAATTACTAGTTCAGATCTTCAAGTTATAATTTGCACTAATAATTTGTATTTAACAATTAGAAGTTCTGTATTTGACTATTACAAGTTCAGATCTTCAAGTTATAATTTACAATAATAATTAGAAGCTATCAATTTTAAGTGCTGTATTTGACAATTACTAGTTCAGATCTTCAAGTTATAATTTGTACTAATAATTTGTATTTAACAATTAGAAGTTCTGTATTTGACAATTACTAGTTCAGATCTTCAAGTTATAATTTGCAATAATAATTAGAAACTATCAATTTTAAGTTCTGTATTTGACAATTACTAGTTCAGATCTTCAAGTTATAATTTGCACTAATAATTTGTATTTAACAATTAGAAGTTCTGTATGTGACTATTATAAGTTCATATCTTCGAATTATTATTTGCAATCTTAGTTTGAATTTAACAATTCGAAGTTCTGTATTTACCTATTACAGGTTCAGATCTTCAAGTTATAATTTGCAATCACAATTTGTATTTAACAATGCTAAGTTGCGTATTTGTCTATTACAAGTTCAGATCTTCAAATTATAATTTGCAATAATAATTAGAAGCTATCAATTTTAAGTTTTGTATTTGACAATTACAAGTTCAGATCTACAAGTTATAATTTGCACTAATAATTTGTATTTAACAATTAGAAGTTCTGTATTTGACTATTACAAGTTCAGATCTTCAAGTTATAATTTACAATAATAATTAGAAGCTATCAATTTTAAGTGCTGTATTTGACAATTACTAGTTCAGATCTTCAAGTTATAATTTGCACTAATAATTTGTATTTAACAATTAGAAGTTCTGTATTTGACAATTACTAGTTCAGATCTTCAGGTTATAATTTGAAATAATAATTTGAATTTAACAAATATAAGTTCTGTAATTCACTATTACAAGTTCAGATCTTCAAGTTATAATTTACAATAATAATTAGAAGCTATCAATTTTAAGTGCTGTATTTGACAATTACTAGTTCAGATCTTCAAGTTATAATTTGCACTAATAATTTGTATTTAACAATTAGAAGTTCTGTATTTGACTATTACAAGTTCAGATCTTCAAGTTATAATTTACAATAATAATTAGAAGCTATCAATTTTAAGTGCTGTATTTGACAATTACTAGTTCAGATCTTCAAGTTATAATTTGCACTAATAATTTGTATTTAACAATTAGAAGTTCTGTATTTGACAGTTACTAGTTCAGATCTTCAAGTTATAATTTGAAATAATAATTTGAATTTAACAAATCTTAGTTCTGTAATTCACTATTACAAGTTCATATCTTCAAGTTATAATTTACAATAATAATTAGAAGCTATCAATTTTAAGTTCTGTATTTGACAATTACAAGTTCAGATCTTCAAGTTATAATTTGCACTAATAATTTGTATTTAACAATTAGAAGTTCTGTATTTGACAATTACAAGTTCAGATCTTCAAGTTATAATTTGCAATAATAATTAGAAGCTATCAATTTTAAGTTCTGTATTTGACAATTACAAGTTCAGATCTTCAAGTTATAATTTGCAATAATAATTAGAAGCTATCAATTTTAAGTTCTGTATTTGACAATTAGAAGTTCAGATCTTCAAGTTATAATTTGAAATAATAATTAGAAGCTTAGATCGGTGATAACGATAATTTGCACTAATAATTTGTATTTAACAATTAGAAGTTCTGTATTTGACAATTACTAGTTCAGATCTTCAAGTTATAATTTGCACTAATAATTTGTATTTAACAATTAGAAGTTCTGTATTTGACAATTACAAGTTCAGATCTTCAAGTTATTATTTGCAATCACAATGTGTATTTAACAAATCTAAGTTCTGTAATTCACTATTACAAGTTCAGATCTTCAAGTTATAATTTACAATAATAATTAGCAGCTATCAATTTTAAGTTCTGTATTTGACAATTACAAGTTCAGATCTTCAAGTTATAATTTGCAATAATAATTAGAAGCTATCAATTTTAAGTTCTGTATTTGACAATTACTAGTTCAGATCTTCAAGTTATAATTTGAAATAATAATTTGAATTTAACAAATCTAAGTTCTGTAATTCACTATTACAAGTTCAGATCTTCAAGTTATAATTTACAATAATAATTAGAAGCTATCAATTTTAAGTGCTGTATTTGACAATTACTAGTTCAGATCTTCAAGTTATAATTTGCGCTAATAATTTGTATTTAACAATTAGAAGTTCTGTATTTGACTATTACAAGTTCAGATCTTCAAGTTATAATTTACAATAATAATTAGAAGCTATCAATTTTAAGTGCTGTATTTGACAATTACTAGTTCAGATCTTCAAGTTATAATTTGCACTAATAATTTGTATTTAACAATTAGAAGTTCTGTATTTGACAATTACTAGTTCAGATCTTCAAGTTATAATTTGCAATAATAATTAGAAGCTATCAATTTTAAGTTCTGTATTAGACAATTACTAGTTCAGATCTTCAAGTTATAATTTGCACTAATAATTTGTATTTAACAATTAGAAGTTCTGTATGTGACTATTATAAGTTAAGATCTTCGAATTATTATTTGCAATAATAATTAGAAGCTATCAATTTTAAGTTCTGTATTTGCCAATTACAAGTTCAGATCTTCAAGTTATAATTTGCAATAATAATTAGAAGCTATCAATTTTAAGTTCTGTATTTGACAATTACTAGTTCAGATCTACAAGTTATAAATTGAAATAATAATTTGAATTTAACAAATCTAAGTTCTGTAATTCACTATTACAAGTTCAGATCTTCAAGTTATAATTTACAATAATAATTAGAAGCTATCAATTTTAAGTGCTGTATTTGACAATTACTAGTTCAGATCTTCAAGTTATAATTTGCACTAATAATTTGTATTTAACAATTAGAAGTTCTGTATTTGACTATTACAAGTTCAGATCTTCAAGTTATAATTTACAATAATAATTAGAAGCTATCAATTTTAAGTGCTGTATTTGACAATTACTAGTTCAGATCTTCTTGTTATAATTTGCACTACTAATTTGTATTTAACAATTAGAAGTTCTGTATTTGACAATTACTAGTTCAGATCTTCAAGTTATAATTTGCAATAATAATTAGAAGCTATCAATTATAAGTTCTGTATTTGACAATTACTAGTTCAGATCTTCAAGTTATAATTTGCACTAATAATTTGTATTTAACAATTAGAAGTTCTGTATTTGACAATTACAAGTTCAGATCTTCAAGTTATAATTTGCAATAATAATTAGAAGCTATCAATTTTAAGTTCTGTATTTGACAATTACAAGTTCAGATCTTCAAGATATAATTTGAAATAATAATTAGAAGCTATCAATTTTAAGTTCTGTATTTGACAATTACAAGTTCAGATCTTCTAGTTATAATTTGCAATAATAATTAGAAGCTATCAATTTTAAGTTCTGTATTTGCCAATTACAAGTTCAGATCTTCAAGTTATAATTTGCACTAATAATTTGTATTTAGCAATTAGAAGTTCTGTATTTGACAATTACAAGTTCAGATCTTCAAGTTATAATTTGCAATAATAATTAGAAGCTATTAATTTTAAGTTCTGTATTTGACAATTACAAGTTCAGATCTTCAAGTTATAATTTGAAATAATAATTAGAAGCTATCAATTTTATGTTCTGTATTTGACAATTACAAGTTCAGATCTTCAAGTTATAATTTGCAATAATAATTAGAAGCTATCAATTTTAAGTGCTGTATTTGACAATTACTAGTTCAGATCTTCAAGTTATAATTTGCACTAATAATTTGTATTTAACAATTAGAAGTTCTGTATTTGACAATTACAAGTTCAGATCTTCAAGTTATAATTTGCAATAATACTTAGAAGCTATTAATTTTAAGTTCTGTATTTGACAATTACAAGTTCAGATCTTCAAGTTATTATTTGCAATCACAATTTGTATTTAACAAATCTAAGTTCTGTAATTCACTATTACAAGTTCAGATCTTCAAGTTATAATTTACAATAATAATTAGAAGCTATCAATTTTAAGTTCTGTATTTGACAATTACAAGTTCAGATCTTCAAGTTATAATTTGCAATAATAATTAGAAGCTATCAATTTTAAGTTCTGTATTTGACAATTACTAGTTCAGATCTTCAAGTTATAATTTGAAATAATAATTTGAATTTAACAAATCTAAGTTCTGTAATTCACTATTACAAGTTCAGATCTTCAAGTTATAATTTGCAATAATAATTAGAAGCTATCAATTTTAAGTTCTGTATTTGACAATTACTAGTTCAGATCTTCAAGTTATAATTTGAAATAATAATTTGAATTTAACAAATCTAAGTTCTGTAATTCACTATTACAAGTTCAGATCTTCAAGTTATAATTTGCAATAATAATTAGAAGCTATCAATTTTAAGTTCTGTATTTGCCAATTACAAGTTCAGATCTTCAAGTTATAATTTGCACTAATAATTTGTATTTAGCAATTAGAAGTTCTGTATTTGACAATTACAAGTTCAGATCTTCAAGTTATAATTTGCAATAATAATTAGAAGCTATTAATTTTAAGTTCTGTATTTGACAATTACAAGTTCAGATCTTCAAGTTATAATTTGAAATAATAATTAGAAGCTATCAATTTTATGTTCTGTATTTGACAATTACAAGTTCAGATCTTCAAGTTATAATTTGCAATAATAATTAGAAGCTATCAATTTTAAGTGCTGTATTTGACAATTACTAGTTCAGATCTTCAAGTTATAATTTGCACTAATAATTTGTATTTAACAATTAGAAGTTCTGTATTTGACAATTACAAGTTCAGATCTTCAAGTTATAATTTGCAATAATACTTAGAAGCTATTAATTTTAAGTTCTGTATTTGACAATTACAAGTTCAGATCTTCAAGTTATTATTTGCAATCACAATTTGTATTTAACAAATCTAAGTTCTGTAATTCACTATTACAAGTTCAGATCTTCAAGTTATAATTTACAATAATAATTAGCAGCTATCAATTTTAAGTTCTGTATTTGACAATTACAAGTTCAGATCTTCAAGTTATAATTTGCAATAATAATTAGAAGCTATCAATTTTAAGTTCTGTATTTGACAATTACTAGTTCAGATCTTCAAGTTATAATTTGAAATAATAATTTGAATTTAACAAATCTAAGTTCTGTAATTCACTATTACAAGTTCAGATCTTCAAGTTATAATTTACAATAATAATTAGAAGCTATCAATTTTAAGTGCTGTATTTGACAATTACTAGTTCAGATCTTCAAGTTATAATTTGCACTAATAATTTGTATTTAACAATTAGAAGTTCTGTATTTGACTATTACAAGTTCAGATCTTCAAGTTATAATTTACAATAATAATTAGAAGCTATCAATTTTAAGTGCTGTATTTGACAATTACTAGTTCAGATCTTCAAGTTATAATTTGCACTAATAATTTGTATTTAACAATTAGAAGTTCTGTATTTGACAATTACTAGTTCAGATCTTCAAGTTATAATTTGCAATAATAATTAGAAGCTATCAATTTTAAGTTCTGTATTAGACAATTACTAGTTCAGATCTTCAAGTTATAATTTGCACTAATAATTTGTATTTAACAATTAGAAGTTCTGTATGTGACTATTATAAGTTCAGATCTTCGAATTATTATTTGCAATAATAATTAGAAGCTATCAATTTTAAGTTCTGTATTTGCCAATTTCAAGTTCAGATCTTCAAGTTATAATTTGCAATAATAATTAGAAGCTATCAATTTTAAGTTCTGTATTTGACAATTACTAGTTCAGATCTACAAGTTATAAATTGAAATAATAATTTGAATTTAACAAATCTAAGTTCTGTAATTCACTATTACAAGTTCAGATCTTCAAGTTATAATTTACAATAATAATTAGAAGCTTTCAATTTTATGTGCTGTATTTGACAATTACTAGTTCAGATCTTCAAGTTATAATTTGCACTAATAATTTGTATTTAACAATTAGAAGTTCTGTATTTGACTATTACAAGTTCAGATCTTCAAGTTATAATTTACAATAATAATTAGAAGCTATCAATTTTAAGTGCTGTATTTGACAATTACTAGTTCAGATCTTCTTGTTATAATTTGCACTAATAATTTGTATTTAACAATTAGAAGTTCTGTATTTGACAATTACTAGTTCAGATCTTCAAGTTATAATTTGCAATAATAATTAGAAGCTATCAATTTTAAGTTCTGTATTTGACAATTACAAGTTCAGATCTTCAAGATATAATTTGAAATAATAATTAGAAGCTATCAATTTTAAGTTCTGTATTTGACAATTACAAGTTCAGATCTTCTAGTTATAATTTGCGATAATAATTAGAAGCTATCAATTTTAAGTTCTGTATTTGCCAATTACAAGTTCAGATCTTCAAGTTATAATTTGCACTAATAATTTGTATTTAGCAATTAGAAGTTCTGTATTTGACAATTACAAGTTCAGATCTTCAAGTTATAATTTGCAATAATAATTAGAAGCTATTAATTTTAAGTTCTGTATTTGACAATTACAAGTTCAGATCTTCAAGTTATAATTTGAAATAATAATTAGAAGCTATCAATTTTATGTTCTGTATTTGACAATTACAAGTTCAGATCTTCAAGTTATAATTTGCAATAATAATTAGAAGCTATCAATTTTAAGTGCTGTATTTGACAATTACTAGTTCAGATCTTCAAGTTATAATTTGCATTAATAATTTGTATTTAACAATTAGAAGTTCTGTATTTGACAATTACAAGTTCAGATCTTCAAGTTATAATTTGCAATAATACTTAGAAGCTATTAATTTTAAGTTCTGTATTTGACAATTACAAGTTCAGATCTTCAAGTTATTATTTGCAATCACAATTTGTATTTAACAAATCTAAGTTCTGTAATTCACTATTACAAGTTCAGATCTTCAAGTTATAATTTACAATAATAATTAGAAGCTATCAATTTTAAGTTCTGTATTTGCCAATTACAAGTTCAGATCTTCAAGTTATAATTTGCAATAATAATTAGAAGCTATCAATTTTAAGTTCTGTATTTGACAATTACTAGTTCAGATCTTCAAGTTATAAATTGAAATAATAATTTGAATTTAACAAATCTAAGTTCTGTAATTCACTATTACTAGTTCAGATCTTCAAGTTATAATTTACAATAATAATTAGAAGCTATCAATTTTAAGTGCTGTATTTGACAATTACTAGTTCAGATCTTCAAGTTATAATTTGCACTAATAATTTGTATTTAACAATTAGAAGTTCTGTATTTGACTATTACAAGTTCAGATCTTCAAGTTATAATTTACAATAATAATTAGAAGCTATCAATTTTAAGTGCTGTATTTGACAATTACTAGTTCAGATCTTCAAGTTATAATTTGCACTAATAATTTGTATTTAACAATTAGAAGTTCTGTATTTGACAATTACTAGTTCAGATCTTCAAGTTATAATTTGCAATAATAATTAGAAGCTAACAATTTTAAGTTCTGTATTTGACAATTACTAGTTCAGATCTTCAAGTTATAATTTGCACTAATAATTTGTATTTAACAATTAGAAGTTCTGTATGTGACTATTATAAGTTCAGATCTTCGAATTATTATTTGCAATCTTAGTTTGAATTTAACAATTCGAAGTTCTGTATTTACCTATTACAGGTTCAGATCTTCAAGTTATAATTTGCAATCACAATTTGTATTTAACAATGCTAAGTTGCGTATTTGTCTATTACAAGTTCAGATCTTCAAATTATAATTTGCAATAATAATTAGAAGCTATCAATTTTAAGTTCTGTATTTGCCAATTACAAGTTCAGATCTTCAAGTTATAATTTGCAATAATAATTAGAAGCTATCAATTTTAAGTTCTGTATTTGACAATTACTAGTTCAGATCTTCAAGTTATAATTTGAAATAATAATTTGAATTTAACAAATCTAAGTTCTGTAATTCACTATTACAAGTTCAGATCTTCAAGTTATAATTTACAATAATAATTAGAAGCTATCAATTTTAAGTGCTGTATTTGACAATTACTAGTTCAGATCTTCAAGTTATAATTTGCACTAATAATTTGTATTTAACAATTAGAAGTTCTGTATTTGACAATTACAAGTTCAGATCTTCAAGTTATAATTTGCACTAATAATTTGTATTTAACAATTAGAAGTTCTGTATTTGACTATTACAAGTTCAGATCTTCAAGTTATAATTTACAATAATAATTAGAAGCTATCAATTTTAAGTGCTGTATTTGACAATTACTAGTTCAGATCTTCAAGTTATAATTTGCACTAATAATTTGTATTTAACAATTAGAAGTTCTGTATTTGACAGTTACTAGTTCAGATCTTCAAGTTATAATTTGAAATAATAATTTGAATTTAACAAATCTTAGTTCTGTAATTCACTATTACAAGTTCATATCTTCAAGTTATAATTTACAATAATAATTAGAAGCTATCAATTTTAAGTTCTGTATTTGACAATTACAAGTTCAGATCTTCAAGTTATAATTTGCACTAATAATTTGTATTTAACAATTAGAAGTTCTGTATTTGACAATTACAAGTTCAGATCTTCAAGTTATAATTTGCATTAATAATTAGAAGCTATCAATTTTAAGTTCTGTATTTGACAATTACAAGTTCAGATCTTCAAGTTATAATTTGCAATAATAATTAGAAGCTATCAATTTTAAGTTCTGTATTTGACAATTAGAAGTTCAGATCTTCAAGTTATAATTTGAAATAATAATTAGAAGCTTAGATCGGTGATAACGATAATTTGCACTAATAATTTGTATTTAACAATTAGAAGTTCTGTATTTGACAATTACTAGTTCAGATCTTCAAGTTATAATTTGCACTAATAATTTGTATTTAACAATTAGAAGTTCTGTATTTGACAATTACAAGTTCAGATCTTCAAGTTATAATTTGCAATAATACTTAGAAGCTATTAATTTTAAGTTCTGTATTTGACAATTACAAGTTCAGATCTTCAAGTTATTATTTGCAATCACAATGTGTATTTAACAAATCTAAGTTCTGTAATTCACTATTACAAGTTCAGATCTTCAAGTTATAATTTACAATAATAATTAGCAGCTATCAATTTTAAGTTCTGTATTTGACAATTACAAGTTCAGATCTTCAAGTTATAATTTGCAATAATAATTAGAAGCTATCAATTTTAAGTTCTGTATTTGACAATTACTAGTTCAGATCTTCAAGTTATAATTTGAAATAATAATTTGAATTTAACAAATCTAAGTTCTGTAATTCACTATTACAAGTTCAGATCTTCAAGTTATAATTTACAATAATAATTAGAAGCTATCAATTTTAAGTGCTGTATTTGACAATTACTAGTTCAGATCTTCAAGTTATAATTTGCGCTAATAATTTGTATTTAACAATTAGAAGTTCTGTATTTGACTATTACAAGTTCAGATCTTCAAGTTATAATTTACAATAATAATTAGAAGCTATCAATTTTAAGTGCTGTATTTGACAATTACGAGTTCAGATCTTCAAGTTATAATTTGCACTAATAATTTGTATTTAACAATTAGAAGTTCTGTATTTGACAATTACTAGTTCAGATCTTCAAGTTATAATTTGCAATAATAATTAGAAGCTATCAATTTTAAGTTCTGTATTAGACAATTACTAGTTCAGATCTTCAAGTTATAATTTGCACTAATAATTTGTATTTAACAATTAGAAGTTCTGTATGTGACTATTATAAGTTCAGATCTTCGAATTATTATTTGCAATAATAATTAGAAGCTATCAATTTTAAGTTCTGTATTTGCCAATTACAAGTTCAGATCTTCAAGTTATAATTTGCAATAATAATTAGAAGCTATCAATTTTAAGTTCTGTATTTGACAATTACTAGTTCAGATCTACAAGTTATAAATTGAAATAATAATTTGAATTTAACAAATCTAAGTTCTGTAATTCACTATTACAAGTTCAGATCTTCAAGTTATAATTTACAATAATAATTAGAAGCTATCAATTTTAAGTGCTGTATTTGACAATTACTAGTTCAGATCTTCAAGTTATAATTTGCACTAATAATTTGTATTTAACAATTAGAAGTTCTGTATTTGACTATTACAAGTTCAGATCTTCAAGTTATAATTTACAATAATAATTAGAAGCTATCAATTTTAAGTGCTGTATTTGACAATTACTAGTTCAGATCTTCTTGTTATAATTTGCACTACTAATTTGTATTTAACAATTAGAAGTTCTGTATTTGACAATTACTAGTTCAGATCTTCAAGTTATAATTTGCAATAATAATTAGAAGCTATCAATTATAAGTTCTGTATTTGACAATTACTAGTTCAGATCTTCAAGTTATAATTTCCCCTAATAATTTGTATTTAACAATTAGAAGTTCTGTATTTGACAATTACAAGTTCAGATCTTCAAGTTATAATTTGCAATAATAATTAGAAGCTATCAATTTTAAGTTCTGTATTTGACAATTACAAGTTCAGATCTTCAAGATATAATTTGAAATAATAATTAGAAGCTATCAATTTTAAGTTCTGTATTTGACAATTACAAGTTCAGATCTTCTAGTTATAATTTGCAATAATAATTAGAAGCTATCAATTTTAAGTTCTGTATTTGCCAATTACAAGTTCAGATCTTCAAGTTATAATTTGCACTAATAATTTGTATTTAGCAATTAGAAGTTCTGTATTTGACAATTACAAGTTCAGATCTTCAAGTTATAATTTGCAATAATAATTAGAAGCTATTAATTTTAAGTTCTGTATTTGACAATTACAAGTTCAGATCTTCAAGTTATAATTTGAAATAATAATTAGAAGCTATCAATTTTATGTTCTGTATTTGACAATTACAAGTTCAGATCTTCAAGTTATAATTTGCAATAATAATTAGAAGCTATCAATTTTAAGTGCTGTATTTGACAATTACTAGTTCAGATCTTCAAGTTATAATTTGCACTAATAATTTGTATTTAACAATTAGAAGTTCTGTATTTGACAATTACAAGTTCAGATCTTCAAGTTATAATTTGCAATAATACTTAGAAGCTATTAATTTTAAGTTCTGTATTTGACAATTACAAGTTCAGATCTTCAAGTTATTATTTGCAATCACAATTTGTATTTAACAAATCTAAGTTCTGTAATTCACTATTACAAGTTCAGATCTTCAAGTTATAATTTACAATAATAATTAGAAGCTATCAATTTTAAGTTCTGTATTTGACAATTACAAGTTCAGATCTTCAAGTTATAATTTGCAATAATAATTAGAAGCTATCAATTTTAAGTTCTGTATTTGACAATTACTAGTTCAGATCTTCAAGTTATAATTTGAAATAATAATTTGTATTTAACAAATCTAAGTTCTGTAATTCACTATTACAAGTTCAGATCTTCAAGTTATAATTTGCAATAATAATTAGAAGCTATCAATTTTAAGTTCTGTATTTGACAATTACTAGTTCAGATCTTCAAGTTATAATTTGAAATAATAATTTGAATTTAACAAATCTAAGTTCTGTAATTCACTATTACAAGTTCAGATCTTCAAGTTATAATTTACAATAATAATTAGAAGCTATCAATTTTAAGTGCTGTATTAGACAATTACTAGTTCAGATCTTCAAGTTATAATTTGCACTAATAATTTGTATTTAACAATTAGAAGTTCTGTATTTGACAATTACTAGTTCAGATCTTCAAGTTATAATTTGCAATAATAATTAGAAGCTATCAATTTTAAGTTCTGTATTTGACAATTACTAGTTCAGATCTTCAAGTTATAATTTGCACTAATAATTTGTATTTAACAATTAGAAGTTCTGTATGTGACTATTATAAGTTCAGATCTTCGAATTATTATTTGCAATAATAATTAGAAGCTATCAATTATAAGTTCTGTATTTGCCAATTACAAGTTCAGATCTTCAAGTTATAATTTGCAATAATAATTAGAAGCTATCAATTTTAAGTTCTGTATTTGACAATTACTAGTTCAGATCTTCAAGTTATAAATTGAAATAATAATTTGAATTTAACAAATCTAAGTTCTGTAATTCACTATTACAAGTTCAGATCTTCAAGTTATAATTTACAATAATAATTAGAAGCTATCAATTTTAAGTGCTGTATTTGACAATTACTAGTTCAGATCTTCAAGTTATAATTTGCACTAATAATTTGTATTTAACAATTAGAAGTTCTGTATTTGACTATTGCAAGTTCAGATCTTCAAGTTATAATTTACAATAATAATTAGAAGCTATCAATTTTAAGTGCTGTATTTGACAATTACTAGTTCAGACCTTCAAGTTATAATTTGCACTAATAATTTGTATTTAACAATTAGCAGTTCTGTATTTGACAATTACTAGTTCAGATCTTCAAGTTATAATTTGCAATAATAATTAGAAGCTATCAATTTTAAGTTCTGTATTTGACAATTACTAGTTCAGATCTTCAAGTTATAATTTGCACTAATAATTTGTATTTAACAATTAGAAGTTCTGTATGTGACTATTATAAGTTCAGATCTTCGAATTATTATTTGCAATCTTAGTTTAAATTTAACAATTCGAAGTTCTGTATTTACCTATTACAGGTTCAGATCTTCAAGTTATAATTTGCAATCACAATTTGTATTTAACAATGCTAAGTTGCGTATTTGTCTATTACAAGTTCAGATCTTCAAATTATAATTTGCAATAATAATTAGAAGCTATCAATTTTAAGTTCTGTATTTGCCAATTACAAGTTCAGATCTTCAAGTTATAATTTGAAATAATAATTTGAATTTAACAAATCTAAGTTCTGTAATTCACTATTACAAGTTCAGATTTTCAAGTTATAATTTACAATAATAATTAGAAGCTATCAATTTTAAGTGCTGTATTTGACAATTACTAGTTCAGATCTTCAAGTTATAATTTGCACTAATAATTTGTATTTAACAATTAGAAGTTCTGTATTTGACAATTACAAGTTCAGATCTTCAAGTTATAATTTGCACTAATAATTTGTATTTAACAATTAGAAGTTCTGTATTTGACTATTTCAAGTTCAGATCTTCAAGTTATAATTTACAATAATAATTAGAAGCTATCAATATTAAGTGCTGTATTTGACAATTACTAGTTCAGATCTTCAAGTTATACTTTGCACTAATAATTTGTATTTAACAATTAGAAGTTCTGTATTTGACAGTTACTAGTTCAGATCTTCAAGTTATAATTTGAAATAATAATTTGAATTTAACAAATCTTAGTTCTGTAATTCACTATTACAAGTTCAGATCTTCAAGTTATAATTTACAATAATAATTAGAAGCTATCAATTTTAAGTTCTGTATTTGACAATTACAAGTTCAGATCTTCAAGTTATAATTTGCACTAATAATTTGTATTTAACAATTAGAAGTTCTGTATTTGACAATTACAAGTTCAGGTCTTCAAGTTATAATTTGCAATAATAATTAGAAGCTATCAATTTTAAGTTCTGTATTTGACAATTACAAGTTCAGATCTTCAAGTTATAATTTACAATAATAATTAGAAGCTATCAATTTTAAGTGCTGTATTTGACAATTACTAGCACAGATCTTCAAGTTATAATTTGAAATAATAATTAGAAGCTTAGATCGGTGATAACGATAATTTGCACTAATAATTTGTATTTAACAATTAGAAGTTCTGTATTTGACAATTACAAGTTCTGATCTACAAGTTATAATTTGCACTAATAATTTGTATTTAACAATTAGAAGTTCTGTATTTGACTATTACAAATTCAGATCTTCAAGTTATAATTTACAATAATAATTAGAAGCTATCAAATTTAAGTGCTGTATTTGACAATTACTAGTTCAGATCTTCAAGTTATAATTTGCAATCATAATTTGTATTTAACAATGCTAAGTTGCGTATTTGTCTACTACAAGTTCACAACTTCAAATTATAATTTGCAATAATAATTAGAAGCTATCAATTGTAAGTTCTGTATTTGGCAATTACAAGTTCAGATCTTCAAGTTATAATTTGCACTAATAATTTGTATTTAACAATTAGAAGTTCTGTATTTGACTATTACAAGTTCAGATCTTCAAATTATTATTTGCAATCTTAGGTTTAATTTAACAATTTGAAGTTCTGTATTTACCTATTACAAGTTCAGATCTACAAGTTATAATTTGCACTAATAATTTGTATTAAACAATTCGAAGTTCTGTATTTGACTATTACAAGTTCAGATCTTCAAGTTATAATTTACAATAATAATTAGAAGCTATCAATTTTAAGTGCTGTATTTGACAATTACTAGTTCAGATCTTCAAGTTATAATTTGCACTAATAATTTGTATTTAACAATTAGAAGTTCTGTATTTGACAATTACTAGTTCAGATCTTCAAGTTATAATTTGCAATAATAATTAGAAGCTATCAATTTTAAGTTCTGTATTAGACAATTACTAGTTCAGATCTTCAAGTTATAATTTGCACTAATAATTTGTATTTAACAATTAGAAGTTCTGTATGTGACTATTATAAGTTCAGATCTTCGAATTATTATTTGCAATAATAATTAGAAGCTATCAATTTTAAGTTCTGTATTTGCCAATTACAAGTTCAGATCTTCAAGTTATAATTTGCAATAATAATTAGAAGCTATCAATTTTAAGTTCTGTATTTGACAATTACTAGTTCAGATCTTCAAGTTATAACTTGAAATAATAATTTGAATTTAACAAATCTAAGTTCTGTAATTCACTATTACAAGTTCAGATCTTCAAGTTATAATTTACAATAATAATTAGAAGCTATCAATTTTAAGTGCTGTATTTGACAATTACTAGTTCAGATCTTCAAGTTATAATTTGCACTAATAATTTGTATTTAACAATTCGAAGTTCTGTATTTGACTATTACAAGTTCAGATCTTCAAGTTATAATTTACAATAATAATTAGAAGCTATCAATTTTAAGTGCTGTATTTGACAATTACTAGTTCAGATCTTCAAGTTATAATTTGCACTAATAATTTGTATTTAACAATTAGAAGTTCTGTATTTGACAATTACTAGTTCAGATCTTCAAGTTATAATTTGCAATAATAATTAGAAGCTATCAATTATAAGTTCTGTATTTGACAATTACTAGTTCAGATCTTCAAGTTATAATTTGCACTAATAATTTGTATTTAACAATTAGAAGTTCTGTATTTGACAATTACAAGTTCAGATCTTCAAGTTATAATTTGCAATAATAATTAGAAGCTATCAATTTTAAGTTCTGTATTTGACAATTACAAGTTCAGATCTTCAAGATATAATTTGAAATAATAATTAGAAGCTATCAATTTTAAGTTCTGTATTTGACAATTACAAGTTCAGATCTTCTAGTTATAATTTGCAATAATAATTAGAAGCTATCAATTTTAAGTTCTGTATTTGCCAATTACAAGTTCAGATCTTCAAGTTATAATTTGCACTAATAATTTGTATTTAGCAATTAGAAGTTCTGTATTTGACAATTACAAGTTCAGATCTTCAAGTTATAATTTGCAATAATAATTAGAAGCTATTAATTTTAAGTTCTGTATTTGACAATTACAAGTTCAGATCTTCAAGTTATAATTTGAAATAATAATTAGAAGCTATCAATTTTATGTTCTGTATTTGACAATTACAAGTTCAGATCTTCAAGTTATAATTTGCAATAATAATTAGAAGCTATCAATTTTAAGTGCTGTATTTGACAATTACTAGTTCAGATCTTCAAGTTATAATTTGCACTAATAATTTGTATTTAACAATTAGAAGTTCTGTATTTGACAATTCCAAGTTCAGATCTTCAAGTTATAATTTGCAATAATACTTAGAAGCTATTAATTTTAAGTTCTGTATTTGACAATTACAAGTTCAGATCTTCAAGTTATTATTTGCAATCACAATTTGTATTTAACAAATCTAAGTTCTGTAATTCACTATTACAAGTTCAGATCTTCATGTTATAATTTACAATAATAATTAGAAGCTATCAATTTTAAGTTCTGTATTTGACAATTACAAGTTCAGATCTTCAAGTTATAATTTGCAATAATAATTAGAAGCTATCAATTTTAAGTTCTGTATTTGACAATTACTAGTTCAGATCTTCAAGTTATAATTTGAAATAATAATTTGAATTTAACAAATCTAAGTTCTGTAATTCTCTATTACAAGTTCAGATCTTCAAGTTATAATTTGCAATAATAATTAGAAGCTATCAATTTTAAGTTCTGTATTTGACAATTACTAGTTCAGATCTTCAAGTTATAATTTGAAATAATAATTTGAATTTAACAAATCTAAGTTCTGTAATTCACTATTACAAGTTCAGATCTTCAAGTTATAATTTACAATAATAATTAGAAGCTATCAATTTTAAGTGCTGTATTTGACAATTACTAGTTCAGATCTTCAAGTTATAATTTGCACTAATAATTTGTATTTAACAATTAGAAGTTCTGTATTTGACAATTACTAGTTCAGATCTTCAAGTTATAATTTGCAATAATAATTAGAAGCTATCAATTTTAAGTTCTGTATTTGACAATTACTAGTTCAGATCTTCAAGTTATAATTTGCACTAATAATTTGTATTTAACAATTAGAAGTTCTGTATGTGACTATTATAAGTTCAGATCTTCGAATTATTATTTGCAATAATAATTAGAAGCTATCAATTTTAAGTTCTGTATTTGCCAATTACAAGTTCAGATCTTCAAGTTATAATTTGCAATAATAATTAGAAGCTATCAATTTTAAGTTCTGTATTTGACAATTACTAGTTCAGATCTTCAAGTTATAAATTGAAATAATAATTAGAATTTAACAAATCTAAGTTCTGTAATTCACTATTACAAGTTCAGATCTTCAAGTTATAATTTACAATAATAATTAGAAGCTATCAATTTTAAGTGCTGTATTTGACAATTACTAGTTCAGATCTTCAAGTTATAATTTGCACTAATAATTTGTATTTAACAATTAGAAGTTCTGTATTTGACTATTACAAGTTCAGATCTTCAAGTTATAATTTACAATAATAATTAGAAGCTATCAATTTTAAGTGCTGTATTTGACAATTACTAGTTCAGATCTTCAAGTTATAATTTGCACTAATAATTTGTATTTAACAATTAGAAGTTCTGTATTTGACAATTACTAGTTCAGATCTTCAAGTTATAATTTGCAATAATAATTAGAAGCTATCAATTTTAAGTTCTGTATTTGACAATTACTAGTTCAGATCTTCAAGTTATAATTTGCACTAATAATTTGTATTTAACAATTAGAAGTTCTGTATGTGACTATTATAAGTTCAGATCTTCGAATTATTATTTGCAATCTTAGTTTGAATTTAACAATTCGAAGTTCTGTATTTACCTATTACAGGTTCAGATCTTCAAGTTATAATTTGCAATCACAATTTGTATTTAACAATGCTAAGTTGCGTATTTGTCTATTACAAGTTCAGATCTTCAAATTATAATTTGCAATAATAATTAGAAGCTATCAATTTTAAGTTCTGTATTTGCCAATTACAAGTTCAGATCTTCAAGTTATAATTTGCACTAATAATTTGTATTTAACAATTAGAAGTTCTGTATTTGACAATTACAAGTTCAGATCTTCAAGTTATAATTTGCACTAATAATTTGTATTTAACAATTAGAAGTTCTGTATTTGACTATTACAAGTTCAGATCTTCAAGTTGTAATTTACAATAATAATTAGAAGCTATCAATTTTAAGTGCTGTATTTGACAATTACTAGTTCAGATCTTCAAGTTATAATTTGCACTAATAATTTGTATTTAACAATTAGAAGTTCTGTATTTGACTATTACAAGTTCAGATCTTCAAGTTATAATTTACAATAATAATTAGAAGCTATCAATTTTAAGTGCTGTATTTGACAATTACTAGTTCAGATCTTCAAGTTATAATTTGCACTAATAATTTGTATTTAACAATTAGAAGTTCTGTATTTGACAATTACTAGTTCAGATCTTCAAGTTATAATTTGCAATAATAATTAGAAGCTATCAATTTTAAGTTCTGTATTTGACAATTACTAGTTCAGATCTTCAAGTTATAATTTGCACTAATAATTTGTATTTAACAATTAGAAGTTCTGTATGTGACTATTATAAGTTCAGATCTTCGAATTATTATTTGCAATCTTAGTTTGAATTTAACAATTCGAAGTTCTGTATTTACCTATTACAGGTTCAGATCTTCAAGTTATAATTTGCAATCACAATTTGTATTTAACAATGCTAAGTTGCGTATTTGTCTATTACAAGTTCAGATCTTCAAATTATAATTTGCAATAATAATTAGAAGCTATCAATTTTAAGTTCTGTATTTGCCAATTACAAGTTCAGATCTTCAAGTTATAATTTGCAATAATAATTAGAAGCTATCAATTTTAAGTTCTGTATTTGACAATTACTAGTTCAGATCTTCAAGTTATAATTTGAAATAATAATTTGAATTTAACAAATCTAAGTTCTGTAATTCACTATTACAAGTTCAGATCTTCAAGTTATAATTTACAATAATAATTAGAAGCTATCAATTTTAAGTGCTGTATTTGACAATTACTAGTTCAGATCTTCAAGTTATAATTTGCACTAATAATTTGTATTTAACAATTAGAAGTTCTGTATTTGACAATTACAAGTTCAGATCTTCAAGTTATAATTTGCACTAATAATTTGTATTTAACAATTAGAAGTTCTGTATTTGACTATTTCAAGTTCAGATCTTCAAGTTATAATTTACAATAATAATTAGAAGCTATCAATATTAAGTGCTGTATTTGACAATTACTAGTTCAGATCTTCAAGTTATACTTTGCACTAATAATTTGTATTTAACAATTAGAAGTTCTGTATTTGACAGTTACTAGTTCAGATCTTCAAGTTATAATTTGAAATAATAATTTGAATTTAACAAATCTTAGTTCTGTAATTCACTATTACAAGTTCAGATCTTCAAGTTATAATTTACAATAATAATTAGAAGCTATCAATTTTAAGTTCTGTATTTGACAATTACAAGTTCAGATCTTCAAGTTATAATTTGCACTAATAATTTGTATTTAACAATTAGAAGTTCTGTATTTGACAATTACAAGTTCAGGTCTTCAAGTTATAATTTGCAATAATAATTAGAAGCTATCAATTTTAAGTTCTGTATTTGACAATTACAAGTTCAGATCTTCAAGTTATAATTTACAATAATAATTAGAAGCTATCAATTTTAAGTGCTGTATTTGACAATTACTAGTTCAGATCTTCAAGTTATAATTTGCACTAATAATTTGTATTTAACAATTAGAAGTTCTGTATTTGACAATTACTAGTTCAGATCTTCAAGTTATAATTTGAAATAATAATTTGAATTTAACAAATCTAAGTTCTGTAATTCTCTATTACAAGTTCAGATCTTCAAGTTATAATTTGCAATAATAATTAGAAGCTATCAATTTTAAGTTCTGTATTTGACAATTACTAGTTCAGATCTTCAAGTTATAATTTGAAATAATAATTTGAATTTAACAAATCTAAGTTCTGTAATTCACTATTACAAGTTCAGATCTTCAAGTTATAATTTACAATAATAATTAGAAGCTATCAATTTTAAGTGCTGTATTTGACAATTACTAGTTCAGATCTTCAAGTTATAATTTGCACTAATAATTTGTATTTAACAATTAGAAGTTCTGTATTTGACAATTACTAGTTCAGATCTTCAAGTTATAATTTGCAATAATAATTAGAAGCTATCAATTTTAAGTTCTGTATTTGACAATTACTAGTTCAGATCTTCAAGTTATAATTTGCACTAATAATTTGTATTTAACAATTAGAAGTTCTGTATGTGACTATTATAAGTTCAGATCTTCGAATTATTATTTGCAATAATAATTAGAAGCTATCAATTTTAAGTTCTGTATTTGCCAATTACAAGTTCAGATCTTCAAGTTATAATTTGCAATAATAATTAGAAGCTATCAATTTTAAGTTCTGTATTTGACAATTACTAGTTCAGATCTTCAAGTTATAAATTGAAATAATAATTAGAATTTAACAAATCTAAGTTCTGTAATTCACTATTACAAGTTCAGATCTTCAAGTTATAATTTACAATAATAATTAGAAGCTATCAATTTTAAGTGCTGTATTTGACAATTACTAGTTCAGATCTTCAAGTTATAATTTGCACTAATAATTTGTATTTAACAATTAGAAGTTCTGTATTTGACTATTACAAGTTCAGATCTTCAAGTTATAATTTACAATAATAATTAGAAGCTATCAATTTTAAGTGCTGTATTTGACAATTACTAGTTCAGATCTTCAAGTTATAATTTGCACTAATAATTTGTATTTAACAATTAGAAGTTCTGTATTTGACAATTACTAGTTCAGATCTTCAAGTTATAATTTGCAATAATAATTAGAAGCTATCAATTTTAAGTTCTGTATTTGACAATTACTAGTTCAGATCTTCAAGTTATAATTTGCACTAATAATTTGTATTTAACAATTAGAAGTTCTGTATGTGACTATTATAAGTTCAGATCTTCGAATTATTATTTGCAATCTTAGTTTGAATTTAACAATTCGAAGTTCTGTATTTACCTATTACAGGTTCAGATCTTCAAGTTATAATTTGCAATCACAATTTGTATTTAACAATGCTAAGTTGCGTATTTGTCTATTACAAGTTCAGATCTTCAAATTATAATTTGCAATAATAATTAGAAGCTATCAATTTTAAGTTCTGTATTTGCCAATTACAAGTTCAGATCTTCAAGTTATAATTTGCACTAATAATTTGTATTTAACAATTAGAAGTTCTGTATTTGACAATTACAAGTTCAGATCTTCAAGTTATAATTTGCACTAATAATTTGTATTTAACAATTAGAAGTTCTGTATTTGACTATTACAAGTTCAGATCTTCAAGTTGTAATTTACAATAATAATTAGAAGCTATCAATTTTAAGTGCTGTATTTGACAATTACTAGTTCAGATCTTCAAGTTATAATTTGCACTAATAATTTGTATTTAACAATTAGAAGTTCTGTATTTGACTATTACAAGTTCAGATCTTCAAGTTATAATTTACAATAATAATTAGAAGCTATCAATTTTAAGTGCTGTATTTGACAATTACTAGTTCAGATCTTCAAGTTATAATTTGCACTAATAATTTGTATTTAACAATTAGAAGTTCTGTATTTGACAATTACTAGTTCAGATCTTCAAGTTATAATTTGCAATAATAATTAGAAGCTATCAATTTTAAGTTCTGTATTTGACAATTACTAGTTCAGATCTTCAAGTTATAATTTGCACTAATAATTTGTATTTAACAATTAGAAGTTCTGTATGTGACTATTATAAGTTCAGATCTTCGAATTATTATTTGCAATCTTAGTTTGAATTTAACAATTCGAAGTTCTGTATTTACCTATTACAGGTTCAGATCTTCAAGTTATAATTTGCAATCACAATTTGTATTTAACAATGCTAAGTTGCGTATTTGTCTATTACAAGTTCAGATCTTCAAATTATAATTTGCAATAATAATTAGAAGCTATCAATTTTAAGTTCTGTATTTGCCAATTACAAGTTCAGATCTTCAAGTTATAATTTGCAATAATAATTAGAAGCTATCAATTTTAAGTTCTGTATTTGACAATTACTAGTTCAGATCTTCAAGTTATAATTTGAAATAATAATTTGAATTTAACAAATCTAAGTTCTGTAATTCACTATTACAAGTTCAGATCTTCAAGTTATAATTTACAATAATAATTAGAAGCTATCAATTTTAAGTGCTGTATTTGACAATTACTAGTTCAGATCTTCAAGTTATAATTTGCACTAATAATTTGTATTTAACAATTAGAAGTTCTGTATTTGACAATTACAAGTTCAGATCTTCAAGTTATAATTTGCACTAATAATTTGTATTTAACAATTAGAAGTTCTGTATTTGACTATTTCAAGTTCAGATCTTCAAGTTATAATTTACAATAATAATTAGAAGCTATCAATATTAAGTGCTGTATTTGACAATTACTAGTTCAGATCTTCAAGTTATACTTTGCACTAATAATTTGTATTTAACAATTAGAAGTTCTGTATTTGACAGTTACTAGTTCAGATCTTCAAGTTATAATTTGAAATAATAATTTGAATTTAACAAATCTTAGTTCTGTAATTCACTATTACAAGTTCAGATCTTCAAGTTATAATTTACAATAATAATTAGAAGCTATCAATTTTAAGTTCTGTATTTGACAATTACAAGTTCAGATCTTCAAGTTATAATTTGCACTAATAATTTGTATTTAACAATTAGAAGTTCTGTATTTGACAATTACAAGTTCAGGTCTTCAAGTTATAATTTGCAATAATAATTAGAAGCTATCAATTTTAAGTTCTGTATTTGACAATTACAAGTTCAGATCTTCAAGTTATAATTTACAATAATAATTAGAAGCTATCAATTTTAAGTGCTGTATTTGACAATTACTAGCACAGATCTTCAAGTTATAATTTGAAATAATAATTAGAAGCTTAGATCGGTGATAACGATAATTTGCACTAATAATTTGTATTTAACAATTAGAAGTTCTGTATTTGACAATTACAAGTTCTGATCTACAAGTTATAATTTGCACTAATAATTTGTATTTAACAATTAGAAGTTCTGTATTTGACTATTACAAATTCAGATCTTCAAGTTATAATTTACAATAATAATTAGAAGCTATCAAATTTAAGTGCTGTATTTGACAATTACTAGTTCAGATCTTCAAGTTATAATTTGCAATCATAATTTGTATTTAACAATGCTAAGTTGCGTATTTGTCTACTACAAGTTCACAACTTCAAATTATAATTTGCAATAATAATTAGAAGCTATCAATTGTAAGTTCTGTATTTGGCAATTACAAGTTCAGATCTTCAAGTTATAATTTGCACTAATAATTTGTATTTAACAATTAGAAGTTCTGTATTTGACTATTACAAGTTCAGATCTTCAAATTATTATTTGCAATCTTAGGTTTAATTTAACAATTTGAAGTTCTGTATTTACCTATTACAAGTTCAGATCTACAAGTTATAATTTGCACTAATAATTTGTATTAAACAATTCGAAGTTCTGTATTTGACTATTACAAGTTCAGATCTTCAAGTTATAATTTACAATAATAATTAGAAGCTATCAATTTTAAGTGCTGTATTTGACAATTACTAGTTCAGATCTTCAAGTTATAATTTGCACTAATAATTTGTATTTAACAATTAGAAGTTCTGTATTTGACAATTACTAGTTCAGATCTTCAAGTTATAATTTGCAATAATAATTAGAAGCTATCAATTTTAAGTTCTGTATTAGACAATTACTAGTTCAGATCTTCAAGTTATAATTTGCACTAATAATTTGTATTTAACAATTAGAAGTTCTGTATGTGACTATTATAAGTTCAGATCTTCGAATTATTATTTGCAATAATAATTAGAAGCTATCAATTTTAAGTTCTGTATTTGCCAATTACAAGTTCAGATCTTCAAGTTATAATTTGCAATAATAATTAGAAGCTATCAATTTTAAGTTCTGTATTTGACAATTACTAGTTCAGATCTTCAAGTTATAACTTGAAATAATAATTTGAATTTAACAAATCTAAGTTCTGTAATTCACTATTACAAGTTCAGATCTTCAAGTTATAATTTACAATAATAATTAGAAGCTATCAATTTTAAGTGCTGTATTTGACAATTACTAGTTCAGATCTTCAAGTTATAATTTGCACTAATAATTTGTATTTAACAATTCGAAGTTCTGTATTTGACTATTACAAGTTCAGATCTTCAAGTTATAATTTACAATAATAATTAGAAGCTATCAATTTTAAGTGCTGTATTTGACAATTACTAGTTCAGATCTTCAAGTTATAATTTGCACTAATAATTTGTATTTAACAATTAGAAGTTCTGTATTTGACAATTACTAGTTCAGATCTTCAAGTTATAATTTGCAATAATAATTAGAAGCTATCAATTATAAGTTCTGTATTTGACAATTACTAGTTCAGATCTTCAAGTTATAATTTGCACTAATAATTTGTATTTAACAATTAGAAGTTCTGTATTTGACAATTACAAGTTCAGATCTTCAAGTTATAATTTGCAATAATAATTAGAAGCTATCAATTTTAAGTTCTGTATTTGACAATTACAAGTTCAGATCTTCAAGATATAATTTGAAATAATAATTAGAAGCTATCAATTTTAAGTTCTGTATTTGACAATTACAAGTTCAGATCTTCTAGTTATAATTTGCAATAATAATTAGAAGCTATCAATTTTAAGTTCTGTATTTGCCAATTACAAGTTCAGATCTTCAAGTTATAATTTGCACTAATAATTTGTATTTAGCAATTAGAAGTTCTGTATTTGACAATTACAAGTTCAGATCTTCAAGTTATAATTTGCAATAATAATTAGAAGCTATTAATTTTAAGTTCTGTATTTGACAATTACAAGTTCAGATCTTCAAGTTATAATTTGAAATAATAATTAGAAGCTATCAATTTTATGTTCTGTATTTGACAATTACAAGTTCAGATCTTCAAGTTATAATTTGCAATAATAATTAGAAGCTATCAATTTTAAGTGCTGTATTTGACAATTACTAGTTCAGATCTTCAAGTTATAATTTGCACTAATAATTTGTATTTAACAATTAGAAGTTCTGTATTTGACAATTCCAAGTTCAGATCTTCAAGTTATAATTTGCAATAATACTTAGAAGCTATTAATTTTAAGTTCTGTATTTGACAATTACAAGTTCAGATCTTCAAGTTATTATTTGCAATCACAATTTGTATTTAACAAATCTAAGTTCTGTAATTCACTATTACAAGTTCAGATCTTCATGTTATAATTTACAATAATAATTAGAAGCTATCAATTTTAAGTTCTGTATTTGACAATTACAAGTTCAGATCTTCAAGTTATAATTTGCAATAATAATTAGAAGCTATCAATTTTAAGTTCTGTATTTGACAATTACTAGTTCAGATCTTCAAGTTATAATTTGAAATAATAATTTGAATTTAACAAATCTAAGTTCTGTAATTCTCTATTACAAGTTCAGATCTTCAAGTTATAATTTGCAATAATAATTAGAAGCTATCAATTTTAAGTTCTGTATTTGACAATTACTAGTTCAGATCTTCAAGTTATAATTTGAAATAATAATTTGAATTTAACAAATCTAAGTTCTGTAATTCACTATTACAAGTTCAGATCTTCAAGTTATAATTTACAATAATAATTAGAAGCTATCAATTTTAAGTGCTGTATTTGACAATTACTAGTTCAGATCTTCAAGTTATAATTTGCACTAATAATTTGTATTTAACAATTAGAAGTTCTGTATTTGACAATTACTAGTTCAGATCTTCAAGTTATAATTTGCAATAATAATTAGAAGCTATCAATTTTAAGTTCTGTATTTGACAATTACTAGTTCAGATCTTCAAGTTATAATTTGCACTAATAATTTGTATTTAACAATTAGAAGTTCTGTATGTGACTATTATAAGTTCAGATCTTCGAATTATTATTTGCAATAATAATTAGAAGCTATCAATTTTAAGTTCTGTATTTGCCAATTACAAGTTCAGATCTTCAAGTTATAATTTGCAATAATAATTAGAAGCTATCAATTTTAAGTTCTGTATTTGACAATTACTAGTTCAGATCTTCAAGTTATAAATTGAAATAATAATTAGAATTTAACAAATCTAAGTTCTGTAATTCACTATTACAAGTTCAGATCTTCAAGTTATAATTTACAATAATAATTAGAAGCTATCAATTTTAAGTGCTGTATTTGACAATTACTAGTTCAGATCTTCAAGTTATAATTTGCACTAATAATTTGTATTTAACAATTAGAAGTTCTGTATTTGACTATTACAAGTTCAGATCTTCAAGTTATAATTTACAATAATAATTAGAAGCTATCAATTTTAAGTGCTGTATTTGACAATTACTAGTTCAGATCTTCAAGTTATAATTTGCACTAATAATTTGTATTTAACAATTAGAAGTTCTGTATTTGACAATTACTAGTTCAGATCTTCAAGTTATAATTTGCAATAATAATTAGAAGCTATCAATTTTAAGTTCTGTATTTGACAATTACTAGTTCAGATCTTCAAGTTATAATTTGCACTAATAATTTGTATTTAACAATTAGAAGTTCTGTATGTGACTATTATAAGTTCAGATCTTCGAATTATTATTTGCAATCTTAGTTTGAATTTAGCAATTCGAAGTTCTGTATTTACCTATTACAGGTTCAGATCTTCAAGTTATAATTTGCAATCACAATTTGTATTTAACAATGCTAAGTTGCGTATTTGTCTATTACAAGTTCAGATCTTCAAATTATAATTTGCAATAATAATTAGAAGCTATCAATTTTAAGTTCTGTATTTGCCAATTACAAGTTCAGATCTTCAAGTTATAATTTGCACTAATAATTTGTATTTAACAATTAGAAGTTCTGTATTTGACAATTACAAGTTCAGATCTTCAAGTTATAATTTGCACTAATAATTTGTATTTAACAATTAGAAGTTCTGTATTTGACTATTACAAGTTCAGATCTTCAAGTTGTAATTTACAATAATAATTAGAAGCTATCAATTTTAAGTGCTGTATTTGACAATTACTAGTTCAGATCTTCAAGTTATAATTTGCACTAATAATTTGTATTTAACAATTAGAAGTTCTGTATTTGACTATTACAAGTTCAGATCTTCAAGTTATAATTTACAATAATAATTAGAAGCTATCAATTTTAAGTGCTGTATTTGACAATTACTAGTTCAGATCTTCAAGTTATAATTTGCACTAATAATTTGTATTTAACAATTAGAAGTTCTGTATTTGACAATTACTAGTTCAGATCTTCAAGTTATAATTTGCAATAATAATTAGAAGCTATCAATTTTAAGTTCTGTATTTGACAATTACTAGTTCAGATCTTCAAGTTATAATTTGCACTAATAATTTGTATTTAACAATTAGAAGTTCTGTATGTGACTATTATAAGTTCAGATCTTCGAATTATTATTTGCAATCTTAGTTTGAATTTAACAATTCGAAGTTCTGTATTTACCTATTACAGGTTCAGATCTTCAAGTTATAATTTGCAATCACAATTTGTATTTAACAATGCTAAGTTGCGTATTTGTCTATTACAAGTTCAGATCTTCAAATTATAATTTGCAATAATAATTAGAAGCTATCAATTTTAAGTTCTGTATTTGCCAATTACAAGTTCAGATCTTCAAGTTATAATTTGCAATAATAATTAGAAGCTATCAATTTTAAGTTCTGTATTTGACAATTACTAGTTCAGATCTTCAAGTTATAATTTGAAATAATAATTTGAATTTAACAAATCTAAGTTCTGTAATTCACTATTACAAGTTCAGATCTTCAAGTTATAATTTACAATAATAATTAGAAGCTATCAATTTTAAGTGCTGTATTTGACAATTACTAGTTCAGATCTTCAAGTTATAATTTGCACTAATAATTTGTATTTAACAATTAGAAGTTCTGTATTTGACAATTACAAGTTCAGATCTTCAAGTTATAATTTGCACTAATAATTTGTATTTAACAATTAGAAGTTCTGTATTTGACTATTACAAGTTCAGATCTTCAAGTTATAATTTACAATAATAATTAGAAGCTATCAATATTAAGTGCTGTATTTGACAATTACTAGTTCAGATCTTCAAGTTATAATTTGCACTAATAATTTGTATTTAACAATTAGAAGTTCTGTATTTGACAGTTACTAGTTCAGATCTTCAAGTTATAATTTGAAATAATAATTTGAATTTAACAAATCTTAGTTCTGTAATTCACTATTACAAGTTCAGATCTTCAAGTTATAATTTACAATAATAATTAGAAGCTATCAATTTTAAGTTCTGTATTTGACAATTACAAGTTCAGATCTTCAAGTTATAATTTGCACTAATAATTTGTATTTAACAATTAGAAGTTCTGTATTTGACAATTACAAGTTCAGATCTTCAAGTTATAATTTGCAATAATAATTAGAAGCTATCAATTTTAAGTTCTGTATTTGACAATTACAAGTTCAGATCTTCAAGTTATAATTTACAATAATAATTAGAAGCTATCAATTTTAAGTGCTGTATTTGACAATTACTAGCACAGATCTTCAAGTTATAATTTGAAATAATAATTAGAAGCTTAGATCGGTGATAACGATAATTTGCACTAATAATTTGTATTTAACAATTAGAAGTTCTGTATTTGACAATTACAAGTTCAGATCTACAAGTTATAATTTGCACTAATAATTTGTATTTAACAATTAGAAGTTCTGTATTTGACTATTACAAGTTCAGATCTACAAGTTATAATTTGCACTAATAATTTGTATTTAACAATTCGAAGTTCTGTATTTGACTATTACAAGTTCAGATCTTCAAGTTATAATTTACAATAATAATTAGAAGCTATCAATTTTAAGTGCTGTATTTGACAATTACTAGTTCAGATCTTCAAGTTATAATTTGCACTAATAATTTGTATTTAACAATTAGAAGTTCTGTATTTGACAATTACTAGTTCAGATCTTCAAGTTATAATTTGCAATTATAATTAGAAGCTATCAATTTTAAGTTCTGTATTAGACAATTACTAGTTCAGATCTTCAAGTTATAATTTGCACTAATAATTTGTATTTAACAATTAGAAGTTCTGTATGTGACTATTATAAGTTCAGATCTTCGAATTATTATTTGCAATAATAATTAGAAGCTATCAATTTTAAGTTCTGTATTTGCCAATTACAAGTTCAGATCTTCAAGTTATAATTTGCAATAATAATTAGAAGCTATCAATTTTAAGTTCTGTATTTGACAATTACTAGTTCAGATCTTCAAGTTATAACTTGAAATAATAATTTGAATTTAACAAATCTAAGTTCTGTAATTCACTATTACAAGTTCAGATCTTCAAGTTATAATTTACAATAATAATTAGAAGCTATCAATTTTAAGTGCTGTATTTGACAATTACTAGTTCAGATCTTCAAGTTATAATTTGCACTAATAATTTGTATTTAACAATTCGAAGTTCTGTATTTGACTATTACAAGTTCAGATCTTCAAGTTATAATTTACAATAATAATTAGAAGCTATCAATTTTAAGTGCTGTATTTGACAATTACTAGTTCAGATCTTCAAGTTATAATTTGCACTAATAATTTGTATTTAACAATTAGAAGTTCTGTATTTGACAATTACTAGTTCAGATCTTCAAGTTATAATTTGCAATAATAATTAGAAGCTATCAATTATAAATTCTGTATTTGACAATTACTAGTTCAGATCTTCAAGTTATAATTTGCACTAATAATTTGTATTTAACAATTAGAAGTTCTGTATTTGACAATTACAAGTTCAGATCTTCAAGTTATAATTTGCAATAATAATTAGAAGCTATCAATTTTAAGTTCTGTATTTGACAATTACAAGTTCAGATCTTCAAGATATAATTTGAAATAATAATTAGAAGCTATCAATTTTAAGTTCTGTATTTGACAATTACAAGTTCAGATCTTCTAGTTATAATTTGCAATAATAATTAGAAGCTATCAATTTTAAGTTCTGTATTTGCCAATTACAAGTTCAGATCTTCAAGTTATAATTTGCACTAATAATTTGTATTTAGCAATTAGAAGTTCTGTATTTGACAATTACAAGTTCAGATCTTCAAGTTATAATTTGCAATAATAATTAGAAGCTATTAATTTTAAGTTCTGTATTTGACAATTACAAGTTCAGATCTTCAAGTTATAATTTGAAATAATAATTAGAAGCTATCAATTTTATGTTCTGTATTTGACAATTACAAGTTCAGATCTTCAAGTTATAATTTGCAATAATAATTAGAAGCTATCAATTTTAAGTGCTGTATTTGACAATTACTAGTTCAGATCTTCAAGTTATAATTTGCACTAATAATTTGTATTTAACAATTAGAAGTTCTGTATTTGACAATTCCAAGTTCAGATCTTCAAGTTATAATTTGCAATAATACTTAGAAGCTATTAATTTTAAGTTCTGTATTTGACAATTACAAGTTCAGATCTTCAAGTTATTATTTGCAATCACAATTTGTATTTAACAAATCTAAGTTCTGTAATTCACTATTACAAGTTCAGATCTTCAAGTTATAATTTACAATAATAATTAGAAGCTATCAATTTTAAGTGCTGTATTTGACAATTACTAGTTCATATCTTCAAGTTATAATTTGCACTAATAATTTGTATTTAACAATTAGAAGTTCTGTATTTGACTATTACAAGTTCAGATCTTCAAGTTATAATTTACAATAATAATTAGAAGCTATCAATTTTAAGTGCTGTATTTGACAATTACTAGTTCAGATCTTCAAGTTATAATTTGCACTAATAATTTGTATTTAACAATTAGAAGTTCTGTATTTGACAATTACTAGTTCAGATCTTCAAGTTATAATTTGCAATAATAATTAGAAGCTATCAATTTTAAGTTCTGTATTTGACAATTACTAGTTCAGATCTTCAAGTTATAATTTGCACTAATAATTTGTATTTAACAATTAGAAGTTCTGTATGTGACTATTATAAGTTCAGATCTTCGAATTATTATTTGCAATCTTAGTTTGAATTTAACAATTCGAAGTTCTGTATTTACCTATTACAGGTTCAGATCTTCAAGTTATAATTTGCAATCACAATTTGTATTTAACAATGCTAAGTTGCGTATTTGTCTATTACAAGTTCAGATCTTCAAATTATAATTTGCAATAATAATTAGAAGCTATCAATTTTAAGTTCTGTATTTGCCAATTACAAGTTCAGATCTTCAAGTTATAATTTGCAATAATAATTAGAAGCTATCAATTTTAAGTTCTGTATTTGACAATTACTAGTTCAGATCTTCAAGTTATAATTTGAAATAATAATTTGAATTTAACAAATCTAAGTTCTGTAATTCACTATTACAAGTTCAGATCTTCAAGTTATAATTTACAATAATAATTAGAAGCTATCAATTTTAAGTGCTGTATTTGACAATTACTAGTTCAGATCTTCAAGTTATAATTTGCACTAATAATTTGTATTTAACAATTAGAAGTTCTGTATTTGACAATTACAAGTTCAGATCTTCAAGTTATAATTTGCACTAATAATTTGTATTTAACAATTAGAAGTTCTGTATTTGACTATTACAAGTTCAGATCTTCAAGTTGTAATTTACAATAATAATTAGAAGCTATCAATTTTAAGTGCTGTATTTGACAATTACTAGTTCAGATCTTCAAGTTATAATTTGCACTAATAATTTGTATTTAACAATTAGAAGTTCTGTATTTGACAGTTACTAGTTCAGATCTTCAAGTTATAATTTGAAATAATAATTTGAATTTAACAAATCTTAGTTCTGTAATTCACTATTACAAGTTCAGATCTTCAAGTTATAATTTACCATAATAATTAGAAGCTATCAATTTTAAGTTCTGTATTTGACAATTACAAGTTCAGATCTTCAAGTTATAACTTGCACTAATAATTTGTATTTAACAATTAGAAGTTCTGTATTTGACAATTACAAGTTCAGATCTTCAAGTTATAATTTGCAATAATAATTAGAAGCTATCAATTTTAAGTTCTGTATTTGACAATTAGAAGTTCAGATCTTCAAGTTATAATTTGAAATAATAATTAGAAGCTTAGATCGGTGATAACGATAATTTGCACTAATAATTTGTATTTAACAATTAGAAGTTCTGTATTTGACAATTACAAGTTCAGATCTACAAGTTATAATTTGCACTAATAATTTGTATTTAACAATTAGAAGTTCTGTATTTGACTATTACAAATTCAGATCTTCAAGTTATAATTTACAATAATAATTAGAAGCTATCAATTTTAAGTGCTGTATTTGACAATTACTAGTTCAGATCTTCAAGTTATAATTTGCAATCATAATTTGTATTTAACAATGCTAAGTTGCGTATTTGTCTACTACAAGTTCACAACTTCAAATTATAATTTGCAATAATAATTAGAAGCTATCAATTGTAAGTTCTGTATTTGACAATTACAAGTTCAGATCTTCAAGTTATAATTTGCACTAATAATTTGTATTTAACAATTAGAAGTTCTGTATTTGACTATTACAAGTTCAGATCTTCAAATTATTATTTGCAATCTTAGGTTTAATTTAACAATTTGAAGTTCTGTATTTACCTATTACAAGTTCAGATCTACAAGTTATAATTTGCACTAATAATTTGTATTTAACAATTAGAAGTTCTGTATTTGACTATTACAAGTTCAGATCTTCAAGTTATAATTTGAATTATAATTATAAGCTATCAATTTTAAGTTGTGTATTTGACAATTACAAGTACAGATCTTCAAATTATTATTAGCAATAATAATTAGAAGCTATCAATATTAAGTTCTGCATTTGACAATTACAAGTTCAGATCTTCAAGTTATTATTTGTAATAATAATTAGAAGCTATCAATTTTAAGTTCTGTATTTGACAATTACAAGTTCAGATCTTCAAGTTATAATTTACAATAATAATTAGAAGCTATCAATTTTAAGTTCTGTATTTGACAATTACAAGTTCAAATCTTCAAGTTATAATTTGAAATAATAATTTTTATTTAACAAATGTTAGTTCTGTAATTCACTATTACAAGTTCAGATCTTCAAGTTATAATTTAAGTTATCATTATAAGCTATCAATTTTAAGTTCTGTATTTGTCAATTACTAGTACAGATCCACAAATTATTATTTGCAATAATAATTAGAAGCTATCAATTTTAAGTGCTGTATTTGACAATTACTAGTTCAGATCTTCAAGTTATAATTTGCACTAATAATTTGTATTTAACAATTAGAAGTTCTGTATTTGACAATTACAAGTTCAGATCTTCAAGTTATAATTTGCACTAATAATTTGTATTTAACAATTAGAAGTTCTGTATTTGACTATTACAAGTTCAGATCTTCAAGTTATAATTTACAATAATATTTAGAAGCTATCAATTTTAAGTGCTGTATTTGACAATTACTAGTTCAGATCTTCAAGTTATAATTTGCACTAATAATTTGTATTTAACAATTAGAAGTTCTGTATTTGACAATTACTAGTTCAGATCTTCAAGTTATAATTTGAAATAATAATTTGAATTTAACAAATCTAAGTTCTGTAATTCACTATTACAAGTTCAGATCTTCAAGTTATAATTTACAATAATAATTAGAAGCTATCAATTTTAAGTTCTGTATTTGACAATTACAAGTTCAGATCTTCAAGTTATAATTTGCACTAATAATTTGTATTTAACAATTAGAAGTTCTGTATTTGACAATTACAAGTTCAAATCTTCAAGTTATAATTTGCAATAATAATTAGAAGCTATCAATTTTAAGTTCTGTATTTGACAATTACAAGTTCAGATCTTCTAGTTATAATTTGCAATAATAATTAGAAGCTATCAATTTTAAGTTCTGTATTTGCCAATTACAAGTTCAGATCTTCAAGTTATAATTTGCACTAATAATTTGTATTTAGCAATTAGAAGTTCTGTATTTGACAATTACAAGTTCAGATCTTCAAGTTATAATTTGCAATAATAATTAGAAGCTATTAATTTTAAGTTCTGTATTTGACAATTACAAGTTCAGATCTTCAAGTTATAATTTGAAATAATAATTAGAAGCTATCAATTTTATGTTCTGTATTTGACAATTACAAGTTCAGATCTTCAAGTTATAATTTGCAATAATAATTAGAAGCTATCAATTTTAAGTGCTGTATTTGACAATTACTAGTTCAGATCTTCAAGTTCAAATTTGCACTAATAATTTGTATTTAACAATTAGAAGTTCTGTATTTGACAATTACAAGTTCAGATCTTCAAGTTATAATTTGCACTAATAATTTGTATTTAACAATTAGAAGTTCTGTATTTGACTATTACAAGTTCAGATCTTCAAGTTGTAATTTACAATAATAATTAGAAGCTATCAATTTTAAGTGCTGTATTTGACAATTACTAGTTCAGATCTTCAAGTTATAATTTGCACTAATAATTTGTATTTAACAATTAGAAGTTCTGTATTTGACAGTTACTAGTTCAGATCTTCAAGTTATAATTTGAAATAATAATTTGAATTTAACAAATCTTAGTTCTGTAATTCACTATTACAAGTTCAGATCTTCAAGTTATAATTTACAATAATAATTAGAAGCTATCAATTTTAAGTTCTGTATTTGACAATTACAAGTTCAGATCTTCAAGTTATAACTTGCACTAATAATTTGTATTTAACAATTGAAGGGCTTATTGCAATAAAGTGATAAGCCACATTTCATGGTTTTTGAGATTTTAAGCGCAACTGGTTGTGAAATATAATGACTAGCCACTACCGAAATATTATTATAATAATATATACGGAAATATTATTAAAATATTATTGAAATATTTATTTATATGGCTTGGTATTATACTTCACAACCTTTAGCGCTTGATATCTCAATAACCATGAAATGTGGCTTATCACTATATTGCAATAAGCCCTTCAATTAGAAGTTCTGTATTTGACAATTACAAGTTCAGATCTTCAAGTTATAATTTGCAATAATAATTAGAAGCTATCAATTTTAAGTTCTGTATTTGACAATTAGAAGTTCAGATCTTCAAGTTATAATTTGAAATAATAATTAGAAGCTTAGATCGGTGATAACGATAATTTGCACTAATAATTTGTATTTAACAATTAGAAGTTCTGTATTTGACAATTACAAGTTCAGATCTACAAGTTATAATTTGCACTAATAATTTGTATTTAACAATTAGAAGTTCTGTATTTGACTATTACAAATTCAGATCTTCAAGTTATAATTTACAATAATAATTAGAAGCTATCAATTTTAAGTGCTGTATTTGACAATTACTAGTTCAGATCTTCAAGTTATAATTTGCAATCATAATTTGTATTTAACAATGCTAAGTTGCGTATTTGTCTACTACAAGTTCACAACTTCAAATTATAATTTGCAATAATAATTAGAAGCTATCAATTGTAAGTTCTGTATTTGACAATTACAAGTTCAGATCTTCAAGTTATAATTTGCACTAATAATTTGTATTTAACAATTAGAAGTTCTGTATTTGACTATTACAAGTTCAGATCTTCAAATTATTATTTGCAATCTTAGGTTTAATTTAACAATTTGAAGTTCTGTATTTACCTATTACAAGTTCAGATCTACAAGTTATAATTTGCACTAATAATTTGTATTTAACAATTCGAAGTTCTGTATTTGACTATTACAAGTTCAGATCTTCAAGTTATAATTTGAATTATAATTATAAGCTATCAATTTTAAGTTGTGTATTTGACAATTACAAGTACAGATCTTCAAATTATTATTAGCAATAATAATTAGAAGCTATCAATATTAAGTTCTGCATTTGACAATTACAAGTTCAGATCTTCAAGTTATTATTTGTAATAATAATTAGAAGCTATCAATTTTAAGTTCTGTATTTGACAATTACAAGTTCAGATCTTCAAGTTATAATTTACAATAATAATTAGAAGCTATCAATTTTAAGTTCTGTATTTGACAATTACAAGTTCAAATCTTCAAGTTATAATTTGAAATAATAATTTTTATTTAACAAATGTTAGTTCTGTAATTCACTATTACAAGTTCAGATCTTCAAGTTATAATTTGAAATAATAATTTGAATTTAATAAATCTAAGTTTTGTAATTCACTATTACAAGTTCAGATCTTCAAGTTATAAATTGCAATAATAATTAGAAGCTATCAATTTTAAGTTCTGTATTTGACAATTACTAGTTCAGATCTTCAAGTTATAATTTGCACTAATAATTTGTATTTAACACTTAGAAGTTCTGTATTTGACTATTACAAGTTCAGATCTTCAAGTTATAATTTAAGTTATCATTATAAGCTATCAATTTTAAGTTCTGTATTTGTCAATTACTAGTACAGATCCACAAATTATTATTTGCAATAATAATTAGAAGCTATCAATTTTAAGTGCTGTATTTGACAATTACTAGTTCAGATCTTCAAGTTATAATTTGCACTAATAATTTGTATTTAACAATTAGAAGTTCTGTATTTGACAATTACAAGTTCAGATCTTCAAGTTATAATTTGCACTAATAATTTGTATTTAACAATTAGAAGTTCTGTATTTGACTATTACAAGTTCAGATCTTCAAGTTATAATTTACAATAATATTTAGAAGCTATCAATTTTAAGTGCTGTATTTGACAATTACTAGTTCAGATCTTCAAGTTATAATTTGCACTAATAATTTGTATTTAACAATTAGAAGTTCTGTATTTGACAATTACTAGTTCAGATCTTCAAGTTATAATTTGAAATAATAATTTGAATTTAACAAATCTAAGTTCTGTAATTCACTATTACAAGTTCAGATCTTCAAGTTATAATTTACAATAATAATTAGAAGCTATCAATTTTAAGTTCTGTATTTGACAATTACAAGTTCAGATCTTCAAGTTATAATTTGCACTAATAATTTGTATTTAACAATTAGAAGTTCTGTATTTGACAATTACAAGTTCAAATCTTCAAGTTATAATTTGCAATAATAATTAGAAGCTATCAATTTTAAGTTCTGTATTTGACAATTACAAGTTCAGATCTTCAAGTTATAATTTGAAATAATAATTAGAAGCTATCAATTTTAAGTTCTGTATTTGACAATTACAAGTTCAGATCTTCAAGTTATAATTTGCACTAATAATTTGTATTTAACAATTAGAAGTTCTGTATTTGACAATTACAAGTTCAGATCTTCAAGTTATAATTTGCACTAATAATTTGTATTTAACAATTAGAAGTTCTGTATTTGACTATTACAAGTTCAGATCTTCAAGTTATAATTTGCACTAATAATTTGTATTTAACAATTAGAAGTTCTGTATTTGACTATTACAAGTTCAGATCTTCAAGTTATAATTTACAATAATAATTAGAAGCTATCAATTTTAAGTGCTGTATTTGACAATTACTAGTTCAGATCTTCAAGTTATAATTTGCACTAATAATTTGTATTTAACAATTAGAAGTTCTGTATTTGACAATTACTAGTTCAGATCTTCAAGTTATAATTTGAAATAATAATTTGAATTTAACAAATCTTAGTTCTGTAATTCACTATTACAAGTTCAGATCTTCAAGTTATAATTTACAATAATAATTAGAAGCTATCAATTTTAAGTTCTGTATTTGACAATTACAAGTTCAGATCTTCAAGTTATAATTTGCACTAATAATTTGTATTTAACAATTAGAAGTTCTGTATTTGACAATTACAAGTTCAGATCTTCAAGTTATAATTTGCAATAATAATTAGAAGCTATCAATTTTAAGTTCTGTATTTGACAATTACAAGTTCAGATCTTCAAGTTATAATTTGAAATAATAATTAGAAGCTATCAATTTTAAGTTCTGTATTTGACAATTACAAGTTCAGATCTTCTAGTTATAATTTGCAATAATAATTAGAAGCTATCAATTTTAAGTTCTGTATTTGCCAATTACTAGTTCAGATCTTCAAGTTATAATTTGCACTAATAATTTGTATTTAGCAATTAGAAGTTCTGTATTTAACAATTACAAGTTCAGATCTTCAAGTTATAATTTGCAATAATAATTAGAAGCTATTAATTTTAAGTTCTGTATTTGACAATTACAAGTTCAGATCTTCAAGTTATAATTTGAAATAATAATTAGAAGCTATCAATTTTATGTTCTGTATTTGACAATTACAAGATCAGATCTTCAAGTTATAATTTGCAATAATAATTAGAAGCTATCAATTTTAAGTGCTGTATTTGACAATTACTAGTTCAGATCTTCAAGTTATAATTTGCACTAATAATTTGTATTTAACAATTAGAAGTTCTGTATTTGACAATTACTAGTTCAGATCTTCAAGTTATAATTTGAAATAATAATTTGAATTTAACAAATCTAAGTTCTGTAATTCACTATTACAAGTTCAGATCTTCAAGTTATAATTTGCAATAATAATTAGAAGCTATCAATTTTAAGTGCTGTATTTGACAATTACTAGTTCAGATCTTCAAGTTATAATTTGCACTAATAATTTGTATTTAACAATTAGAAGTTCTGTATTTGACTATTACAAGTTCAGATCTTCAAGTTATAATTTACAATAATAATTAGAAGCTATCAATTTTAAGTGCTGTATTTGACAATTACTAGTTCAGATCTTCAAGTTATAATTTGCACTAATAATTTGTATTTAACAATTAGAAGTTCTGTATTTGACAATTACTAGTTCAGATCTTCAAGTTATAATTTGCAATAATAATTAGAAGCTATCAATTATAAGTTCTGTACTTGACAATTACTAGTTCAGATCTTCAAGTTATAATTTGAAATAATAATTTGAATTTAACAAATCTAAGTTCTTTAATTCACTATTACAGGTTCAGATCTTCAAGTTATAATTTGCAATCACACTTTGTATTTAACAATGCTAAGTTGCGTATTTGTCTATTACAAGTTCAGATCTTCAAATTATAATTTGCAATAATAATTAGAAGCTATCAATTTTAAGTTCTGTATTTGCCAATTACAAGTTCAGATCTTCAAGTTATAATTTGCAATAATAATTAGAAGCTATCAATTTTAAGTTCTGTATTTGACAATTACTAGTTCAGATCTTCAAGTTATAATTTGAAATAATAATTTGAATTTAACAAATCTAAGTTCTGTAATTCACTATTACAAGTTCAGATCTTCAAGTTATAATTTACAGTAATAATTAGAAGCTATCAATTTTAAGTGCTGTATTTGACAATTACTAGTTCAGATCTTCAAGTTATAATTTGCACTAATAATTTGTATTTAACAATTAGAAGTTCTGTATTTGACAATTACAAGTTCAGATCTTCAAGTTATAATTTGCACTAATAATTTGTATTTAACAATTAGAAGTTCTGTATTTGACTATTACAAGTTCAGATCTTCAAGTTATAATTTACAATAATAATTAGAAGCTATCAATTTTAAGTGCTGTATTTGACAATTACTAGTTCAGATCTTCAAGTTATAATTTGCACTAATAATTTGTATTTAACAATTAGAAGTTCTGTATTTGACAATTACTAGTTCAGATCTTCAAGTTATAATTTGAAATAATAATTTGAATTTAACAAATCTTAGTTCTGTAATTCACTATTACAAGTTCAGATCTTCAAGTTATAATTTACAATAATAATTAGAAGCTATCAATTTTAAGTTCTGTATTTGACAATTACAAGTTCAGATCTTCAAGTTATAATTTGCACTAATAATTTGTATTTAACAATTAGAAGTTCTGTATTTGACAATTACAAGTTCAGATCTTCAAGTTATAATTTGCAATAATAATTAGAAGCTATCAATTTTAAGTTCTGTATTTGACAATTACAAGTTCAGATCTTCAAGTTATAATTTGAAATAATAATTAGAAGCTATCAATTTTAAGTTCTGTATTTGACAATTACAAGTTCAGATCTTCTAGTTATAATTTGCAATAATAATTAGAAGCTATCAATTTTAAGTTCTGTATGTGCCAATTACAAGTTCAGATCTTCAAGTTATAATTTGCACTAATAATTTGTATTTAGCAATTAGAAGTTCTGTATTTAACAATTACAAGTTCAGATCTTCAAGTTATAATTTGCAATAATAATTAGAAGCTATTAATTTTAAGTTCTGTATTTGACAATTACAAGTTCAGATCTTCAAGTTATAATTTGAAATAATAATTAGAAGCTATCAATTTTATGTTCTGTATTTGACAATTACAAGATCAGATCTTCAAGTTATAATTTGCAATAATAATTAGAAGCTATCAATTTTAAGTGCTGTATTTGACAATTACTAGTTCAGATCTTCAAGTTATAATTTGCACTAATAATTTGTATTTAACAATTAGAAGTTCTGTATTTGACAATTACTAGTTCAGATCTTCAAGTTATAATTTGAAATAATAATTTGAATTTAACAAATCTAAGTTCTGTAATTCACTATTACAAGTTCAGATCTTCAAGTTATAATTTACAATAATAATTAGAAGCTATCAATTTTAAGTGCTGTATTTGACAATTACTAGTTCAGATCTTCAAGTTATAATTTGCACTAATAATTTGTATTTAACAATTAGAAGTTCTGTATTTGACTATTACAAGTTCAGATCTTCAAGTTATAATTTACAATAATAATTAGAAGCTATCAATTTTAAGTGCTGTATTTGACAATTACTAGTTCAGATCTTCAAGTTATAATTTGCACTAATAATTTGTATTTAACAATTAGAAGTTCTGTATTTGACAATTACTAGTTCAGATCTTCAAGTTATAATTTGCAATAATAATTAGAAGCTATCAATTTTAAGTTCTGTATTTGACAATTACTAGTTCAGATCTTCAAGTTATAATTTGCACTAATAATTTGTATTTAACAATTAGAAGTTCTGTATGCGACTATTATAAGTTCAGATCTTCGAATTATTATTTGCAATAATAATTAGAAGCTATCAATTTTAAGTTCTGTATTTGCCAATTACAAGTTCAGATCTTCAAGTTATAATTTGCAATAATAATAAGAAGCTATCAATTTTAAGTTCTGTATTTGACAATTACTAGTTCAGATCTTCAAGTTATAAATTGAAATAATAATTTGAATTTAACAAATCTAAGTTCTGTAATTCACTATTACAAGTTCAGATCTTCAAGTTATAATTTACAATAATAATTAGAAGCTATCAATTTTAAGTGCTGTATTTGACAATTACTAGTTCAGATCTTCAAGTTATAATTTGCACTAATAATTTGTATTTAACAATTAGAAGTTCTGTATTTGACTATTACAAGTTCAGATCTTCAAGTTATAATTTACAATAATAATTAGAAGCTATCAATTTTAAGTGCTGTATTTGACAATTACTAGTTCAGATCTTCAAGTTATAATTTGCACTAATAATTTGTATTTAACAATTAGAAGTTCTGTATTTGACAATTACTAGTTCAGATCTTCAAGTTATAATTTGCAATCACAATTTGTATTTAACAATGCTAAGTTGCGTATTTGTCTATTACAAGTTCAGATCTTCAAATTATAATTTGCAATAATAATTAGAAGCTATCAATTTTAAGTTCTGTATTTGCCAATTACAAGTTCAGATCTTCAAGTTATAATTTGCAATAATAATTAGAAGCTATCAATTTTAAGTTCTGTATTTGACAACTACTAGTTCAGATCTTCAAGTTATAATTTGAAATAATAATTTGAATTTAACAAATCTAAGTTCTGTAATTCACTATTACAAGTTCAGATCTTCAAGTTATAATTTACAATAATAATTAGAAGCTATCAATTTTAAGTGCTGTATTTGACAATTACTAGTTCAGATCTTCAAGTTATAATTTGCACTAATAATTTGTATTTAACAATTAGAAGTTCTGTATTTGACAATTACAAGTTCAGATCTTCAAGTTATAATTTGCACTAATAATTTGTATTTAACAATTAGAAGTTCTGTATTTGACTATTACAAGTTCAGATCTTCAAGTTATAATTTACAATAATAATTAGAAGCTATCAATTTTAAGTGCTGTATTTGACAATTACTAGTTCAGATCTTCAAGTTATAATTTGCACTAATAATTTGTATTTAACAATTAGAAGTTCTGTATTTGACAATTACTAGTTCAGATCTTCAAGTTATAATTTGAAATAATAATTTGAATTTAACAAATCTAAGTTCTGTAATTCACTATTACAAGTTCAGATCTTCAAGTTATAATTTACAATAATAATTAGAAGCTATCAATTTTAAGTTCTGTATTTGACAATTACAAGTTCAGATCTTCAAGTTATAATTTGCACTAATAATTTGTATTTAACAATTAGAAGTTCTGTATTTGACAATTACAAGTTCAGATCTTCAAGGTATAATTTGCAATAATAATTAGAAGCTATCAATTTTAAGTTCTGTATTTGACAATTACAAGTTCAGATCTTCCAGTTATAATTTGAAATAATAATTAGAAGCTATCAATTTTAAGTTCTGTATTTGACAATTACAAGTTCAGATCTTCTAGTTATAATTTGCAATATTAATTAGAAGCTATCAATTGTAAGTTCTGTATTTGCCAATTACAAGTTCAGATCTTCAAGTTATAATTTGCACTAATAATTTGTATTTAGCAATTAGAAGTTCTGTATTTGACAATTACAAGTTCAGATCTTCAAGTTATAATTTGCAATAATAATTAGAAGCTATTAATTTTAAGTTCTGTATTTGACAATTACAAGTTCAGATCTTCAAGTTATAATTTGAAATAATAATTAGAAGCTATCAATTTTATGTTCTGTATTTGACAATTACAAGTTCAGATCTTCAAGTTATAATTTGCAATAATAATTAGAAGCTATCAATTTTAAGTGCTGTATTTGACAATTACTAGTTCAGATCTTCAAGTTATAATTTGCACTAATAATTTGTATTTAACAATTAGAAGTTCTGTATTTGACAATTACAAGTTCAGATCTTCAAGTTATAATTTGCAATAATACTTAGAAGCTATTAATTTTAAGTTCTGTATTTGACAATTACAAGTTCAGATCTTCAAGTTATTATTTGCAATCACAATTTGTATTTAACAAATCTAAGTTCTGTTATTCACTATTACAAGTTCAGATCTTCAAGTTATAATTTACAATAATAATTAGAAGCTATCAATTTTAAGTTCTGTATTTGACAATTACATGTTCAGATCTTCAAGTTATAATTTGCAATAATAATTAGAAGCTATCAATTTTAAGTTCTGTATTTGACAATTACTAGTTCAGATCTTCAAGTTATAATTTGAAATAATAATTTGAATTTAACAAATCTAAGTTCTGTAATTCACTATTACAAGTTCAGATCTTCAAGTTATAATTTACAATAATAATTAGAAGCTATCAATTTTAAGTGCTGTATTTGACAATTACTAGTTCAGATCTTCAAGTTATAATTTGCATTAATAATTTGTATTTAACAATTAGAAGTTCTGTATTTGACTATTACAAGTTCAGATCTTCAAGTTATAAATTACAATAATAATTAGAAGCTATCAATTTTAAGTGCTGTATTTGACAATTACTAGTTCAGATCTTCAAGTTATAATTTGCACTAATAATTTGTATTTAACAATTAGAAGTTCTGTATTTGACAATTACTAGTTCAGATCTTCAAGTTATAATTTGCAATAATAATTAGAAACTATCAATTTTAAGTTCTGTATTTGACAATTACTAGTTCAGATCTTCAAGTTATAATTTGCACTAATAATTTGTATTTAACAATTAGAAGTTCTGTATGTGACTATTATAAGTTCATATCTTCGAATTATTATTTGCAATCTTAGTTTGAATTTAACAATTCGAAGTTCTGTATTTACCTATTACAGGTTCAGATCTTCAAGTTATAATTTGCAATCACAATTTGTATTTAACAATGCTAAGTTGCGTATTTGTCTATTACAAGTTCAGATCTTCAAATTATAATTTGCAATAATAATTAGAAGCTATCAATTTTAAGTTCTGTATTTGCCAATTACAAGTTCAGATCTTCAAGTTATAATTTGCAATAATAATTAGAAGCTATCAATTTTAAGTTCTGTATTTGACAATTACTAGTTCAGATCTTCAAGTTATAATTTGAAATAATAATTTGAATTTAACAAATCTAAGTTCTGTAATTCACTATTACAAGTACAGATCTTCAAGTTATAATTTACAATAATAATTAGAAGCTATCAATTTTAAGTGCTGTATTTGACAATTACTAGTTCAGATCTTCAAGTTATAATTTGCACTAATAATTTGTATTTAACAATTAGAAGTTCTGTATTTGACAATTACAAGTTGAGATCTACAAGTTATAATTTGCACTAATAATTTGTATTTAACAATTAGAAGTTCTGTATTTGACTATTACAAGTTCAGATCTTCAAGTTATAATTTACAATAATAATTAGAAGCTATCAATTTTAAGTGCTGTATTTGACTATTACTAGTTCAGATCTTCAAGTTATAATTTGCACTAATAATTTGTATTTAACAATTAGAAGTTCTGTATTTGACAATTACTAGTTCAGATCTTCAAGTTATAATTTGAAATAATAATTTGAATTTAACAAATCTTAGTTCTGTAATTCACTATTACAAGTTCAGATCTTCAAGTTATAATTTACAATAATAATTAGAAGCTATCAATTTTAAGTTCTGTATTTGACAATTACAAGTTCAGATCTTCAAGTTATAATTTGCAATAATAATTAGAAGCTATCAATTTTAAGTTCTGTATTTGACAATTACAAGTTCAGATCTTCAAGTTATAATTTGAAATAATAATTAGAAGCTATCAATTTTAAGTTCTGTATTTGACAATTACAAGTTCAGATCTTCTAGTTATAATTTGCAATAATAATTAGAAGCTATCAATTTTAAGTTCTGTATTTGCCAATTACAAGTTCAGATCTTCAAGTTATAATTTGCACTAATAATTTGTATTTAGCAATTAGAAGTTCTGTATTTAACAATTACAAGTTCAGATCTACAAGTTATAATTTGCAATAATAATTAGAAGCTATTAATTTTAAGTTCTGTATTTGACAATTACAAGTTCAGATCTTCAAGTTATAATTTGAAATAATAATTAGAAGCTATCAATTTTATGTTCTGTATTTGACAATTACAAGATCAGATCTTTAAGTTATAATTTGCAATAATAATTAGAAGCTATCAATTTTAAGTGCTGTATTTGACAATTACTAGTTCAGATCTTCAAGTTATAATTTGCACTAATAATTTGTATTTAACAATTAGAAGTTCTGTATTTGACAATTACAAGTTCAGATCTTCAAGTTATAATTTGCAATAATAATTAGAAGCTATTAATTTTAAGTTCTGTATTTGACAATTACAAGTTCAGATCTTCAAGTTATTATTTGCAATAATAATTAGAAGCTATCAATTTTAAGTTCTGCATTTGACATTTACAAGTTCAGATCTTCAAGTTATTATTTGCAATAATAATTAGAAGCTATTAATTTTAAGTTCTGTATTTGACAATTACAAGTTCAGATCTTCAAGTTATAATTTGAAATAATAATTAGAAGCTATCAATTATAAGTTCTGTATTTTACAATTACAAGTTCAGATCTTCAAGTTATAATTTGCAATAATAATTAGTAGCTATCAATTTTAAGTTCTGTATTTGACAATTACTAGTTCAGATCTTCAAGTTATAATTAGAAATAATAATTTGAATTTGACAAATCTAAGTTCTGTAATTCACTATTACAAGTCCAGATCTTCAAGTTATAATTTACAATAATAATTAGAAGCTATCAATTTTAAGTTCAGTATTTGACAATTACAAGTTCAGATCTACCAGTTATAATTTGCACTAATAATTTGTATTTAACAATTAGAAGTTCTGTATTTGACAATTACAAGTTCAGATCTTCAAATTATAATTTGCAATAATAATTAGAAGCTATCAATTTTAAGTTCTGTATTTGCCAATTACAAGTTCAGATCTTCAAGTTATAATTTGCAATAATAATTAGAAGCTATCAATTTTAAGTTCTGTATTTGACAATTACTAGTTCAGATCTTCAAGTTACAATTTGAAATAATAATTTGAATTTAACAAATCTAAGTTCTGTAATTCACTATTACAAGTTCAGATCTTCAAGTAATAATTTACAATAATAATTAGAAGCTATCAATTTTATGTGCTGTATTTGACAATTACTAGTTCAGATCTTCAAGTTATAATTTGCACTAATAATTTGTATTTAACAATTAGAAGTTCTGTATTTGACAATTACAAGTTCAGATCTTCAAGGTATAATTTGCACTAATAATTTGTATTTAACAATTAGAAGTTCTGTATTTGACTATTACAAGTTCAGATCTTCAAGTTATAATTTACAATAATAATTAGAAGCTATCAATTTTAAGTCCTGTATTTGACAATTACTAGTTCAAATCTTCAAGTTATAATTTGCACTAATAATTTGTATTTAACAATTAGAAGTTCTGTATTTGACAATTACTAGTTCAGATCTTCTAGTTATAATTTAAAATAATAATTTGAATTTAACAAATCTAAGTTCTGTAATTCACTATTACAAGTTCAGACCTTCAAGTTATAATTTACAATAATAATTAGAAGCTATCAATTTTAAGTTCTGTATTTGACAATTACAAGTTCAGATCTTCAAGTTATAATTTGCACTAATAATTTGTATTTAACAATTTTAAGTTCTGTATTTAACAATTACAAGTTCAGATCTTCAAGTTATTATTTGCAATCACAATTTGTATTTAACAAATCTAAGTTCTGTAATTCACTATTACAAGTTCAGATCTTCAAGTTATAATTTACAATAATAATTAGAAGCTATCAATTTTAAGTTCTGTATTTGACAATTACAAGTTCAGATCTTCAAGTTATAATTTGCAATAATAATTAGAAGCTATCAATTTTAAGTTCTGTATTTGACAATTACTAGTTCAGATCTTCAAGTTATAATTTGAAATAATAATTTGAATTTAACAAATCTTAGTTCTGTAATTCACTATTACAAGTTCAGATCTTCAAGTTATAATTTACAATAATAATTAGAAGCTATCAATTTTAAGTTCTGTATTTGACAATTACAAGTTCAGATCTTCAAGTTATAATTTGCACTAATAATTTGTATTTAACAATTAGAAGTTCTGTATTTGACAATTACAAGTTCAGATCTTCAAGTTATAATTTGCAATAATAATTAGAAGCTATCAATTTTAAGTTCTGTATTTGATAATTACAAGTTCAGATCTTCAAGTTATAATTTGAAATAATAATTAGAAGCTATCAATTTTAAGTTCTGTATTTGACAATTACAAGTTCAGATCTTCTACTTATAATTTGCAATAATAATTAGAAGCTATCAATTTTAAGTTCTGTATTTGCCAATTACAAGTTCAGATCTTCAAGTTATAATTTGCACTAATAATTTGTATTTAGCAATTAGAAGTTCTGTATTTAACAATTACAAGTTCAGATCTTCAAGTTATAATTTGCAATAATAATTAGAAGCTATTAATTTTAAGTTCTGTATTTGACAATTACAAGTTCAGATCTTCAAGTTATAATTTGAAATAATAATTAGAAGCTATCAATTTTATGTTCTGTATTTGACAATTACAAGATCAGATCTTCAAGTTATAATTTGCAATAATAATTAGAAGCTATCAATTTTAAGTGCTGTATTTGACAATTACTAGTTCAGATCTTCAAGTTATAATTTGCACTAATAATTTGTATTTAACAATTAGAAGTTCTGTATTTGACAATTACAAGTTCAGATCTACAAGTTATAATTTGCAATAATAATTAGAAGCTATTAATTTTAAGTTCTGTATTTGACAATTACAAGTTCAGATCTTCAAGTTATTATTTGCAATAATAATTAGAAGCTATCAATTTTAAGTTCTGCATTTGACATTTACAAGTTCAGATCTTCAAGTTATTATTTGCAATAATAATTAGAAGCTATTAATTTTAAGTTCTGTATTTGACAATTACAAGTTCAGATCTTCAAGTTATAATTTGAAATAATAATTAGAAGCTATCAATTATAAGTTCTGTATTTTACAATTACAAGTTCAGATCTTCAAGTTATAATTTGCAATAATAATTAGTAGCTATCAATTTTAAGTTCTGTATTTGACAATTACTAGTTCAGATCTTCAAGTTATAATTAGAAATAATAATTTGAATTTGACAAATCTAAGTTCTGTAATTCACTATTACAAGTCCAGATCTTCAAGTTATAATTTACAATAATAATTAGAAGCTATCAATTTTAAGTTCAGTATTTGACAATTACAAGTTCAGATCTACCAGTTATAATTTGCACTAATAATTTGTATTTAACAATTAGAAGTTCTGTATTTGACAATTACAAGTTCAGATCTTCAAATTATAATTTGCAATAATAATTAGAAGCTATCAATTTTAAGTTCTGTATTTGCCAATTACAAGTTCAGATCTTCAAGTTATAATTTGCAATAATAATTAGAAGCTATCAATTTTAAGTTCTGTATTTGACAATTACTAGTTCAGATCTTCAAGTTATAATTTGAAATAATAATTTGAATTTAACAAATCTAAGTTCTGTAATTCACTATTACAAGTTCAGATCTTCAAGTAATAATTTACAATAATAATTAGAAGCTATCAATTTTATGTGCTGTATTTGACAATTACTAGTTCAGATCTTCAAGTTATAATTTGCACTAATAATTTGTATTTAACAATTAGAAGTTCTGTATTTGACAATTACAAGTTCAGATCTTCAAGGTATAATTTGCACTAATAATTTGTATTTAACAATTAGAAGTTCTGTATTTGACTATTACAAGTTCAGATCTTCAAGTTATAATTTACAATAATAATTAGAAGCTATCAATTTTAAGTGCTGTATTTGACAATTACTAGTTCAAATCTTCAAGTTATAATTTGCACTAATAATTTGTATTTAACAATTAGAAGTTCTGTATTTGACAATTACTAGTTCAGATCTTCTAGTTATAATTTAAAATAATAATTTGAATTTAACAAATCTAAGTTCTGTAATTCACTATTACAAGTTCAGACCTTCAAGTTATAATTTACAATAATAATTAGAAGCTATCAATTTTAAGTTCTGTATTTGACAATTACAAGTTCAGATCTTCAAGTTATAATTTGCACTAATAATTTGTATTTAACAATTTTAAGTTCTGTATTTAACAATTACAAGTTCAGATCTTCAAGTTATTATTTGCAATCACAATTTGTATTTAACAAATCTAAGTTCTGTAATTCACTATTACAAGTTCAGATCTTCAAGTTATAATTTACAATAATAATTAGAAGCTATCAATTTTAAGTTCTGTATTTGACAATTACAAGTTCAGATCTTCAAGTTATAATTTGCAATAATAATTAGAAGCTATCAATTTTAAGTTCTGTATTTGACAATTACTAGTTCAGATCTTCAAGTTATAATTTGAAATAATAATTTGTATTTAACAAATCTAAGTTCTGTAATTCACTATTACAAGTTCAGATCTTCAAGTTATAATTTACAATAATAATTAGAAGCTATCAATTTTAAGTGCTGTATTTGACAATTACTAGTTCAGATCTTCAAGTTATAATTTGCACTAATAATTTGTATTTAACAATTAGAAGTTCTGTATTTGACAATTACAAGTTCAGATCTTCAAGTTATAATTTACAATAATAATTAGAAGCTATCAATTTTAAGTGCTGTATTTGACAATTACTAGTTCAGATCTTCAAGTTATAATTTGCACTAATAATTTGTATTTAACAATTAGAAGTTCTGTATTTGACAATTACTAGTTCAGATCTTCAAGTTATAATTTGCAATAATAATTAGAAGCTATCAATTTTAAGTTCTGTATTTGACAATTACTAGTTCAGATCTTCAAGTTATAATTTGCACTAATAATTTGTATTTAACAATTAGAAGTTCTGTATGTGACTATTATAAGTTCAGATCTTCGAATTATTATTTGCAATAATAATTAGAAGCTATCAATTTTAAGTTCTGTATTTGCCAATTACAAGTTCAGATCTTCAAGTTATAATTTGCAATAATAATTAGAAGCTATCAATTTTAAGTTCTGTATTTGACAATTACTAGTTCAGATCTTCAAGTTATAAATTGAAATAATAATTTGAATTTAACAAATCTAAGTTCTGTAATTCACTATTACAAGTTCAGATCTTCAAGTTATAATTTACAATAATAATTAGAAGCTATCAATTTTAAGTGCTGTATTTGACAATTACTAGTTCAGATCTTCAAGTTATAATTTGCACTAATAATTTGTATTTAACAATTAGAAGTTCTGTATTTGACTATTACAAGTTCAGATCTTCAAGTTATAATTTACAATAATAATTAGAAGCTATCAATTTTAAGTGCTGTATTTGACAATTACTAGTTCAGATCTTCAAGTTATAATTTGCACTAATAATTTGTATTTAACAATTAGAAGTTCTGTATTTGACAATTACTAGTTCAGATCTTCAAGTTATAATTTGCAATAATAATTAGAAGCTATCAATTTTAAGTTCTGTATTTGACAATTACTAGTTCAGATCTTCAAGTTATAATTTGCACTAATAATTTGTATTTAAGAATTAGAAGTTCTGTATGTGACTATTATAAGTTCAGATCTTCGAATTATTATTTGCAATCTTAGTTTGAATTTAACAATTCGAAGTTCTGTATTAACCTATTACAGGTTCAGATCTTCAAGTTATAATTTGCAATCACAATTTGTATTTAACAATGCTAAGTTGCGTATTTGTCTATTACAAGTTCAGATCTTCAAATTATAATTTGCAATAATAATTAGAAGCTATCAATTTTAAGTTCTGTATTTTGCCAATTACAAGTTCAGATCTTCAAGTTATAATTTGCAATAATAATTAGAAGCTATCAATTTTAAGTTCTGTATTTGACAATTACAAGTTCAGATCTTCAAGTTATAATTTGCACTAATAATTTGTATTTAACAATTAGAAGTTCTGTATTTGACTATTACAAGTTCAGATCTTCAAGTTATAATTTACAATAATAATTAGAAGCTATCAATTTTAAGTGCTGTATTTGACAATTACTAGTTCAGATCTTCAAGTTATAATTTGCACTAATAATTAGTATTTAACAATTAGAAGTTCTGTATTTGACAATTACTAGTTCAGATCTTCAAGTTATAATTTGAAATAATAATTTGAATTTAACAAATCTTAGTTCTGTAATTCACTATTACAAGTTCAGATCTTCAAGTTATAATTTACAATAATAATTAGAAGCTATCAATTTTAAGTTCTGTATTTGACAATTACAAGTTCAGATCTTCAAGTTATAATTTGCACTAATAATTTGTATTTAACAATTAGAAGTTCTGTATTTGACAATTACAAGTTCAGATCTTCAAGTTATAATTTGCAATAATAATTTGAAGCTATCAATTTTAAGTTCTGTATTTGACAATTACAAGTTCAGATCTTCAAGTTATAATTTGAAATAATAATTAGAAGCTATCAATTTTAAGTTCTGTATTTGACAATTACAAGTTCAGATCTTCTAGTTATAATTTGCAATAATAATTAGAAGCTATCAATTTTAAGTTCTGTATTTGCCAATTACAAGTTCAGATCTTCAAGTTATAATTTGCACTAATAATTTGTATTTAGCAATTAGAAGTTCTGTATTTAACAATTACAAGTTCAGATCTTCAAGTTATAATTTGCAATAATAATTAGAAGCTATTAATTTTAATTTCTGTATTTGACAATTACAAGTTCAGATCTTCAAGTTATAATTTGAAATAATAATTAGAAGCTATCAATTTTATGTTTTTGTATTTGACAATTACAAGATCAGATCTTCAAGTTATAATTTGCAATAATAATTAGAAGCTATCAATTTTAAGTGCTGTATTTGACAATTACTAGTTCAGATCTTCAAGTTATAATTTGCACTAATAATTTGTATTTAACAATTAGAAGTTCTGTATTTGACAATTACAAGTTCAGATCTTCAAGTTATAATTTGCAATAATAATTAGTAGCTATCAATTTTAAGTTCTGTATTTGACAATTACTAGTTCAGATCTTCAAGTTATAATTAGAAATAATAATTTGAATTTGACAAATCTAAGTTCTGTAATTCACTATTACAAGTCCAGATCTTCAAGTTATAATTTACAATAATAATTAGAAGCTATCAATTTTAAGTTCAGTATTTGACAATTACAAGTTCAGATCTACCAGTTATAATTTGCACTAATAATTTGTATTTAACAATTAGAAGTTCTGTATTTGACAATTACAAGTTCAGATCTTCAAATTATAATTTGCAATAATAATTAGAAGCTATCAATTTTAAGTTCTGTATTTGCCAATTACAAGTTCAGATCTTCAAGTTATAATTTGCAATAATAATTAGAAGCTATCAATTTTAAGTTCTGTATTTGACAATTACTAGTTCAGATCTTCAAGTTATAATTTGAAATAATAATTTGAATTTAACAAATCTAAGTTCTGTAATTCACTATTACAAGTTCAGATCTTCAAGTAATAATTTACAATAATAATTAGAAGCTATCAATTTTATGTGCTGTATTTGACAATTACTAGTTCAGATCTTCAAGTTATAATTTGCACTAATAATTTGTATTTAACAATTAGAAGTTCTGTATTTGACAATTACAAGTTCAGATCTTCAAGGTATAATTTGCACTAATAATTTGTATTTAACAATTAGAAGTTCTGTATTTGACTATTACAAGTTCAGATCTTCAAGTTATAATTTACAATAATAATTAGAAGCTATCAATTTTAAGTGCTGTATTTGACAATTACTAGTTCAAATCTTCAAGTTATAATTTGCACTAATAATTTGTATTTAACAATTAGAAGTTCTGTATTTGACAATTACTAGTTCAGATCTTCTAGTTATAATTTAAAATAATAATTTGAATTTAACAAATCTAAGTTCTGTAATTCACTATTACAAGTTCAGACCTTCAAGTTATAATTTACAATAATAATTAGAAGCTATCAATTTTAAGTTCTGTATTTGACAATTACAAGTTCAGATCTTCAAGTTATAATTTGCACTAATAATTTGTATTTAACAATTTTAAGTTCTGTATTTAACAATTACAAGTTCAGATCTTCAAGTTATTATTTGCAATCACAATTTGTATTTAACAAATCTAAGTTCTGTAATTCACTATTACAAGTTCAGATCTTCAAGTTATAATTTACAATAATAATTAGAAGCTATCAATTTTAAGTTCTGTATTTGACAATTACAAGTTCAGATCTTCAAGTTATAATTTGCAATAATAATTAGAAGCTATCAATTTTAAGTTCTGTATTTGACAATTACTAGTTCAGATCTTCAAGTTATAATTTGAAATAATAATTTGTATTTAACAAATCTAAGTTCTGTAATTCACTATTACAAGTTCAGATCTTCAAGTTATAATTTACAATAATAATTAGAAGCTATCAATTTTAAGTGCTGTATTTGACAATTACTAGTTCAGATCTTCAAGTTATAATTTGCACTAATAATTTGTATTTAACAATTAGAAGTTCTGTATTTGACAATTACAAGTTCAGATCTTCAAGTTATAATTTACAATAATAATTAGAAGCTATCAATTTTAAGTGCTGTATTTGACAATTACTAGTTCAGATCTTCAAGTTATAATTTGCACTAATAATTTGTATTTAACAATTAGAAGTTCTGTATTTGACAATTACTAGTTCAGATCTTCAAGTTATAATTTGCAATAATAATTAGAAGCTATCAATTTTAAGTTCTGTATTTGACAATTACTAGTTCAGATCTTCAAGTTATAATTTGCACTAATAATTTGTATTTAACAATTAGAAGTTCTGTATGTGACTATTATAAGTTCAGATCTTCGAATTATTATTTGCAATAATAATTAGAAGCTATCAATTTTAAGTTCTGTATTTGCCAATTACAAGTTCAGATCTTCAAGTTATAATTTGCAATAATAATTAGAAGCTATCAATTTTAAGTTCTGTATTTGACAATTACTAGTTCAGATCTTCAAGTTATAAATTGAAATAATAATTTGAATTTAACAAATCTAAGTTCTGTAATTCACTATTACAAGTTCAGATCTTCAAGTTATAATTTACAATAATAATTAGAAGCTATCAATTTTAAGTGCTGTATTTGACAATTACTAGTTCAGATCTTCAAGTTATAATTTGCACTAATAATTTGTATTTAACAATTAGAAGTTCTGTATTTGACTATTACAAGTTCAGATCTTCAAGTTATAATTTACAATAATAATTAGAAGCTATCAATTTTAAGTGCTGTATTTGACAATTACTAGTTCAGATCTTCAAGTTATAATTTGCACTAATAATTTGTATTTAACAATTAGAAGTTCTGTATTTGACAATTACTAGTTCAGATCTTCAAGTTATAATTTGCAATAATAATTAGAAGCTATCAATTTTAAGTTCTGTATTTGACAATTACTAGTTCAGATCTTCAAGTTATAATTTGCACTAATAATTTGTATTTAAGAATTAGAAGTTCTGTATGTGACTATTATAAGTTCAGATCTTCGAATTATTATTTGCAATCTTAGTTTGAATTTAACAATTCGAAGTTCTGTATTAACCTATTACAGGTTCAGATCTTCAAGTTATAATTTGCAATCACAATTTGTATTTAACAATGCTAAGTTGCGTATTTGTCTATTACAAGTTCAGATCTTCAAATTATAATTTGCAATAATAATTAGAAGCTATCAATTTTAAGTTCTGTATTTGCCAATTACAAGTTCAGATCTTCAAGTTATAATTTGCAATAATAATTAGAAGCTATCAATTTTAAGTTCTGTATTTGACAATTACAAGTTCAGATCTTCAAGTTATAATTTGCACTAATAATTTGTATTTAACAATTAGAAGTTCTGTATTTGACTATTACAAGTTCAGATCTTCAAGTTATAATTTACAATAATAATTAGAAGCTATCAATTTTAAGTGCTGTATTTGACAATTACTAGTTCAGATCTTCAAGTTATAATTTGCACTAATAATTAGTATTTAACAATTAGAAGTTCTGTATTTGACAATTACTAGTTCAGATCTTCAAGTTATAATTTGAAATAATAATTTGAATTTAACAAATCTTAGTTCTGTAATTCACTATTACAAGTTCAGATCTTCAAGTTATAATTTACAATAATAATTAGAAGCTATCAATTTTAAGTTCTGTATTTGACAATTACAAGTTCAGATCTTCAAGTTATAATTTGCACTAATAATTTGTATTTAACAATTAGAAGTTCTGTATTTGACAATTACAAGTTCAGATCTTCAAGTTATAATTTGCAATAATAATTTGAAGCTATCAATTTTAAGTTCTGTATTTGACAATTACAAGTTCAGATCTTCAAGTTATAATTTGAAATAATAATTAGAAGCTATCAATTTTAAGTTCTGTATTTGACAATTACAAGTTCAGATCTTCTAGTTATAATTTGCAATAATAATTAGAAGCTATAAATTTTAAGTTCTGTATTTGCCAATTACAAGTTCAGATCTTCAAGTTATAATTTGCACTAATAATTTGTATTTAGCAATTAGAAGTTCTGTATTTAACAATTACAAGTTCAGATCTTCAAGTTATAATTTGCAATAATAATTAGAAGCTATTAATTTTAATTTCTGTATTTGACAATTACAAGTTCAGATCTTCAAGTTATAATTTGAAATAATAATTAGAAGCTATCAATTTTATGTTCTGTATTTGACAATTACAAGATCAGATCTTCAAGTTATAATTTGCAATAATAATTAGAAGCTATCAATTTTAAGTGCTGTATTTGACAATTACTAGTTCAGATCTTCAAGTTATAATTTGCACTAATAATTTGTATTTAACAATTAGAAGTTCTGTATTTGACAATTACAAGTTCAGATCTTCAAGTTATAATTTGCAATAATAATTAGAAGCTATTAATTTTAAGTTCTGTATTTGACAATTACAAGTTCAGATCTTCAAGTTATTATTTGCAATAATAATTAGAAGCTATCAATTTTAAGTTCTGCATTTGACAATTACAAGTTCAGATCTTCAAGTTATTATTTGCAATAATAATTAGAAGCTATTAATTTTAAGTTCTGTATTTGACAATTACAAGTTCAGATCTTCAAGTTATAATTTGAAATTATAATTAGAAGCTATCAATTATAAGTTCTGTATTTTACAATTACAAGTTCAGATCTTCAAGTTATAATTTGCAATAATAATTTGAATTTGACAAATCTAAGTTCTGTAATTCACTATTACAAGTCCAGATCTTCAAGTTATAATTTACAATATTAATTAGAAGCTATCAATTTTAAGTTCAGTATTTGACAATTACAAGTTCAGATCTACCAGTTATAATTTGCACTAATAATTTGTATTTAACAATTAGAAGTTCTGTATTTGACAATTACAAGTTCAGATCTTCAAATTATAATTTGCAATAATAATTAGAAGCTATCAATTTTAAGTTCTGTATTTGCCAATTACAAGTTCAGATCTTCAAATTATAATTTGCAATAATAATTAGAAGCTATCAATTTTAAGTTCTGTATTTGCCAATTACAAGTTCAGATCTTCAAGTTATAATTTGCAATAATAATTAGAAGCTATCAATTTTAAGTTCTGTATTTGACAATTACTAGTTCAGATCTTCAAGTTATAATTTGAAATAATAATTTGAATTTAACAAATCTAAGTTCTGTAATTCACTATTACAAGTTCAGATCTTCAAGTTATAATTTACAATAATAATTAGAAGCTATCAATTTTAAGTGCTGTATTTGACAATTACAAGTTCAGATCTTCAAGTTATAATTTGCACTAATAATTTGTATTTAACTATTAGAAGTTCTGTATTTGACAATTACAAGTTCAGATCTTCAAGTTATAATTTGCACTAATAATTTGTATTTAACAATTAGAAGTTCTGTATTTGACTATTACAAGTTCAGATCTTCAAGTTATAATTTACAATAATAATTAGAAGCTATCAATTTTAAGTGCTGTATTTGACAATTACTAGTTCAGATCTTCAAGTTATAATTTGCACTAATAATTTGTATTTAACAATTAGAAGTTCTGTATTTGACAATTACTAGTTCAGATCTTCAAGTTATAATTTGAAATAATAATTTGAATTTAACAAATCTAAGTTCTGTAATTCACTATTACAAGTTCAGACCTTCAAGTTATAATTTACAATAATAATTAGAAGCTATCAATTTTAAGTTCTGTATTTGCCAATTACAAGTTCAGATCTTCAAGTTATAATTTGCACTAATAATTAGAAGCTATCAATTTTAAGTGCTGTATTTGACAATTACTAGTTCAGATCTTCAAGTTATAATTTGCACTAATAATTTGTATTTAACAATTAGAAGTTCTGTATTTGACAATTACAAGTTCAGATCTTCAAGTTATAATTTGCAATAATAATTAGAAGCTATTAATTTTAAGTTCTGTATTTGACAATTACAAGTTCAGATCTTCAAATTATTATTTGCAATAATAATTAGAAGCTATCAATTTTAAGTTCTGCATTTGACAATTACAAGTTCAGATCTTCAAGTTATTATTTGCAAAAATAATTAGAAGCTATTAATTTTAAGTTCTGTATTTGACAATTACAAGTTCAGATCTTCAAGTTATAATTTGAAATAATAATTAGAAGCTATCAATTATAAGTTCTGTATTTTACAATTACAAGTTCAGATCTCAAGTTATAATTTGCAATAATAATTAGAAGCTATCAATTTTAAGTTCTGTATTTGACAATTACTAGTTCAGATCTTCAAGTTATAATTAGAAGTAATAATTTGAATTTGACAAATCTAAGTTCTGTAATTCACTATTACAAGTCCAGATCTTCAAGTTATAATTTACAATATTAATTAGAAGCTATCAATTTTAAGTTCAGTATTTGACAATTACAAGTTCAGATCTACCAGTTATAATTTGCACTAATAATTTGTATTTAACAATTAGAAGTTCTGTATTTGACAATTACAAGTTCAGATCTTCAAATTATAATTTGCAATAATAATTAGAAGCTATCAATTTTAAGTTCTGTATTTGCCAATTACAAGTTCAGATCTTCAAGTTATAATTTGCAATAATAATTAGAAGCTATCAATTTTAAGTTCTGTATTTGACAATTACTAGTTCAGATCTTCAAGTTATAATTTGAAATAATAATTTGAATTTAACAAATCTAAGTTCTGTAATTCACTATTACAAGTTCAGATCTTCAAGTTATAATTTACAATAATAATTGGAAGCTATCAATTTTAAGTGCTGTATTTGACAATTACTAGTTCAGATCTTCAAGTTATAATTTGCACTAATAATTTGTATTTAACTATTAGAAGTTCTGTATTTGACAATTACAAGTTCAGATCTTCAAGTTATAATTTGCACTAATAATTTGTATTTAACAATTAGAAGTTCTGTATTTGACTATTACAAGTTCAGATCTTCAAGTTATAATTTACAATAATAATTAGAAGCTATCAATTTTAAGTGCTGTATTTGACAATTACTAGTTCAGATCTTCAAGTTATAATTTGCACTAATAATTTGTATTTAACAATTAGAAGTTCTGTATTTGACAATTACTAGTTCAGATCTTCAAGTTATAATTTGAAATAATAATTTGAATTTAACAAATCTAAGTTCTGTAATTCACTATTACAAGTTCAGACCTTCAAGTTATAATTTACAATAATAATTAGAAGCTATCAATTTTAAGTTCTGTATTTGCCAATTACAAGTTCAGATCTTCAAGTTATAATTTGCACTAATAATTAGAAGCTATCAATTTTAAGTTCTGTATTTGACAATTACAAGTTCAGATCTTCAAGTTATAATTTGAAATAATAATTAGAAGCTATCAATTTTAAGTTCTGTATTTGACAATTACAAGTTCAGATCTTCAAGTTAAAATTTGAAATAATAATTAGAAGCTATCAATTTTAAGTTCTGTATTTGACAATTACAAGTTCAGATCTTCTAGTTATAATTTGCAATAATAATTAGAAGCTATCAATTTTAAGTTCTGTATTTGCCAATTACAAGTTCAGATCTTCAAGTTATAATTTGCACTAATAATTTGTATTTAGCAATTAGAAGTTCTGTATTTGACAATTACAAGTTCAGATCTTCAAGTTATAATTTGCAATAATAATTAGAAGCTATTAATTTTAAGTTCTGTATTTGACAATTACAAGTTCAGATCTTCAAGTTATAATTTGCAAAAATAATTAGAAGCTATCAATTTTAAGTGCTGTATTTGACAATTACTAGTTCAGATCTTCTAGTTATAATTTGCAATAATAATTAGAAGCTATCAATTTTAAGTTCTGTATTTGCCAATTACAAGTTCAGATCTTCAAGTTATAATTTGCACTAATAATTTGTATTTAGCAATTAGAAGTTCTGTATTTGACAATTACAAGTTCAGATCTTCAAGTTATAATTTGCAATAATAATTAGAAGCTATTAATTTTAAGTTCTTTATTTGACAATTACAAGTTCAGATCTTCAAGTTATAATTTGAAATAATAATTAGAAGCTATCAATTTTATGTTCTGTATTTGACAATTACAAGATCAGATCTTCAAGTTATAATTTGCAAAAATAATTAGAAGCTATCAATTTTAAGTGCTGTATTTGACAATTACTAGTTCAGATCTTCAAGTTATAATTTGCAATAATAATTAGAAGCTATTAATTTTAAGTTCTGTATTTGACAATTACAAGTTCAGATCTTCAAGTTATAATTTGAAATAATAATTAGAAGCTATCAATTATAAGTTCTGTATTTTACAATTACAAGTTCAGATCTTCAAGTTATAATTTGCAATAATAATTAGAAGCTATCAATTTTAAGTTCTATATTTGACAATTACTAGTTCAGATCTTCAAGTTATAATTAGAAATAATAATTTGAATTTGACAAATCTAAGTTCTGTAATTCACTATTACAAGTCCAGATCTTCAAGTTATAAATTACAATAATAATTAGAAGCTATCAATTTTAATTTCAGTATTTGACAATTACAAGTTCAGATCTACCAGTTATAATTTGCACTAATAATTTGTATTTAACAATTAGAAGTTCTGTATTTGACAATTACAAGTTCAGATCTTCAAGTTATAATTTGCAATAATAATTAGAAGCTATCAATTTTAAGTGCGGTATTTGACAATTACTAGTTCAGATCTTCAAGTTATAATTTGCACTAATAATTTGTATTTAACAATTAGAAGTTCTGTATTTGACAATTACAAGTTCAGATCTTCAAGTTATAATTTGCAATAATAATTAGAAGCTATTAATTTTAAGTTCTGTATTTGACAATTACAAGTTCAGATCTTCAAGTTATTATTTGCAATAATAATTAGAAGCTATCAATTTTAAGTTCTGCATTTGACAATTTCAAGTTCAGATCTTCAAGTTATTATTTGCAATAATAATTAGAAGCTATTAATTTTAAGTTCTGTATTTGACAATTACAAGTTCAGATCTTCAAGTTATAATTTGAAATAATAATTAGAAGCTATCAATTATAAGTTCTGTATTTTACAATTACAGGTTGAGATCTTCAAGTTATAATTTGCACTAATAATTTGTATTTAACAATTAGAAGTTCTGTATTTGACTATTACAAGTTCAGATCTTCAAGTTATAATTTACAATAATAATTAGAAGCTATCAATTTTAAGTGCTGTATTTGACAATTACTAGTTCAGATCTTCAAGTTATAATTTGCACTAATAATTTGTATTTAACAATTAGAAGTTCTGTATTTGACAATTACTAGTTCAGATCTTCAAGTTATAATTTGAAATAATAATTTGAATTTAACAAATCTAAGTTCTGTAATTCACTATTACAAGTTCAGATCTTCAAGTTATAATTTACAATAATAATTAGAAGCTATCAATTTTAAGTTCTGTATTTGACAATTACAAGTTCAGATCTTCAAGTTATAATTTGCACTAATAATTTGTATTTAACAATTAGAAGTTCTGTATTTGACACTTACAAGTTCAGATCTTCAAGTTATAATTTGCAATAATAATTAGAAGCTATCAATTTTAAGTTCTGTATTTGACAATTACAAGTTCAGATCTTCAAGTTATAATTTGAAATAATAATTAGAAGCTATCAATTTTAAGTTCTGTATTTGACAATTACAAGTTCAGATCTTCTAGTTATAATTTGCAATAATAATTAGAAGCTATCAATTTTAAGTTCTGTATTTGCCAATTACAAGTTCAGATCTTCAAGTTATAATTTGCACAAATAATTTGTATTTAGCAATTAGAAGTTCTGTATTTGACAATTACAAGTTCAGATCTTCAAGTTATAATTTGCAATAATAATTAGAAGCTATTAATTTTAAGTTCTGTATTTGACAATTACAAGTTCAGATCTTCAAGTTATAATTTGAAATAATAATTAGAAGCTATCAATTTTATGTTCTGTATTTGACAATTACTAGTTCAGATCTTCAAGTTATAATTTGCAATAATAATTAGAAGCTATCAATTTTAAGTGCTGTATTTGACAATTACTAGTTCAGATCTTCAAGTTATAATTTGCACTAATAATTTGTATTTAACAATTAGAAGTTCTGTATTTGACAATTACAAGTTCAGATCTTCAAGTTATAATTTGCAATAATAATTAGAAGCTATTAATTTTAAGTTCTGTATTTGAAAATTACAAGTTCAGATCTTCAAGTTATTATTTGCAATAATAATTAGAAGCTATTAATTTTAAGTTCTGCATTTGACAATTACAAGTTCAGATCTTCAAGTTATAATTTGCAATAATAATTAGAAGCTATTAATTTTAAGTTCTGTATTTGACAATTACAAGTTCAGATCTTCAAGTTATTATTTGCAATCACAATTTGTATTTAACAAATCTAAGTTCTGTAATTCACTATTACAAGTTCAGATCTTCAAGTTATAATTTACAATAATAATTAGAAGCTATCAATTTTAAGTTCTGTATTTGACAATTACAAGTTCAGATCTTCAAGTTATAATTTGCAATAATAATTAGAAGCTATCAATTTTAAGTTCTGTATTTGACAATTACTAGTTCAGATCTTCAAGTTATAATTTGAAATAATAATTTGAATTTAACAAATCTAAGTTCTGTAATTCACTATTACAAGTTCAGAACTTCAAGTTATAATTTACAATAATAATTAGAAGCTATGAATTTTAAGTGCTGTATTTGACAATTACTAGTTCAGATCTTCAAGTTATAATTTGCACTAATAATTTGTATTTAACAATTAGAAGTTCTGTATTTGACTATTACAAGTTCAGATCTTCAAGTTATAATTTACAATAATAATTAGAAGCTATCAATTTTAAGTGCTGTTTTTGACAATTACTAGTTCAGATCTTCAAGTTATAATTTGCACTAATAATTTGTATTTAACAATTAGAAGTTCTGTATTTGACAATTACTAGTTCAGATCTTCAAGTTATAATTTGCAATAATAATTAGAAGCTATCAATTTTAAGTTCTGTATTTGACAATTACTAGTTCAGATCTTCAAGTTATAATTTGCACTAATAATTTGTATTTAACAATTAGAAGTTCTGTATGTGACTATTATAAGTTCAGATCTTCGAATTATTATTTGCAATAATAATTAGAAGCTATCAATTTTAAGTTCTGTATTTGCCAATTACAAGTTCAGATCTTCAAGTTATAATTTGCAATAATAATTAGAAGCTATCAATTTTAAGTTCTGTATTTGACAATTACTAGTTCAGATCTTCAAGTTATAAATTGAAATAATAATTTGAATTTAACAAATCTAAGTTCTGTAATTCACTATTACAAGTTCAGATCTTCAAGTTATAATTTACAATAATAATTAGAAGCTATCAATTTTAAGTGCTGTATTTGACAATTACTAGTTCAGATCTTCAAGTTATAATTTGCACTAATAATTTGTATTTAACAATTAGAAGTTCTGTATTTGACTATTACAAGTTCAGATCTTCAAGTTATAATTTACAATAATAATTAGAAGCTATCAATTTTAAGTGCTGTATTTGACAATTACTAGTTCAGATCTTCAAGTTATAATTTGCACTAATAATTTGTATTTAACAATTAGAAGTTCTGTATTTGACAATTACTAGTTCAGATCTTCAAGTTATAATTTGCAATAATAATTAGAAGCCATCAATTGTAAGTTCTGCATTTGACAATTACAAGTTCAGATCTTCAAGTTATAATTTGAAATAATAATTAGAAGCTATCAATTTTAAGTTCTGTATTTGACAATTACAAGTTCAGATCTTCTAGTTATAATTTGCAATAATAATTAGAAGCTATCAATTTTAAGTTCTGTATTTGCCAATTACAAGTTCAGATTTTCAAGTTATAATTTGCACTAATAATTTGTATTTAGCAATTAGAAGTTCTGTATTTGACAATTACTAGTTCAGATCTTTAAGTTATAATTTGCGATAATAATTAGAAGCTATTAATTTTAAGTTCTGTATTTGACAATTACAAGTTCAGATCTTCAAGTTATAATTTGAAATAATAATTAGAAGCTATCAATTTTATGTTCTGTATTTGACAATTACAAGATCAGATCTTCAAGTTATAATTTGCAATAATAATTAGAAGCTATCAATTTTAAGTGCTGTATTTGACAATTACTAGTTCAGATCTTCAAGTTATAATTTGCACTAATAATTTGTATTTAACAATTAGAAGTTCTGTATTTGACAATTACAAGTTCAGATCTTCAAGTTATAATTTGCAATAATAATTAGAAGCTATTAATTTTAAGTTCTGTATTTGACAATTACAAGTTCAGATCTTCAAGTTATTATTTGCAATAATAATTAGAAGCTATCAATTTTAAGTTCTGCATTTGACAATTACAAGTTCAGATCTTCAAGTTATTATTTGCAATAATAATTAGAAGCTATTAATTTTAAGTTCTGTATTTGACAATTACAAGTTCAGATCTTCAAGTTATAATTTGAAATAATAATTAGAAGCTATCAATTATAAGTTCTGTATTTTACAATTACAAGTTCAGATCTTCAAGTTATAATTTGCAATAATAATTAGAAGCTATCAATTTTAAGTTCTGTATTTGACAATTACTAGTTCAGATCTTCAAGTTATAATTAGAAATAATAATTTGAATTTGACAAATCTAAGTTCTGTAATTCACTATTACAAGTACAGATCTTCAAGTTATAAATTACAATAATAATTAGAAGCTATCAATTTTAATTACAGTATTTGACAATTACAAGTTCAGATCTTCAAGTTATAATTTGAAATAATAATTAGAAGCTATCAATTATAAGTTCTGTATTTTACAATTACAAGTTCAGATCTTCAAGTTATAATTTGAAATAATAATTAGAAGCTATCAATTTTATGTTCTGTATTTGACAATTACAAGTTCAGATCTTCATGTTATAATTTGCAATAATAATTAGAAGCTATCAATTTTAAGTGCGGTATTTGACAATTACTAGTTCAGATCTTCAAGTTATAATTTGCACTAATAATTTGTATTTAACAATTAGAAGTTCTGTATTTGACAATTACAAGTTCAGATCTTCAAGTTATAATTTGCAATAATAATTAGAAGCTATTAATTTTAAGTTCTGTATTTGACAATTACAAGTTCAGATCTTCAAGTTATTATTTGCAATAATAATTAGAAGCTATCAATTTTAAGTTCTGCATTTGACAATTTCAAGTTCAGATCTTCAAGTTATTATTTGCAATAATAATTAGAAGCTATTAATTTTAAGTTCTGTATTTGACAATTACAAGTTCAGATCTTCAAGTTATAATTTGAAATAATAATTAGAAGCTATCAATTATAAGTTCTGTATTTTACAATTACAGGTTGAGATCTTCAAGTTATAATTTGCACTAATAATTTGTATTTAACAATTAGAAGTTCTGTATTTGACTATTACAAGTTCAGATCTTCAAGTTATAATTTACAATAATAATTAGAAGCTATCAATTTTAAGTGCTGTATTTGACAATTACTAGTTCAGATCTTCAAGTTATAATTTGCACTAATAATTTGTATTTAACAATTAGAAGTTCTGTAATTGACAATTACTAGTTCAGATCTTCAAGTTATAATTTGAAATTATAATTTGAATTTAACAAATCTAAGTTCTGTAATTCACTATTACAAGTTCAGATCTTCAAGTTATAATTTACAATAATAATTAGAAGCTATCAATTTTAAGTTCTGTATTTGACAATTACAAGTTCAGATCTTCAAGTTATAATTTGCACTAATAATTTGTATTTAACAATTAGAAGTTCTGTATTTGACAGTTACAAGTTCAGATCTTCAAGTTATAATTTGCAATAATAATTAGAAGCTATCAATTTTAAGTTCTGTATTTGACAATTACAAGTTCAGATCTTCAAGTTATAATTTGAAATAATAATTAGAAGCTATCAATTTTAAGTTCTGTATTTGACAATTACAAGTTCAGATCTTCTAGTTATAATTTGCAATAATAATTAGAAGCTATCAATTTTAAGTTCTGTATTTGCCAATTACAAGTTCAGATCTTCAAGTTATAATTTGCACAAATAATTTGTATTTAGCAATTAGAAGTTCTGTATTTGACAATTACAAGTTCAGATCTTCAAGTTATAATTTGCAATAATAATTAGAGGCTATTAATTTTAAGTTCTGTATTTGACAATTACAAGTTCAGATCTTCAAGTTATAATTTGAAATAATAATTAGAAGCTATCAATTTTATGTTCTGTATTTGACAATTACAAGTTCAGATCTTCAAGTTATAATTTGCAATAATAATTAGAAGCTATCAATTTTAAGTGCTGTATTTGACAATTACTAGTTCAGATCTTCAAGTTATAATTTGCACTAATAATTTGTATTTAACAATTAGAAGTTCTGTATTTGACAATTACAAGTTCAGATCTTCAAGTTATAATTTGCAATAATAATTAGAAGCTATTAATTTTAAGTTCTGTATTTGACAATTACAAGTTCAGATCTTCAAGTTATAATTTGCAATAATAATTAGAAGCTATTAATTTTAAGTTCTGTATTTGACAATTACAAGTTCAGATCTTCAAGTTATTATTTGCAATCACAATTTGTATTTAACAAATCTAAGTTCTGTAATTCACTATTACAAGTTCAGATCTTCAAGTTATAATTTACAATAATAATTAGAAGCTATCAATTTTAAGTGCTGTATTTGACAATTACAAGTTCAGATCTTCAAGTTATAATTTGAAATAATAATTAGAAGCTATCAATTTTATGTTCTGTATTTGACAATTACAAGTTCAGATCTTCAAGTTATAATTTACAATAATAATTAGAAGCTATCAATTTTAAGTTCTGTATTTGACAATTACAAGTTCAGATCTTCAAGTTATAATTTGCAATAATAATTAGAAGCTATTAATTTTAAGTTCTGTATTTGACAATTACAAGTTCAGATCTTCAAGTTATTATTTGCAATCACAATTTGTATTTAACAAATCTAAGTTCTGTAATTCACTATTACAAGTTCAGATCTTCAAGTTATAATTTGAAATAATAATTAGAAGCTATTAATTTTAAGTTCTGTATTTGACAATTTCAAGTTCAGATCTTCAAGTTATAATTTGAAATAATAATTAGAAGCTATCAATTTTATGTTCTGTATTTGACAATTACAAGTTCAGATCTTCAAGTTATAATTTGCAATAATAATTAGAAGCTATCAATTTTAAGTTCTGCATTTGACAATTACAAGTTCAGATCTTCAAGTTATAATTTGCAATAATAATTAGAAGCTATTAATTTTAAGTTCTGTACTTGACAATTACAAGTTCAGATCTTCAAGTTATTATTTGCAATAATAATTAGAAGCTATCAATTTTAAGTTCTGCATTTGACAATTACAAGTTCAGATCTTCAAGTTATAATTTGCAATAATAATTAGAAGCTATTAATTTTAAGTTCTGTACTTGACAATTACAAGTTCAGATCTTCAAGTTATTATTTGCAATCACAATTTGTATTTAACAAAACTAAGTTCTGTAATTCACTATTACAAGTTCAGATCTTCAATTTATAATTTACAATAATAATTAGAAGCTATCAATTTTAAGTTCTGTATTTGACAATTACAAGTTCAGATCTTCAAGTTATAATTTGCAATAATAATTAGAAGCTATCAATTTTAAGTTCTGTATTTGACAATTACTAGTTCAGATCTTCAAGTTATAATTTGAAATAATAATTTGAATTTAACAAATCTAAGTTCTGTAATTCACTATTACAAGTTCAGATATTCAAGTTATAATTTACAATAATAATTAGAAGATATCAATTTTAAGTTCTGTATTTGACAATTACAAGTTCAGATCTTCAAGTTATAATTTGCACTAATAATTTGTATTTAACAATTAGAAGTTCTGTATTTGACAATTACAAGTTCAGATCTTCAAGTTATAATTTGCAATAATAATTAGAAGCTATCAATTTTAAGTTCTGTATTTGACAATTACAAGTTCAGATCTTCAAGTTATAATTTGAAATAATAATTAGAAGCTATCAATTTTAAGTTCTGTATTTGACAATTACAAGTTCAGATCTTATAGTTATAATTTGCAATAATAATTAGAAGCTATCAATTTTAAGTTCTGTATTTGACAATTACAAGTTCAGATCTTATAGTTATAATTTGCAATAATAATTTGTATTTAGCAATTAGAAGTTCTGTATTTGACAATTACAAGTTCAGATCTTCAAGTTATAATTTGCAATAATAATTAGAAGCTATTAATTTTAAGTTCTGTATTTGACAATTACAAGTTCAGATCTTCAAGTTATAATTTGAAATAATAATTAGAAGCTATCAATTTTATGTTCTGTATTTGACAATTACAAGTTCAGATCTTCAAGTTATAATTTGCAATAATAATTAGAAGCTATCAATTTTAAGTGCTGTATTTGACAATTACTAGTTCAGATCTTCAAGTTATAATTTGCACTAATAATTTGTATTTAACAATTAGAAGTTCTGTATTTGACAATTACAAGTTCAGATCTTCAAGTTATAATTTGCAATAATAATTAGAAGCTATTAATTTTAAGTTCTGTATTTGACAATTACAAGTTCAGATCTTCAAGTTATTATTTGCAATAATAATTAGAAGCTATCAATTTTAAGTTCTGCATTTGACAATTACAAGTTCAGAACTTCAAGTTATTATTTGCAATAATAATTAGAAGCTATCAATTTTAAGTTCTGTATTTGACAATTACAAGTTCAGATCTTCAAGTTATAATTTGCACTAATAATTTGTATTTAACAATTAGAAGTTCTGTATTTGACAATTACAAGTTCAGATCTTCAAGTTATAATTTGCAATAATAATTAGAAGCTATCAATTTTAAGTTCTGTATTTGACAATTACAAGTTCAGATCTTCAAGTTATAATTTGAAATAATAATTAGAAGCTATCAATTATAAGTTCTGTATTTTACAATTACAGGTTGAGATCTTCAAGTTATAATTTGCACTAATAATTTGTATTTAACAATTAGAAGTTCTGTATTTGACTATTACAAGTTCAGATCTTCAAGTTATAATTTACAATAATAATTAGAAGCTATCAATTTTAAGTGCTGTATTTGACAATTACTAGTTCAGATCTTCAAGTTATAATTTGTACTAATAATTTGTATTTAACAATTAGAAGTTCTGTATTTGACAATTACTAGTTCAGATCTTCAAGTTATAATTTGAAATAATAATTTGAATTTAACAAATCTAAGTTCTGTAATTCACTATTACAAGTTCAGATCTTCAAGTTATAATTTACAATAATAATTAGAAGCTATCAATTTTAAGTTCTGTATTTGACAATTACAAGTTCAGATCTTCAAGTTATAATTTGCACTAATAATTTGTATTTAACAATTAGAAGTTCTGTATTTGACAATTACAAGTTCAGATCTTCAAGTTATAATTTGCAATAATAAATAGAAGCTATCAATTTTAAGTTCTGTATTTGACAATTACAAGTTCAGATCTTCAAGTTATAATTTGAAATAATACTTAGAAGCTATCAATTTTAAGTTCTGTATTTGACAATTACAAGTTCAGATCTTCTAGTTATAATTTGAAATAATAATTAGAAGCTATCAATTATAAGTTCTGTATTTTACAATTACAGGTTGAGATCTTCAAGTTATAATTTGCACTAATAATTTGTATTTAACAATTAGAAGTTCTGTATTTGGCTATTACAAGTTCAGATCTTCAAGTTATAATTTACAATAATAATTAGAAGCTATCAATTTTAAGTGCTGTATTTGACAATTACTAGTTCAGATCTTCAAGTTATAATTTGCACTAATAATTTGTATTTAACAATTAGAAGTTCTGTATTTGACAATTACTAGTTCAGATCTTCAAGTTATAATTTGAAATAATAATTTGAATTTAACAAATCTAAGTTCTGTAATTCACTATTACAAGTTCAGATCTTCAAGTTATAATTTACAATAATAATTAGAAGCTATCAATTTTAAGTTCTGTATTTGACAATTACAAGTTCAGATCTTCAAGTTATAATTTGCACTAATAATTTGTATTTAACAATTAGAAGTTCTGTATTTGACAATTAGAAGTTCAGATCTTCAAGTTATAATTTGCAATAATAATTAGAAGCTATCAATTTTAAGTTCTGTATTTGACAATTACAAGTTCAGATCTTCAAGTTATAATTTGAAATAATAATTAGAAGCTATCAATTTTAAGTTCTGTATTTGACAATTACAATTCAGATCTTCTAGTTATAATTTGCAATAATAATTAGAAGCTATCAATTTTAAGTTCTGTATTTGCCAATTACAAGTTCAGATCTTCAAGTTATAATTTGCACAAATAATTTGTATTTAGCAATTAGAAGTTCTGTATTTGACAATTACAAGTTCAGATCTTCAAGTTATAATTTGAAATAATAATTAGAAGCTATCAATTTTATGTTCTGTATTTGACAATTACAAGTTCAGATCTTCAAGTTATAATTTGCAATAATAATTAGAAGCTATCAATTTTAAGTGCTGTATTTGACAATTACTAGTTCAGATCTTCAAGTTATAATTTGCACTAATAATTTGTATTTAACAATTAGAAGTTCTGTATTTGACAATTACAAGTTCAGATCTTCAAGTTATAATTTGCAATAATAATTAGAAGCTATTAATTTTAAGTTCTGTATTTGAAAATTACAAGTTTAGATCTTCAAGTTATTATTTGCAATAATAATTAGAAGCTATCAATTTTAAGTTCTGCATTTGACAATTACAAGTTCAGATCTTCAAGTTATAATTTGCAATAATAATTAGAAGCTATTAATTTTAAGTTCTGTATTTGACAATTACAAGTTCAGATCTTCAAGTTATTATTTGCAATCACAATTTGTATTTAACAAATCTAAGTTCTGTAATTCACTATTACAAGTTCAGATCTTCAAGTTATAATTTACAATAATAATTAGAAGCTATCAATTTTAAGTTCTGTATTTGTCAATTACAAGTTCAGATCTTCAAGTTATAATTTGCAATAATAATTAGAAGCTATCAATTTTAAGTTCTGTATTTGACAATTACTAGTTCAGATCTTCAAGTTATAATTTGAAATAATAATTTGAATTTAACAAATCTAAGTTCTGTAATTCACTATTACAAGTTCAGAACTTCAAGTTATAATTTACAATAATAATTAGAAGCTATCAATTTTAAGTGCTGTATTTGACAATTACTAGTTCAGATCTTCAAGTTATAATTTGCACTAATAATTTGTATTTAACAATTAGAAGTTCTGTATTTGACTATTACAAGTTCAGATCTTCAAGTTATAATTTACAATAATAATTAGAAGCTATCAATTTTAAGTGCTGTTTTTGACAATTACTAGTTCAGATCTTCAAGTTATAATTTGCACTAATAATTTGTATTTAACAATTAGAAGTTCTGTATTTGACAATTACTAGTTCAGATCTTCAAGTTATAATTTGCAATAATAATTAGAAGCTATCAATTTTAAGTTCTGTATTTGACAATTACTAGTTCAGATCATCAAGTTATAATTTGCACTAATAATTTGTATTTAACAATTAGAAGTTCTGTATGTGACTATTATAAGTTCAGATCTTCGAATTATTATTTGCAATAATAATTAGAAGCTATCAATTTTAAGTTCTGTATTTGCCAATTACAAGTTCAGATCATCAAGTTATAATTTGCAATAATAATTAGAAGCTATCAATTTTAAGTTCTGTATTTGACAATTACTAGTTCAGATCTTCAAGTTATAAATTGAAATAATAATTTGAATTTAACAAATCTAAGTTCTGTAATTCACTATTACAAGTTCAGATCTTCAAGTTATAATTTACAATAATAATTAGAAGCTATCAATTTTAAGTGCTGTTTTTGACAATTACTAGTTCAGATCTTCAAGTTATAATTTGCACTAATAATTTGTATTTAACAATTAGAAGTTCTGTATTTGACAATTACTAGTTCAGATCTTCAAGTTATAATTTGCAATAATAATTAGAAGCTATCAATTTTAAGTTCTGTATTTGACAATTACTAGTTCAGATCTTCAAGTTATAATTTGCACTAATAATTTGTATTTAACAATTAGAAGTTCTGTATGTGACTATTATAAGTTCAGATCTTCGAATTATTATTTGCAATAATAATTAGAAGCTATCAATTTTAAGTTCTGTATTTGCCAATTACAAGTTCAGATCTTCAAGTTATAATTTACAATAATAATTAGAAGCTATCAATTTTAAGTGCTGTATTTGACAATTACTAGTTCAGATCTTCAAGTTATAATTTGCACTAATAATTTGTATTTAACAATTAGAAGTTCTGTATTTGACTATTACAAGTTCAGATCTTCAAGTTATAATTTACAATAATAATTAGAAGCTATCAATTTTAAGTGCTGTTTTTGACAATTACTAGTTCAGATCTTCAAGTTATAATTTGCACTAATAATTTGTATTTAACAATTAGAAGTTCTGTATTTGACAATTACTAGTTCAGATCTTCAAGTTATAATTTGCAATAATAATTAGAAGCTATCAATTTTAAGTTCTGTATTTGACAATTACTAGTTCAGATCTTCAAGTTATAATTTGCACTAATAATTTGTATTTAACAATTAGAAGTTCTGTATGTGACTATTATAAGTTCAGATCTTCGAATTATTATTTGCAATAATAATTAGAAGCTATCAATTTTAAGTTCTGTATTTGCCAATTACAAGTTCAGATCTTCAAGTTATAATTTACAATAATAATTAGAAGCTATCAATTTTAAGTGCTGTATTTGACAATTACTAGTTCAGATCTTCAAGTTATAATTTGCACTAATAATTAGTATTTAACAATTAGAAGTTCTGTATTTGACTATTACAAGTTCAGATCTTCAAGTTATAATTTACAATAATAATTAGAAGCTATCAATTTTAAGTGCTGTATTTGACAATTACTAGTTCAGATCTTCAAGTTATAATTTGCACTAATAATTTGTATTTAACAATTAGAAGTTCTGTATTTGACAATTACTAGTTCAGATCTTCAAGTTATAATTTGCAATAATAATTAGAAGCCATCAATTGTAAGTTCTGTATTTGACAATTACAAGTTCAGATCTTCAAGTTATAATTTGAAATAATAATTAGAAGCTATCAATTTTAAGTTCTGTATTTGACAATTACAAGTTCAGATCTTCTAGTTATAATTTGCAATAATAATTAGAAGCTATCAATTTTAAGTTCTGTATTTGCCAATTACAAGTTCAGATCTTTCTAGTTATAATTTGCACTAATAATTTGTATTTAGCAATTAGAAGTTCTGTATTTGACAATTACAAGTTCAGATCTTCAAGTTATAATTTGCGATAATAATTAGAAGCTATTAATTTTAAGTTCTGTATTTGACAATTACAAGTTCAGATCTTCAAGTTATAATTTGAAATAATAATTAGAAGCTATCAATTTTATGTTCTGTATTTGACAATTACAAGATCAGATCTTCAAGTTATAATTTGCAATAATAATTAGAAGCTATCAATTTTAAGTGCTGTATTTGACAATTACTAGTTCAGATCTTCAAGTTATAATTTGCACTAATAATTTGTATTTAACAATTAGAAGTTCTGTATTTGACAATTACAAGTTCAGATCTTCAAGTTATAATTTGCAATAATAATTAGAAGCTATTAATTTTAAGTTCTGTATTTGACAATTACAAGTTCAGATCTTCAAGTTATTATTTGCAATAATAATTAGAAGCTATCAATTTTAAGTTCTGCATTTGACAATTACAAGTTCAGATCTTCAAGTTATTATTTGCAATAATAATTAGAAGCTATTAATTTTAAGTTCTGTATTTGACAATTACAAGTTCAGATCTTCAAGTTATAATTTGAAATAATAATTAGAAGCTATCAATTATAAGTTCTGTATTTTACAATTACAAGTTCAGATCTTCAAGTTATAATTTGCAATAATAATTAGAAGCTATCAATTTTAAGTTCTGTATTTGACAATTACTAGTTCAGATCTTCAAGTTATAATTAGAAATAATAATTTGAATTTGACAAATCTAAGTTCTGTAATTCACTATTACAAGTCCAGATCTTCAAGTTATAAATTACAATAATAATTAGAAGCTATCAATTTTAATTACAGTATTTGACAATTACAAGTTCAGATCTACCAGTTATAATTTGCACTAATAATTAGTATTTAACAATTAGAAGTTCTGTATTTGACAATTACAAGTTCAGATCTTCAAGTTATAATTTGAAATAATAATTAGAAGCTATCAATTATAAGTTCTGTATTTTACAATTACAAGTTCAGATCTTCAAGTTATAATTTGAAATAATAATTAGAAGCTATCAATTTTATGTTCTGTATTTGACAATTACAAGTTCAGATCTTCATGTTATAATTTGCAATAATGATTAGAAGCTATCAATTTTAAGTGCGGTATTTGACAATTACTAGTTCAGATCTTCAAGTTATAATTTGCACTAATAATTTGTATTTAACAATTAGAAGTTCTGTATTTGACAATTACAAGTTCAGATCTTCAAGTTATAATTTGCAATAATAATTAGAAGCTATTAATTTTAAGTTCTGTATTTGACAATTACAAGTTCAGATCTTCAAGTTATTATTTGCAATAATAATTAGAAGCTATCAATTTTAAGTTCTGCATTTGACAATTTCAAGTTCAGATCTTCAAGTTATTATTTGCAATAATAATTAGAAGCTATTAATTTTAAGTTCTGTATTTGACAATTACAAGTTCAGATCTTCAAGTTATAATTTGAAATAATAATTAGAAGCTATCAATTATAAGTTCTGTATTTTACAATTACAGGTTGAGATCTTCAAGTTATAATTTGCACTAATAATTTGTATTTAACAATTAGAAGTTCTGTATTTGACAATTACAAGTTCAGATCTTCAAGTTATAATTTACAATAATAATTAGAAGCTATCAATTTTAAGTGCTGTATTTGACAATTACTAGTTCAGATCTTCAAGTTATAATTTGCACTAATAATTTGTATTTAACAATTAGAAGTTCTGTATTTGACAATTACTAGTTCAGATCTTCAAGTTATAATATGAAATAATAATTTGAATTTAACAAATCTAAGTTCTGTAATTCACTATTACAAGTTCAGATCTTCAAGTTATAATTTACAATAATAATTAGAAGCTATCAATTTTAAGTTCTGTATTTGACAATTACAAGTTCAGATCTTCAAGTTATAATATGCACTAATAATTTGTATTTAACAATTAGAAGTTCTTTATTTGACAATTACAAGTTCAGATCTTCAAGTTATAATTTGCAATAATAATTAGAAGCTATCAATTTTAAGTTCTGTATTTGACAATTACAAGTTCAGATCTTCAAGTTATAATTTGAAATAATAATTAGAAGCTATCAATTTTAAGTTCTGTATTTGACAATTACAAGTTCAGATCTTCTAGTTATAATTTGCTATAATAATTAGAAGCTATCAATTTTAAGTTCTGTATTTGCCAATTACAAGTTCAGATCTTCAAGTTATAATTTGCACAAATAATTTGTATTTAGCAATTAGAAGTTCTGTATTTGACAATTACAAGTTCAGATCTTCAAGTTATAATTTGCAATAATAATTAGAAGCTATTAATTTTAAGTTCTGTATTTGACAATTACAAGTTCAGATCTTCAAGTTATAATTTGAAATAATAATTAGAAGCTATCAATTTTATGTTCTGTATTTGACAATTACAAGTTCAGATCTTCAAGTTATAATTTGCAATAATAATTAGAAGCTATCAATTTTAAGTGCTGTATTTGACAATTACTAGTTCAGATCTTCAAGTTATAATTTGCACTAATAATTTGTATTTAACAATTAGAAGTTCTGTATTTGACAATTACAAGTTCAGATCTTCAAGTTATAATTTGCAATAATAATTAGAAGCTATTAATTTTAAGTTCTGTATTTGACAATTACAAGTTCAGATCTTCAAGTTATTATTTGCAATAATAATTAGAAGCTATCAATTTTAAGTTCTGCATTTGACAATTACAAGTTCAGATCTTCAAGTTATAATTTGCAATAATAATTAGAAGCTATTAATTTTAAGTTCTGTATTTGACAATTACAAGTTCAGATCTTCAAGTTATTATTTGCAATCACAATTTGTATTTAACAAATCTAAGTTCTGTAATTCACTATTACAAGTTCAGATCTTCAAGTTATAATTTACAATAATAATTAGAAGCTATCAATTTTAAGTTCTGTATTTGACAATTACAAGTTCAGATCTTCAAGTTATAATTTGAAATAATAATTAGAAGCTATCAATTTTATGTTCTGTATTTGACAATTACAAGTTCAGATCTTCAAGTTATAATTTACAATAATAATTAGAAGCTATCAATTTTAAGTTCTGTATTTGACAATTTCAAGTTCAGATCTTCAAGTTATAATTTGCAATAATAATTAGAAGCTATTAATTTTAAGTTCTGTATTTGACAATTACAAGTTCAGATCTTCAAGTTATTAGTTGCAATCACAATTTGTATTTAACAAATCTAAGTTCTGTAATTCACTATTACAAGTTCAGATCTTCAAGTTATAATTTGCAATAATAATTAGAAGCTATCAATTTTATGTTCTGTATTTGACAATTACAAGTTCAGATCTTCAAGTTATAATTTGCAATAATAATTAGAAGCTATCAATTTTATGTTCTGTATTTGACAATTACAAGATCAGATCTTCAAGTTATAATTTGCAATAATAATTAGAAGCTATCAATTTTAAGTGCTGTATTTGACAATTACTAGTTCAGATCTTCAAGTTATAATTTGCACTAATAATTTGTATTTAACAATTAGAAGTTCTGTATTTGACAATTACAAGTTCAGATCTTCAAGTTATAATTTGCAATAATAATTAGAAGCTATTAATTTTAAGTTCTGTATTTGACAATTACAAGTTCAGATCTTCAAGTTATTATTTGCAATAATAATTAGAAGCTATCAATTTTAAGTTCTGCATTTGACAATTACAAGTTCAGATCTTCAAGTTATTATTTGCAATAATAATTAGAAGCTATTAATTTTAAGTTCTGTATTTGACAATTACAAGTTCAGATCTTCAAGTTATAATTTGAAATAATAATTAGAAGCTATCAATTATAAGTTCTGTATTTTACAATTACAAGTTCAGATCTTCAAGTTATAATTTGCAATAATAATTAGAAGCTATCAATTTTAAGTTCTGTATTTGACAATTACTAGTTCAGATCTTCAAGTTATAATTAGAAATAATAATTTGAATTTGACAAATCTAAGTTCTGTAATTCACTATTACAAGTCCAGATCTTCAAGTTATAAATTACAATAATAATTAGAAGCTATCAATTTTAATTACAGTATTTGACAATTACAAGTTCAGATCTACCAGTTATAATTTGCACTAATAATTAGTATTTAACAATTAGAAGTTCTGTATTTGACAATTACAAGTTCAGATCTTCAAGTTATAATTTGAAATAATAATTAGAAGCTATCAATTATAAGTTCTGTATTTTACAATTACAAGTTCAGATCTTCAAGTTATAATTTGAAATAATAATTAGAAGCTATCAATTTTATGTTCTGTATTTGACAATTACAAGTTCAGATCTTCATGTTATAATTTGCAATAATGATTAGAAGCTATCAATTTTAAGTGCGGTATTTGACAATTACTAGTTCAGATCTTCAAGTTATAATTTGCACTAATAATTTGTATTTAACAATTAGAAGTTCTGTATTTGACAATTACAAGTTCAGATCTTCAAGTTATAATTTGCAATAATAATTAGAAGCTATTAATTTTAAGTTCTGTATTTGACAATTACAAGTTCAGATCTTCAAGTTATTATTTGCAATAATAATTAGAAGCTATCAATTTTAAGTTCTGCATTTGACAATTTCAAGTTCAGATCTTCAAGTTATTATTTGCAATAATAATTAGAAGCTATTAATTTTAAGTTCTGTATTTGACAATTACAAGTTCAGATCTTCAAGTTATAATTTGAAATAATAATTAGAAGCTATCAATTATAAGTTCTGTATTTTACAATTACAGGTTGAGATCTTCAAGTTATAATTTGCACTAATAATTTGTATTTAACAATTAGAAGTTCTGTATTTGACAATTACAAGTTCAGATCTTCAAGTTATAATTTACAATAATAATTAGAAGCTATCAATTTTAAGTGCTGTATTTGACAATTACTAGTTCAGATCTTCAAGTTATAATTTGCACTAATAATTTGTATTTAACAATTAGAAGTTCTGTATTTGACAATTACTAGTTCAGATCTTCAAGTTATAATATGAAATAATAATTTGAATTTAACAAATCTAAGTTCTGTAATTCACTATTACAAGTTCAGATCTTCAAGTTATAATTTACAATAATAATTAGAAGCTATCAATTTTAAGTTCTGTATTTGACAATTACAAGTTCAGATCTTCAAGTTATAATATGCACTAATAATTTGTATTTAACAATTAGAAGTTCTTTATTTGACAATTACAAGTTCAGATCTTCAAGTTATAATTTGCAATAATAATTAGAAGCTATCAATTTTAAGTTCTGTATTTGACAATTACAAGTTCAGATCTTCAAGTTATAATTTGAAATAATAATTAGAAGCTATCAATTTTAAGTTCTGTATTTGACAATTACAAGTTCAGATCTTCTAGTTATAATTTGCTATAATAATTAGAAGCTATCAATTTTAAGTTCTGTATTTGCCAATTACAAGTTCAGATCTTCAAGTTATAATTTGCACAAATAATTTGTATTTAGCAATTAGAAGTTCTGTATTTGACAATTACAAGTTCAGATCTTCAAGTTATAATTTGCAATAATAATTAGAAGCTATTAATTTTAAGTTCTGTATTTGACAATTACAAGTTCAGATCTTCAAGTTATAATTTGAAATAATAATTAGAAGCTATCAATTTTATGTTCTGTATTTGACAATTACAAGTTCAGATCTTCAAGTTATAATTTGCAATAATAATTAGAAGCTATCAATTTTAAGTGCTGTATTTGACAATTACTAGTTCAGATCTTCAAGTTATAATTTGCACTAATAATTTGTATTTAACAATTAGAAGTTCTGTATTTGACAATTACAAGTTCAGATCTTCAAGTTATAATTTGCAATAATAATTAGAAGCTATTAATTTTAAGTTCTGTATTTGACAATTACAAGTTCAGATCTTCAAGTTATTATTTGCAATAATAATTAGAAGCTATCAATTTTAAGTTCTGCATTTGACAATTACAAGTTCAGATCTTCAAGTTATAATTTGCAATAATAATTAGAAGCTATTAATTTTAAGTTCTGTATTTGACAATTACAAGTTCAGATCTTCAAGTTATTATTTGCAATCACAATTTGTATTTAACAAATCTAAGTTCTGTAATTCACTATTACAAGTTCAGATCTTCAAGTTATAATTTACAATAATAATTAGAAGCTATCAATTTTAAGTTCTGTATTTGACAATTACAAGTTCAGATCTTCAAGTTATAATTTGAAATAATAATTAGAAGCTATCAATTTTATGTTCTGTATTTGACAATTACAAGTTCAGATCTTCAAGTTATAATTTACAATAATAATTAGAAGCTATCAATTTTAAGTTCTGTATTTGACAATTTCAAGTTCAGATCTTCAAGTTATAATTTGCAATAATAATTAGAAGCTATTAATTTTAAGTTCTGTATTTGACAATTACAAGTTCAGATCTTCAAGTTATTAGTTGCAATCACAATTTGTATTTAACAAATCTAAGTTCTGTAATTCACTATTACAAGTTCAGATCTTCAAGTTATAATTTGCAATAATAATTAGAAGCTATCAATTTTATGTTCTGTATTTGACAATTACAAGTTCAGATCTTCAAGTTATAATTTGCAATAATAATTAGAAGCTATCAATTTTAAGTGCTGTATTTGACAATTACTAGTTCAGATCTTCAAGTTATAATTTGCACTAATAATTTGTATTTAACAATTAGAAGTTCTGTATTTGACAATTACAAGTTCAGATCTTCAAGTTATAATTTGCAATAATAATTAGAAGCTATTAATTTTAAGTTCTGTATTTGACAATTACAAGTTCAGATCTTCAAGTTATTATTTGCAATAATAATTAGAAGCTATCAATTTTAAGTTCTGCATTTGACAATTACAAGTTCAGATCTTCAAGTTATAATTTGCAATAATAATTTGAAGCTATTAATTTTAAGTTCTGTATTTGACAATTACAAGTTCAGATCTTCAAGTTATTATTTGCAATCACAATTTGTATTTAACAAAACTAAGTTCTGTAATTCACTATTACAAGTTCAGATCTTCAAGTTATAATTTACAATAATAATTAGAAGCTATCAATTTTAAGTTCTGTATTTGACAATTACAAGTTCAGATCTTCAAGTTATAATTAGCAATAATAATTAGAAGCTATCAATTTTAAGTTCTGTATTTGACAATTACTAGTTCAGATCTTCAAGTTATAATTTGAAATAATAATTTGAATTTAACAAATCTAAGTTCTGTAATTCACTATTACAAGTTCAGATCTTCAAGTTATAATTTACAATAATAATTAGAAGCTATCAATTTTAAGTTCTGTATTTGACAATTACAAGTTCAGATCTTCAAGTTATAATTTGCACTAATAATTTGTATTTAACAATTAGAAGTTCTGTATTTGACAATTACAAGTTCAGATCTTCAAGTTATAATTTGCAATAATAATTAGAAGCTATCAATTTTAAGTTCTGTATTTGACAATTACAAGTTCAGATCTTCAAGTTATAATTTGAAATAATAATTAGAAGCTATCAATTTTAAGTTCTGTATTTGACAATTACAAGTTCACATCTTATAGTTATAATTTGCAATAATAATTAGAAGCTATCAATTTTAAGTTCTGTATTTGACAATTACAAGTTCAGATCTTATAGTTATAATTTGCAATAATAATTTGTATTTAGCAATTAGAAGTTCTGTATTTGACAATTACAAGTTCAGATCTTCAAGTTATAATTTGCAATAATAATTAGAAGCTATTAATTTTAAGTTCTGTATTTGACAATTACAAGTTCAGATCTTCAAGTTATAATTTGAAATAATAATTAGAAGCTATCAATTTTATGTTCTGTATTTGACAATTACAAGTTCAGATCTTCAAGTTATAATTTGCAATAATAATTAGAAGCTATCAATTTTAAGTGCTGTATTTGACAATTACTAGTTCAGATCTTCAAGTTATAATTTGCACTAATAATTTGTATTTAACAATTAGAAGTTCTGTATTTGACAATTACAAGTTCAGATCTTCAAGTTATAATTTGCAATAATAATTAGAAGCTATTAATTTTAAGTTCTGTATTTGACAATTACAAGTTCAGATCTTCAAGTTATTATTTGCAATAATAATTAGAAGCTATCAATTTTAAGTTCTGCATTTGACAATTACAAGTTCAGAACTTCAAGTTATTATTTGCAATAATAATTAGAAGCTATTAATTTTAAGTTCTGCATTTGACAATTACAAGTTCAGATCTTCAAGTTATTATTTGCAATAATAATTAGAAGCTATTAATTTTAAGTTCTGTATTTGACAATTACAAGTTCAGATCTTCAAGTTATTATTTGCAATAATAATTAGAAGCTATCAATTTTAAGTTCTGCATTTGACAATTACAAGTTCAGATCTTCAAGTTATTATTTGCAATAATAATTAGAAGCTATCAATTTTAAGTTCTGCATTTGACAATTACAAGTTCAGATCTTCAAGTTATTATTTGCAATAATAATTAGAAGCTATTAATTTTAAGTTCTGTATTTGACAATTACAAGTTCAGATCTTCAAGTTATAATTTGAAATAATAATTAGAAGCTATCAATTATAAGTTCTGTATTTTACAATTACAAGTTCAGATCTTCAAGTTATAATTTGCAATAATAATTAGAAGCTATCAATTTTAAGTTCTGTATTTGACAATTACTAGTTCAGATCTTCAAGTTATAATTAGAAATATTAATTTGAATTTGACAAATCTAAGTTCTGTAATTCACTATTACAAGTCCAAATCTTCAAGTTATAAATTACAATAATAATTAGAAGCTATCAATTTTAATTTCAGTATTTGACAATTACAAGTTCAGATCTACCAGTTATAATTTGCACTAATAATTTGTATTTAACAATTAGAAGTTCTGTATTTGACAATTACAAGTTCTGATCTTGAAGTTATAATTTGAAATAATAATTAGAAGCTATCAATTATAAGTTCTGTATTTTACAATTACAAGTTCAGATCTTCAAGTTATAATTTGAAATAATAATTAGAAGCTATCAATTTTATGTTCTGTATTTGACAATTACAAGTTCAGATCTTCAAGTTATAATTTGCAATAATAATTAGAAGCTATCAATTTTAAGTGCGGTATTTGACAATTACTAGTTCAGATCTTCAAGTTATAATTTGCACTAATAATTTGTATTTAACAATTAGAAGTTCTGTATTTGACAATTACAAGTTCAGATCTTCAAGTTATAATTTGCAATAATAATTAGAAGCTATTAATTTTAAGTTCTGTATTTGACAATTACAAGTTCAGATCTTCAAGTTATTATTTGCAATAATAATTAGAAGCTATCAATTTTAAGTTCTGCATTTGACAATTTCAAGTTCAGATCTTCAAGTTATTATTTGCAATAATAATTAGAAGCTATTAATTTTAAGTTCTGTATTTGACAATTACAAGTTCAGATCTTCAAGTTATAATTTGAAATAATAATTAGAAGCTATCAATTTTAAGTTCTGTATTTGACAATTACAAGTTCAGATCTTCAAGTTATAATTTGAAATAATAATTAGAAGCTATCAATTTTAAGTTCTGTATTTGACAATTACAAGTTCAGATCTTCTAGTTATAATTTGCAATAATAATTAGAAGCTATCAATTTTAAGTTCTGTATTTGCCAATTACAAGTTCAGATCTTCAAGTTATAATTTGCACAAATAATTTGTATTTAGCAATTAGAAGTTCTGTATTTGACTATTACAAGTTCAGATCTTCAAGTTATAATTTACAATAATAATTAGAAGCTATCAATTTTGAGTGCTGTATTTGACAATTACTAGTTCAGATCTTCAAGTTATAATTTGCACTAATAATTTGTATTTAACAATTAGAAGTTCTGTATTTGACTATTACAAGTTCAGATCTTCAAGTTATAATTTACAATAATAATTAGAAGCTATCAATTTTGAGTGCTGTATTTGACAATTACTAGTTCAGATCTTCATGTTATAATTTGCACTAATAATTTGTATTTAACAATTAGAAGTTCTGTATTTGACAATTACTAGTTCAGATCTTCAAGTTATAATTTGAAATAATAATTTGAATTTAACAAATCTAAGTTCTGTAATTCACTATTACAAGTTCAGATCTTCAAGTTATAATTTGAAATAATAATTAGAAGCTATCAATTTTAAGTTCTGTATTTGACAATTACAAGTTCAGATCTTCTAGTTATAATTTGCAATAATAATTAGAAGCTATCAATTTTAAGTTCTGTATTTGCCAATTACAAGTTCAGATCTTCAAGTTATAATTTGCACAAATAATTTGTATTTAGCAATTAGCAGTTCTGTATTTGACAATTACAAGTTCAGATCTTCAAGTTATAATTTGCAATAATAATTAGAAGCTATCAATTTTAAGTTCTGTATTTGACAATTACAAGTTCAGATCTTCAAGTTATAATTTGAAATAATAATTAGAAGCTATCAATTTTAAGTTCTGTATTTGACAATTACAAGTTCAGATCTTCTAGTTATAATTTGCAATAATAATTAGAAGCTATCAATTTTAAGTTCTGTATTTGCCAATTACAAGTTCAGATCTTCAAGTTATAATTTGCACAAATAATTTGTATTTAGCAATTAGCAGTTCTGTATTTGACAATTACAAGTTCAGATCTTCAAGTTATAATTTGCAATAATAATTAGAAGCTATTAATTTTAAGTTCTGTATTTGACAATTACAAGTTCAGATCTTCAAGTTATAATTTGAAATAATAATTAGAAGCTATCAATTTTATGTTCTGTATTTGACAATTACAAGTTCAGATCTTCAAGTTATAATTTGCAATAATAATTAGAAGCTATCAATTTTAAGTGCTGTATTTGACAATTACTAGTTCAGATCTTCAAGTTATAATTTGCACTAATAATTTGTATTTAACAATTAGAAGTTCTGTATTTGACAATTACAAGTTCAGATCTTCAAGTTATAATTTGCAATAATAATTAGAAGCTATTAATTTTAAGTTCTGTATTTGACAATTACAAGTTCAGATCTTCAAGTTATTATTTGCAATAATAATTAGAAGCTATCAATTTTAAGTTCTGCATTTGACAATTACAAGTTCAGATCTTCAAGTTATAATTTGCACTAATAATTTGTATTTAACAATTAGAAGTTCTGTATTTGACAATTACAAGTTCAGATCTTCAAGTTATAATTTGCAATAATAATTAGAAGCTATCAATTTTAAGTTCTGTATTTGACAATTACAAGTTCAGATCTTCAAGTTATAATTTGAAATAATAATTAGAAGCTATCAATTTTAAGTTCTGTATTTGACAATTACAAGTTCAGATCTTCTAGTTATAATTTGCAATAATAATTAGAAGCTATCAATTTTAAGTTCTGTATTTGCCAATTACAAGTTCAGATCTTCAAGTTATAATTTGCACAAATAATTTGTATTTAGCAATTAGCAGTTCTGTATTTGACAATTACAAGTTCAGATCTTCAAGTTATAATTTGCAATAATAATTAGAAGCTATTAATTTTAAGTTCTGTATTTGACAATTACAAGTTCAGATCTTCAAGTTATAATTTGAAATAATAATTAGAAGCTATCAATTTTATGTTCTGTATTTGACAATTACAAGTTCAGATCTTCAAGTTATAATTTGCAATAATAATTAGAAGCTATCAATTTTAAGTGCTGTATTTGACAATTACTAGTTCAGATCTTCAAGTTATAATTTGCACTAATAATTTGTATTTAACAATTAGAAGTTCTGTATTTGACAATTACAAGTTCAGATCTTCAAGTTATAATTTGAAATAATAATTAGAAGCTATCAATTTTATGTTCTGTATTTGACAATTACAAGTTCAGATCTTCAAGTTATAATTTGCAATAATAATTAGAAGCTATCAATTTTAAGTGCTGTATTTGACAATTACTAGTTCAGATCTTCAAGTTATAATTTGCACTAATAATTTGTATTTAACAATTAGAAGTTCTGTATTTGACAATTACAAGTTCAGATCTTCAAGTTATAATTTGCAATAATAATTAGAAGCTATTAATTTTAAGTTCTGTATTTGACAATTACAAGTTCAGAACTTCAAGTTATTATTTGCAATAATAATTAGAAGCTATCAATTTTAAGTTCTGCATTTGACAATTACAAGTTCAGATCTTCAAGTTATAATTTGCAATAATAATTAGAAGCTATTAATTTTAGTTCTGTATTTGACAATTACAAGTTCAGATCTTCAAGTTATTATTTGCAATCACAATTTGTATTTAACAAATCTAAGTTCTGTAATTCACTATTACAAGTTCAGATCTTCAAGTTATAATTTACAATAATAATTAGAAGCTATCAATTTTAAGTTCTGTATTTGACAATTACAAGTTCAGATCTTCAAGTTATAATTTGCAATAATAATTAGAAGCTATCAATTTTAAGTTCTGTATTTGACAATTACTAGTTCAGATCTTCAAGTTATAATTTGAAATAATAATTTGAATTTAACAAATCTAAGTTCTGTAATTCACTATTACAAGTTCAGATCTTCAAGTTATAATTTACAATAATAATTAGAAGCTATCAATTTTAAGTGCTGTATTTGACAATTACTAGTTCAGATCTTCAAGTTATAATTTGCACTAATAATTTGTATTTAACAATTAGAAGCTCTGTATTTGACTATTACAAGTTCAGATCTTCAAGTTATAATTTACAATAATAATTAGAAGCTATCAATTTTAAGTGCTGTATTTGACAATTACTAGTTCAGATCTTCAAGTTATAATTTGCACTAATAATTTGTATTTAACAATTAGAAGTTCTGTATTTGACAATTACTAGTTCAGATCTTCAAGTTATAATTTGCAATAATAATTAGAAGCTATCAATTTTAAGTTCTGTATTTGACAATTACTAGTTCAGATCTTCAAGTTATAATTTGTACTAATAATTTGTATTTAACAATTAGAAGTTCTGTATGTGACTCTTATAAGTTCAGATCTTCGAATTATTATTTGCAATAATAATTAGAAGCTATCAATTTTAAGTTCTGTATTTGCCAATTACAAGTTCAGATCTTCAAGTTATAATTTGCAATAATAATTAGAAGCTATCAATTTTAAGTTCTGTATTTGACAATTACTAGTTCAGATCTTCAAGTTATAAATTGAAATAATAATTTGAATTTAACAAATCTAAGTTCTGTAATTCACTATTACAAGTTCAGATCTTCAAGTTATAATTTACAATAATAATTAGAAGCTATCAATTTTAAGTGCTGTATTTGACAATTACTAGTTCAGATCTTCAAGTTATAATTTGCACTAATAATTTGTATTTAACAATTAGAAGTTCTGTATTTGACTATTACAAGTTCAGATCTTCAAGTTATAATTTACAATAATAATTAGAAGCTATCAATTTTAAGTGCTGTATTTGACAATTACTAGTTCAGATCTTCAAGTTATAATTTGCACTAATAATTTGTATTTAACAATTAGAAGTTCTGTATTTGACAATTACTAGTTCAGATCTTCAAGTTATAATTTGCAATAATAATTAGAAGCTATCAATTTTAAGTTCTGTATTTGACAATTACTAGTTCAGATCTTCAAGTTATAATTTGCACTAATAATTTGTATTTAACAATCAGAAGTTCTGTATGTGACTATTATAAGTTCAGATCTTCGAATTATTATTTGCAATCTTAGTTTGAATTTAACAATTCGAAGTTCTGTATTTACCTATTACAGGTTCAGATCTTCAAGTTATAATTTGCAATCACAATTTGTATTTAACAATGCTAAGTTGCGTATTTGTCTATTACAAGTTCAGATCTTCAAATTATAATTTGCAATAATAATTAGAAGCTATCAATTTTAAGTTCTGTATTTGCCAATTACAAGTTCAGATCTTCAAGTTATAATTTGCAATCATAATTAGAAGCTATCAATTTTAAGTTCTGTATTTGACAATTACTAGGTCAGATCTTCAAGTTATAATTTGAAATAATAATTTGAATTTAACAAATCTAAGTTCAGTAATTCACTATTACAAGTTCAGATCTTCAAGTTATAATTTACAATAATAATTAGAAGCTATCAATTTTAAGTGCTGTATTTGACAATTACTAGTTCAGATCTTCAAGTTATAATTTGCACTAATAATTTGTATTTAACAATTAGAAGTTCTGTATTTGACAATTACAAGTTCAGATCTTCAAGTTATAATTAGCACTAATAATTTGTATTTAACAATTAGAAGTTCTGTATTTGACAATTACAAGTTCAGATCTTCAAGTTATAATTTGAAATAATAATTTGAATTTAACAAATCTTGGTTCTGTAATTCACTATTACAAGTTCAGATCTTCAAGTTATAATTTACAATAATAATTAGAAGCTATCAATCTTAAGTTCTGTATTTGACAATTACAAGTTCAGATCTTCAAGTTATAATTTGCACTAATAATTTGTATTTAACAATTAGAAGTTCTGTATTTGACAATTACAAGTTCAGATCTTCAAGTTATAATTTGCAATAATAATTAGAAGCTATCAATTTTAAGTTCTGTATTTGACAATTACAAGTTCAGATCTTCAAGTTATAATTTACAATAATAATTAGAAGCTATCAATTTTAAGTGCTGTATTTGACAATTACCAGTTCAGATCTTCAAGTTATAATTTGCACTAATAATTTGTATTTAACAATTAGAAGTTCTGTATTTGACTATTACAAGTTCAGATCTTCAAGTTATAATTTACAATAATAATTAGAAGCTATCAATTTTAAGTGCTGTATTTGACAATTACTAGTTCAGATCTTCAAGTTATAATTTGCACTAATAATTTGTATTTAACAATTTGAAGTTCTGTATTTGACAATTACTAGTTCAGATCTTCAAGTTATAATTTGAAATAATAATTTGAATTTAACAAATCTTAGTTCTGTAATTCACTATTACAAGTTCAGATCTTCAAGTTATAATTTACAATAATAATTAGAAGCTATCAATCTTAAGTTCTGTATTTGACAATTACAAGTTCAGATCTTCAAGTTATAATTTGCACTAATAATTTGTATTTAACAATTAGAAGTTCTGTATTTGACAATTACAAGTTCAGATCTTCAAGTTATAATTTGCAATAATAATTAGAAGCTATCAATTTTAAGTTCTGTATTTGACAATTACAAGTTCAGATCTTCAAGTTATAATTTACAATAATAATTAGAAGCTATCAATTTTAAGTTCTGTATTTGCCAATTACAAGTTCAGATCTTCAAGTTATAATTTGCAATCATAATTAGAAGCTATCAATTTTAAGTTCTGTATTTGACAATTACTAGGTCAGATCTTCAAGTTATAATTTGAAATAATAATTTGAATTTAACAAATCTAAGTTCAGTAATTCACTATTACAAGTTCAGATCTTCAAGTTATAATTTACAATAATAATTAGAAGCTATCAATTTTAAGTGCTGTATTTGACAATTACTAGTTCAGATCTTCAAGTTATAATTTGCACTAATAATTTGTATTTAACAATTAGAAGTTCTGTATTTGACAATTACAAGTTCAGATCTTCAAGTTATAATTAGCACTAATAATTTGTATTTAACAATTAGAAGTTCTGTATTTGACAATTACAAGTTCAGATCTTCAAGTTATAATTTGAAATAATAATTTGAATTTAACAAATCTTGGTTCTGTAATTCACTATTACAAGTTCAGATCTTCAAGTTATAATTTACAATAATAATTAGAAGCTATCAATCTTAAGTTCTGTATTTGACAATTACAAGTTCAGATCTTCAAGTTATAATTTGCACTAATAATTTGTATTTAACAATTAGAAGTTCTGTATTTGACAATTACAAGTTCAGATCTTCAAGTTATAATTTGCAATAATAATTAGAAGCTATCAATTTTAAGTTCTGTATTTGACAATTACAAGTTCAGATCTTCAAGTTATAATTTACAATAATAATTAGAAGCTATCAATTTTAAGTGCTGTATTTGACAATTACCAGTTCAGATCTTCAAGTTATAATTTGCACTAATAATTTGTATTTAACAATTAGAAGTTCTGTATTTGACTATTACAAGTTCAGATCTTCAAGTTATAATTTACAATAATAATTAGAAGCTATCAATTTTAAGTGCTGTATTTGACAATTACTAGTTCAGATCTTCAAGTTATAATTTGCACTAATAATTTGTATTTAACAATTTGAAGTTCTGTATTTGACAATTACTAGTTCAGATCTTCAAGTTATAATTTGAAATAATAATTTGAATTTAACAAATCTTAGTTCTGTAATTCACTATTACAAGTTCAGATCTTCAAGTTATAATTTACAATAATAATTAGAAGCTATCAATCTTAAGTTCTGTATTTGACAATTACAAGTTCAGATCTTCAAGTTATAATTTGCACTAATAATTTGTATTTAACAATTAGAAGTTCTGTATTTGACAATTACAAGTTCAGATCTTCAAGTTATAATTTGCAATAATAATTAGAAGCTATCAATTTTAAGTTCTGTATTTGACAATTACAAGTTCAGATCTTCAAGTTATAATTTACAATAATAATTAGAAGCTATCAATTTTAAGTGCTGTATTTGACAATTACTAGTTCAGATCTTCAAGTTATAATTTGCACTAATAATTTGTATTTAACAATTAGAAGTTCTGTATTTGACTATTACAAGTTCACAACTTCAAGTTATAATTTACAATAATAATTAGAAGCTATCAATTTTAAGTGCTGTATTTGACAATTACTAGTTCAGATCTTCAAGTTATAATTTGCACTAATAATATGTATTTAACAATTAGAAGTTCTGTATTTGACAATTACTAGTTCAGATCTTCAAGTTATAATTTGCAATAATAATTAGAAGCTATCAATTTTAAGTTCTGTATTTGACAATTACTAGTTCAGATCTTCAAGTTATAATTAGCACTAATAATTTGTATTTAACAATTAGAAGTTCTGTATGTGACTATTATAAGTTCAGATCTTCGAATTATTATTTGCAATCTTAGTTTGAATTTAACAATTCGAAGTTCTGTATTTACCTATTACAGGTTCAGATCTTCAAGTTATAATTTGCAATCACAATTTGTATTTAACAATGCTAAGTTGCGTATTTGTCTATTACAAGTTCAGATCTTCAAATTATAATTTGCAATAATAATTAGAAGCTATCAATTTTAAGTTCTGTATTTGCCAATTACAAGTTCAGATCTTCAAGTTATAATTTGCAATAATAATTAGAAGCTATCAATTTTAAGTTCTGTATTTGACAATTACTAGTTCAGATCTTCAAGTTATAATTTGAAATAATAATTAGAAGCTATCAATTATAAGTTCTGTATTTGACAATTACAAGTTCAGATCTTCAAGTTATAATTTGCAATAATAATTAGAAGCTATCAATTTTAAGTTCTGTATTTGACAATTACAAGTTCAGATCTTCAAGTTATAATTTGAAATAATAATTAGAAGCTATCAATTTTAAGTTCTGTATTTGACAATTACAAGTTCAGATCTTCTAGTTATAATTTGCAATAATAATTAGAAGCTATCAATTTTAAGTTCTGTATTTGCCAATTACAAGTTCAGATCTTCAAGTTATAATTTGCACAAATAATTTGTATTTAGCAATTAGAAGTTCTGTATTTGACTATTACAAGTTCAGATCTTCAAGTTATAATTTACAATAATAATTAGAAGCTATCAATTTTGAGTGCTGTATTTGACAATTACTAGTTCAGATCTTCAAGTTATAATTTGCACTAATAATTTGTATTTAACAATTAGAAGTTCTGTATTTGACTATTACAAGTTCAGATCTTCAAGTTATAATTTACAATAATAATTAGAAGCTATCAATTTTGAGTGCTGTATTTGACAATTACTAGTTCAAATCTTCATGTTATAATTTGCACTAATAATTTGTATTTAACAATTAGAAGTTCTGTATTTGACAATTACTAGTTCAGATCTTCAAGTTATAATTTGAAATAATAATTTGAATTTAACAAATCTAAGTTCTGTAATTCACTATTACAAGTTCAGATCTTCAAGTTATAATTTACAATAATAATTAGAAGCTTTCAATTTTAAGTTCTGTATTTGACAATTACAAGTTCAGATCTTCAAGTTATAATTTGCACTAATAATTTGTATTTAACAATTAGAAGTTCTGTATTTGACAATTACAAGTTCAGATCTTCAAGTTATAATTTGCAATAATAATTAGAAGCTATCAATTTTAAGTTCTGTATTTGACAATTACAAGTTCAGATCTTCAAGTTATAATTTGAAATAATAATTAGAAGCTATCAATTTTAAGTTCTGTATTTGACAATTACAAGTTCAGATCTTCTAGTTATAATTTGCAATAATAATTAGAAGCTATCAATTTTAAGTTCTGTATTTGCCAATTACAAGTTCAGATCTTCAAGTTATAATTTGCACAAATAATTTGTATTTAGCAATTAGCAGTTCTGTATTTGACAATTACAAGTTCAGATCTTCAAGTTATAATTTGCAATAATAATTAGAAGCTATTAATTTTAAGTTCTGTATTTGACAATTACAAGTTCAGATCTTCAAGTTATAATTTGAAATACTAATTAGAAGCTATCAATTTTATGTTCTGTATTTGACAATTACAAGTTCAGATCTTCAAGTTATAATTTGCAATAATAATTAGAAGCTATCAATTTTAAGTGCTGTATTTGACAATTACTAGTTCAGATCTTCAAGTTATAATTTGCACTAATAATTTGTATTTAACAATTAGAAGTTCTGTATTTGACAATTACAAGTTCAGATCTTCAAGTTATAATTTGCAATAATAATTAGAAGCTATTAATTTTAAGTTCTGTATTTGACAATTACAAGTTCAGATCTTCAAGTTATTATTTGCAATAATAATTAGAAGCTATCAATTTTAAGTTCTGTATTTGCCAATTACAAGTTCAGATCTTCAAGTTATAATTTGCAATCATAATTTGAAAAGCTATCAATTTTAAGTTCTGTATTTGACAATTACTAGGTCAGATCTTCAAGTTATAATTTGAAATAATAATTTGAATTTAACAAATCTAAGTTCAGTAATTCACTATTACAAGTTCAGATCTTCAAGTTATAATTTACAATAATAATTAGAAGCTATCAATTTTAAGTGCTGTATTTGACAATTACTAGTTCAGATCTTCAAGTTATAATTTGCACTAATAATTTGTATTTAACAATTAGAAGTTCTGTATTTGACAATTACAAGTTCAGATCTTCAAGTTATAATTAGCACTAATAATTTGTATTTAACAATTAGAAGTTCTGTATTTGACAATTACAAGTTCAGATCTTCAAGTTATAATTTGCACTAATAATTTGTATTTAACAATTAGAAGTTCTGTATTTGACTATTACAAGTTCAGATCTTCAAGTTATAATTTACAATAATAATTAGAAGCTATCAATTTTAAGTGCTGTATTTGACAATTACTAGTTCAGATCTTCAAGTTATAATTTGCACTAATAATTTGTATTTAACAATTAGAAGTTCTGTATTTGACAATTACTAGTTCAGATCTTCAAGTTATAATTTGAAATAATAATTTGAATTTAACAAATCTTGGTTCTGTAATTCACTATTACAAGTTCAGATCTTCAAGTTATAATTTACAATAATAATTAGAAGCTATCAATCTTAAGTTCTGTATTTGACAATTACAAGTTCAGATCTTCAAGTTATAATTTGCACTAATAATTTGTATTTAACAATTAGAAGTTCTGTATTTGACAATTACAAGTTCAGATCTTCAAGTTATAATTTGCAATAATAATTAGAAGCTATCAATTTTAAGTTCTGTATTTGACAATTACAAGTTCAGATCTTCAAGTTATAATTTACAATAATAATTAGAAGCTATCAATTTTAAGTGCTGTATTTGACAATTACTAGTTCAGATCTTCAAGTTATAATTTGCACTAATAATTTGTATTTAACAATTAGAAGTTCTGTATTTGACTATTACAAGTTCAGATCTTCAAGTTATAATTTACAATAATAATTAGAAGCTATCAATTTTAAGTGCTGTATTTGACAATTACTAGTTGAGATCTTCAAGTTATAATTTGCACTAATAATTTGTATTTAACAATTAGAAGTTCTGTATTTGACAATTACTAGTTCAGATCTTCAAGTTATAATTTGAAATAATAATTTGAATTTAACAAATCTTAGTTCTGTAATTCACTATTACAAGTTCAGATCTTCAAGTTATAATTTACAATAATAATTAGAAGCTATCAATCTTAAGTTCTGTATTTGACAATTACAAGTTCAGATCTTCAAGTTATAATTTGCAATAATAATTAGAAGCTATCAATTTTAAGTTCTGTATTTGACAATTACAAGTTCAGATCTTCAAGTTATAATTTACAATAATAATTAGAAGCTATCAATTTTAAGTGCTGTATTTGACAATTACTAGTTCAGATCTTCAAGTTATAATTTGCACTAATAATTTGTATTTAACAATTAAAAGTTCTGTATTTGACTATTACAAGTTCACATCTTCAAGTTATAATTTACAATAATAATTAGAAGCTATCAATTTTAAGTGCTGTATTTGACAATTACTAGTTCAGATCTTCAAGTTATAATTTGCACTAATAATTTGTATTTAACAATTAGAAGTTCTGTATTTGACAATTACTAGTTCAGATCTTCAAGTTATAATTTGAAATAATAATTTGAATTTAACAAATCTTGGTTCTGTAATTCACTATTACAAGTTCAGATCTTCAAGTTATAATTTACAATAATAATTAGAAGCTATCAATCTTAAGTTCTGTATTTGACAATTACAAGTTCAGATCTTCAAGTTGTAATTTGCACTAATAATTTGTATTTAACAATTAGAAGTTCTGTATTTGACAATTACAAGTTCAGATCTTCAAGTTATAATTTGCAATAATAATTAGAAGCTATCAATTTTAAGTTCTGTATTTGACAATTACAAGTTCAGATCTTCAAGTTATAATTTACAATAATAATTAGAAGCTATCAATTTTAAGTGCTGTATTTGACAATTACTAGTTCAGATCTTCAAGTTATAATTTGCACTAATAATTTGTATTTAACAATTAGAAGTTCTGTATTTGACTATTACAAGTTCAGATCTTCAAGTTATAATTTACAATAATAATTAGAAGCTATCAATTTTAAGTGCTGTATTTGACAATTACTAGTTGAGATCTTCAAGTTATAATTTGCACTAATAATTTGTATTTAACAATTAGAAGTTCTGTATTTGACAATTACTAGTTCAGATCTTCAAGTTATAATTTGAAATAATAATTTGAATTTAACAAATCTTAGTTCTGTAATTCACTATTACAAGTTCAGATCTTCAAGTTATAATTTACAATAATAATTAGAAGCTATCAATCTTAAGTTCTGTATTTGACAATTACAAGTTCAGATCTTCAAGTTATAATTTGCACTAATAATTTGTATTTAACAATTAGAAGTTCTGTATTTGACAATTACAAGTTCAGATCTTCAAGTTATAATTTGCAATAATAATTAGAAGCTATCAATTTTAAGTTCTGTATTTGACAATTACAAGTTCAGATCTTCAAGTTATAATTTACAATAATAATTAGAAGCTATCAATTTTAAATGCTGTATTTGACAATTACTAGTTCAGATCTTCAAGTTATAATTTGCACTAATAATTTGTATTTAACAATTAAAAGTTCTGTATTTGACTATTACAAGTTCACATCTTCAAGTTATAATTTACAATAATAATTAGAAGCTATCAATTTTAAGTGCTGTATTTGACAATTACTAGTTCAGATCTTCAAGTTATAATTTGCACTAATAATATGTATTTAACTATTAGAAGTTCTGTATTTGACAATTACTAGTTCAGATCTTCAAGTTATAATTTGCAATAATAATTAGAAGCTATCAATTTTAAGTTCTGTATTTGACAATTACTAGTTCAGATCTTCAAGTTATAATTAGCACTAATAATTTGTATTTAACAATTAGAAGTTCTGTATGTGACTATTATAAGTTCAGATCTTCGAATTATTATTTGCAATCTTAGTTTGAATTTAACAATTCGAAGTTCTGTATTTACCTATTACAGGTTCAGATCTTCAAGTTATAATTTGCAATCACAATTTGTATTTAACAATGCTAAGTTGCGTATTTGTCTATTACAAGTTCAGATCTTCAAATTATAATTTGCAATAATAATTAGAAGCCATCAATTTTAAGTTCTGTATTTGCCAATTACAAGTTCAGATCTTCAAGTTATAATTTGCAATAATAATTAGAAGCTATCAATTTTAAGTTCTGTATTTGACAATTACTAGTTCAGATCTTCAAGTTATAATTTGAAATAATAATTAGAAGCTATCAATTATAAGTTCTGTATTTGACAATTACAAGTTCAGATCTTCAAGTTATAATTTGCAATAATAATTAGAAGCTATCAATTTTAAGTTCTGTATTTGACAATTACAAGTTCAGATCTTCAAGTTATAATTTGAAATAATAATTAGAAGCTATCAATTTTAAGTTCTGTATTTGACAATTACAAGTTCAGATCTTCTAGTTATAATTTGCAATAATAATTAGAAGCTATCAATTTTAAGTTCTGTATTTGCCAATTACAAGTTCAGATCTTCAAGTTATAATTTGCACAAATAATTTGTATTTAGCAATTAGAAGTTCTGTATTTGACTATTACAAGTTCAGATCTTCAAGTTATAATTTACAATAATAATTAGAAGCTATCAATTTTGAGTGCTGTATTTGACAATTACTAGTTCAGATCTTCAAGTTATAATTTGCACTAATAATTTGTATTTAACAATTAGAAGTTCTGTATTTGACTATTACAAGTTCAGATCTTCAAGTTATAATTTACAATAATAATTTGAAGCTATCAATTTTGAGTGCTGTATTTGACAATTACTAGTTCAAATCTTCATGTTATAATTTGCACTAATAATTTGTATTTAACAATTAGAAGTTCTGTATTTGACAATTACTAGTTCAGATCTTCAAGTTATAATTTGAAATAATAATTTGAATTTAACAAATCTAAGTTCTGTAATTCACTATTACAAGTTCAGATCTTCAAGTTATAATTTACAATAATAATTAGAAGCTATCAATTTTAAGTTCTGTATTTGACAATTACAAGTTCAGATCTTCAAGTTATAATTTGCACTAATAATTTGTATTTAACAATTAGAAGTTCTGTATTTGACAATTACAAGTTCAGATCTTCAAGTTATAATTTGCAATAATAATTAGAAGCTATCAATTTTAAGTTCTGTATTTGACAATTACAAGTTCAGATCTTCAAGTTATAATTTGAAATAATAATTAGAAGCTATCAATTTTAAGTTCTGTATTTGACAATTACAAGTTCAGATCTTCTAGTTATAATTTGCAATAATAATTAGAAGCTATCAATTTTAAGTTCTGTATTTGCCAATTACAAGTTCAGATCTTCAAGTTATAATTTGCACAAATAATTTGTATTTAGCAATTAGCAGTTCTGTATTTGACAATTACAAGTTCAGATCTTCAAGTTATAATTTGCAATAATAATTAGAAGCTATTAATTTTAAGTTCTGTATTTGACAATTACAAGTTCAGATCTTCAAGTTATAATTTGAAATAATAATTAGAAGCTATCAATTTTATGTTCTGTATTTGACAATTACAAGTTCAGATCTTCAAGTTATAATTTGCAATAATAATTAGAAGCTATCAATTTTAAGTGCTGTATTTGACAATTACTAGTTCAGATCTTCAAGTTATAATTTGCACTAATAATTTGTATTTAACAATTAGAAGTTCTGTATTTGACAATTACAAGTTCAGATCTTCAAGTTATAATTTGCAATAATAATTAGAAGCTATTAATTTTAAGTTCTGTATTTGACAATTACAAGTTCAGATCTTCAAGTTATTATTTGCAATAATAATTAGAAGCTATCAATTTTAAGTTCTGCATTTGACAATTACAAGTTCAGATCTTCAAGTTATAATTTGCAATAATAATTAGAAGCTATTAATTTTAAGTTCTGTATTTGACAATTACAAGTTCAGATCTTCAAGTTATTATTTGCAATCACAATTTGTATTTAACAAATCTAAGTTCTGTAATTCACTATTACAAGTTCAGATCTTCAAGTTATAATTTACAATAATAATTAGAAGCTATCAATTTTAAGTTCTGTATTTGACAATTACAAGTTCAGATCTTCAAGTTATAATTTGCAATAATAATTAGAAGCTATCAATTTTAAGTTCTGTATTTGACAATTACTAGTTCAGATCTTCAAGTTATAATTTGAAATAATAATTTGAATTTAACAAATCTAAGTTCTGTAATTCACTATTACAAGTTCAGATCTTCAAGTTATAATTTACAATAATAATTAGAAGCTATCAATTTTAAGTGCTGTATTTGACAATTACTAGTTCAGATCTTCAAGTTATAATTTGCACTAATAATTTGTATTTAACAATTAGAAGTTCTGTATTTGACTATTACAAGTTCAGATCTTCAAGTTATAATTTACAATAATAATTAGAAGCTATCAATTTTAAGTGCTGTATTTGACAATTACTAGTTCAGATCTTCAAGTTATAATTTGCACTAATAATTTGTATTTAACAATTAGAAGTTCTGTATTTGACAATTACTAGTTCAGATCTTCAAGTTATAATTTGCAATAATAATTAGAAGCTATCAATTTTAAGTTCTGTATTTGACAATTACTAGTTCAGATCTTCAAGTTATAATTTGTACTAATAATTTGTATTTAACAATTAGAAGTTCTGTATGTGACTATTATAAGTTCAGATCTTCGAATTATTATTTGCAATAATAATTAGAAGCTATCAATTTTAAGTTCTGTATTTGCCAATTACAAGTTCAGATCTTCAAGTTATAATTTGCAATAATAATTAGAAGCTATCAATTTTAAGTTCTGTATTTGACAATTACTAGTTCAGATCTTCAAGTTATAAATTGAAATAATAATTTGAATTTAACAAATCTAAGTTCTGTAATTCACTATTACAAGTTCAGATCTTCAAGTTATAATTTACAATAATAATTAGAAGCTATCAATCTTAAGTTCTGTATTTGACAATTACAAGTTCAGATCTTCAAGTTATAATTTGCACTAATAATTTGTATTTAACAATTAGAAGTTCTGTATTTGACAATTACAAGTTCAGATCTACAAGTTATAATTTGCAATAATAATTAGAAGCTATCAATTTTAAGTTCTGTATTTGACAATTACAAGTTCAGATCTTCAAGTTATAATTTACAATAATAATTAGAAGCTATCAATTTTAAGTGCTGTATTTGACAATTACTAGTTCAGATCTTCAAGTTATAATTTGCACTAATAATTTGTATTTAACAATTAGAAGTTCTGTATTTGACTATTACAAGTTCAGATCTTCAAGTTATAATTTACAATAATAATTAGAAGCTATCAATTTTAAGTGCTGTATTTGACAATTACTAGTTGAGATCTTCAAGTTATAATTTGCACTAATAATTTGTATTTAACAATTAGAAGTTCTGTATTTGACAATTACTAGTTCAGATCTTCAAGTTATAATTTGAAATAATAATTTGAATTTAACAAATCTTAGTTCTGTAATTCACTATTACAAGTTCAGATCTTCAAGTTATAATTTACAATAATAATTAGAAGCTATCAATCTTAAGTTCTGTATTTGACAATTACAAGTTCAGATCTTCAAGTTATAATTTGCACTAATAATTTGTATTTAACAATTAGAAGTTCTGTATTTGACAATTACAAGTTCAGATCTTCAAGTTATAATTTGCAATAATAATTAGAAGCTATCAATTTTAAGTTCTGTATTTGACAATTACAAGTTCAGATCTTCAAGTTATAATTTACAATAATAATTAGAAGCTATCAATTTTAAGTGCTGTATTTGACAATTACTAGTTCAGATCTTCAAGTTATAATTTGCACTAATAATTTGTATTTAACAATTAAAAGTTCTGTATTTGACTATTACAAGTTCACATCTTCAAGTTATAATTTACAATAATAATTAGAAGCTATCAATTTTAAGTGCTGTATTTGACAATTACTAGTTCAGATCTTCAAGTTATAATTTGCACTAATAATATGTATTTAACTATTAGAAGTTCTGTATTTGACAATTACTAGTTCAGATCTTCAAGTTATAATTTGCAATAATAATTAGAAGCTATCAATTTTAAGTTCTGTATTTGACAATTACTAGTTCAGATCTTCAAGTTATAATTAGCACTAATAATTTGTATTTAACAATTAGAAGTTCTGTATGTGACTATTATAAGTTCAGATCTTCGAATTATTATTTGCAATCTTAGTTTGAATTTAACAATTCGAAGTTCTGTATTTACCTATTACAGGTTCAGATCTTCAAGTTATAATTTGCAATCACAATTTGTATTTAACAATGCTAAGTTGCGTATTTGTCTATTACAAGTTCAGATCTTCAAATTATAATTTGCAATAATAATTAGAAGCCATCAATTTTAAGTTCTGTATTTGCCAATTACAAGTTCAGATCTTCAAGTTATAATTTGCAATAATAATTAGAAGCTATCAATTTTAAGTTCTGTATTTGACAATTACTAGTTCAGATCTTCAAGTTATAATTTGAAATAATAATTAGAAGCTATCAATTATAAGTTCTGTATTTGACAATTACAAGTTCAGATCTTCAAGTTATAATTTGCAATAATAATTAGAAGCTATCAATTTTAAGTTCTGTATTTGACAATTACAAGTTCAGATCTTCAAGTTATAATTTGAAATAATAATTAGAAGCTATCAATTTTAAGTTCTGTATTTGACAATTACAAGTTCAGATCTTCTAGTTATAATTTGCAATAATAATTAGAAGCTATCAATTTTAAGTTCTGTATTTGCCAATTACAAGTTCAGATCTTCAAGTTATAATTTGCACAAATAATTTGTATTTAGCAATTAGAAGTTCTGTATTTGACTATTACAAGTTCAGATCTTCAAGTTATAATTTACAATAATAATTAGAAGCTATCAATTTTGAGTGCTGTATTTGACAATTACTAGTTCAGATCTTCAAGTTATAATTTGCACTAATAATTTGTATTTAACAATTAGAAGTTCTGTATTTGACTATTACAAGTTCAGATCTTCAAGTTATAATTTACAATAATAATTTGAAGCTATCAATTTTGAGTGCTGTATTTGACAATTACTAGTTCAAATCTTCATGTTATAATTTGCACTAATAATTTGTATTTAACAATTAGAAGTTCTGTATTTGACAATTACTAGTTCAGATCTTCAAGTTATAATTTGAAATAATAATTTGAATTTAACAAATCTAAGTTCTGTAATTCACTATTACAAGTTCAGATCTTCAAGTTATAATTTACAATAATAATTAGAAGCTATCAATTTTAAGTTCTGTATTTGACAATTACAAGTTCAGATCTTCAAGTTATAATTTGCACTAATAATTAGTATTTAACAATTAGAAGTTCTGTATTTGACAATTACAAGTTCAGATCTTCAAGTTATAATTTGCAATAATAATTAGAAGCTATCAATTTTAAGTTCTGTATTTGACAATTACAAGTTCAGATCTTCAAGTTATAATTTGAAATAATAATTAGAAGCTATCAATTTTAAGTTCTGTATTTGACAATTACAAGTTCAGATCTTCTAGTTATAATTTGCAATAATAATTAGAAGCTATCAATTTTAAGTTCTGTATTTGCCAATTACAAGTTCAGATCTTCAAGTTATAATTTGCACAAATAATTTGTATTTAGCAATTAGCAGTTCTGTATTTGACAATTACAAGTTCAGATCTTCAAGTTATAATTTGCAATAATAATTAGAAGCTATTAATTTTAAGTTCTGTATTTGACAATTACAAGTTCAGATCTTCAAGTTATAATTTGAAATAATAATTAGAAGCTATCAATTTTATGTTCTGTATTTGACAATTACAAGTTCAGATCTTCAAGTTATAATTTGCAATAATAATTAGAAGCTATCAATTTTAAGTGCTGTATTTGACAATTACTAGTTCAGATCTTCAAGTTATAATTTGCACTAATAATTTGTATTTAACAATTAGAAGTTCTGTATTTGACAATTACAAGTTCAGATCTTCAAGTTATAATTTGCAATAATAATTAGAAGCTATTAATTTTAAGTTCTGTATTTGACAATTACAAGTTCAGATCTTCAAGTTATTATTTGCAATAATAATTAGAAGCTATCAATTTTAAGTTCTGCATTTGACAATTACAAGTTCAGATCTTCAAGTTATAATTTGCAATAATAATTAGAAGCTATTAATTTTAAGTTCTGTATTTGACAATTACAAGTTCAGATCTTCAAGTTATTATTTGCAATCACAATTTGTATTTAACAAATCTAAGTTCTGTAATTCACTATTACAAGTTCAGATCTTCAAGTTATAATTTACAATAATAATTAGAAGCTATCAATTTTAAGTTCTGTATTTGACAATTACAAGTTCAGATCTTCAAGTTATAATTTGCAATAATAATTAGAAGCTATCAATTTTAAGTTCTGTATTTGACAATTACTAGTTCAGATCTTCAAGTTATAATTTGAAATAATAATTTGAATTTAACAAATCTAAGTTCTGTAATTCACTATTACAAGTTCAGATCTTCAAGTTATAATTTACAATAATAATTAGAAGCTATCAATTTTAAGTGCTGTATTTGACAATTACTAGTTCAGATCTTCAAGTTATAATTTGCACTAATAATTTGTATTTAACAATTAGAAGTTCTGTATTTGACTATTACAAGTTCAGATCTTCAAGTTATAATTTACAATAATAATTAGAAGCTATCAATTTTAAGTGCTGTATTTGACAATTACTAGTTCAGATCTTCAAGTTATAATTTGCACTAATAATTTGTATTTAACAATTAGAAGTTCTGTATTTGACAATTACTAGTTCAGATCTTCAAGTTATAATTTGCAATAATAATTAGAAGCTATCAATTTTAAGTTCTGTATTTGACAATTACTAGTTCAGATCTTCAAGTTATAATTTGTACTAATAATTTGTATTTAACAATTAGAAGTTCTGTATGTGACTATTATAAGTTCAGATCTTCGAATTATTATTTGCAATAATAATTAGAAGCTATCAATTTTAAGTTCTGTATTTGCCAATTACAAGTTCAGATCTTCAAGTTATAATTTGCAATAATAATTAGAAGCTATCAATTTTAAGTTCTGTATTTGACAATTACTAGTTCAGATCTTCAAGTTATAAATTGAAATAATAATTTGAATTTAACAAATCTAAGTTCTGTAATTCACTATTACAAATTCAGATCTTCAAGTTATAATTTACAATAATAATTAGAAGCTATCAATCTTAAGTTCTGTATTTGACAATTACAAGTTCAGATCTTCAAGTTATAATTTGCACTAATAATTTGTATTTAACAATTAGAAGTTCTGTATTTGACAATTACAAGTTCAGATCTTCAAGTTATAATTTGCAATAATAATTAGAAGCTATCAATTTTAAGTTCTGTATTTGACAATTACAAGTTCAGATCTTCAAGTTATAATTTACAATAATAATTAGAAGCTATCAATTTTAAGTGCTGTATTTGACAATTACTAGTTCAGATCTTCAAGTTATAATTTGCACTAATAATTTGTATTTAACAATTAGAAGTTCTGTATTTGACTATTACAAGTTCAGATCTTCAAGTTATAATTTACAATAATAATTAGAAGCTATCAATTTTAAGTGCTGTATTTGACAATTACTAGTTGAGATCTTCAAGTTATAATTTGCACTAATAATTTGTATTTAACAATTAGAAGTTCTGTATTTGACAATTACTAGTTCAGATCTTCAAGTTATAATTTGAAATAATAATTTGAATTTAACAAATCTTAGTTCTGTAATTCACTATTACAAGTTCAGATCTTCAAGTTATAATTTACAATAATAATTAGAAGCTATCAATCTTAAGTTCTGTATTTGACAATTACAAGTTCAGATCTTCAAGTTATAATTTGCACTAATAATTTGTATTTAACAATTAGAAGTTCTGTATTTGACAATTACAAGTTCAGATCTTCAAGTTATAATTTGCAATAATAATTAGAAGCTATCAATTTTAAGTTCTGTATTTGACAATTACAAGTTCAGATCTTCAAGTTATAATTTACAATAATAATTAGAAGCTATCAATTTTAAGTGCTGTATTTGACAATTACTAGTTCAGATCTTCAAGTTATAATTTGCACTAATAATTTGTATTTAACAATTAAAAGTTCTGTATTTGACTATTACAAGTTCACATCTTCAAGTTATAATTTACAATAATAATTAGAAGCTATCAATTTTAAGTGCTGTATTTGACAATTACTAGTTCAGATCTTCAAGTTATAATTTGCACTAATAATATGTATTTAACTATTAGAAGTTCTGTATTTGACAATTACTAGTTCAGATCTTCAAGTTATAATTTGCAATAATAATTAGAAGCTATCAATTTTAAGTTCTGTATTTGACAATTACTAGTTCAGATCTTCAAGTTATAATTAGCACTAATAATTTGTATTTAACAATTAGAAGTTCTGTATGTGACTATTATAAGTTCAGATCTTCGAATTATTATTTGCAATCTTAGTTTGAATTTAACAATTCGAAGTTCTGTATTTACCTATTACAGGTTCAGATCTTCAAGTTATAATTTGCAATCACAATTTGTATTTAACAATGCTAAGTTGCGTATTTGTCTATTACAAGTTCAGATCTTCAAATTATAATTTGCAATAATAATTAGAAGCTATCAATTTTAAGTTCTGTATTTGCCAATTACAAGTTCAGATCTTCAAGTTATAATTTGCAATAATAATTAGAAGCTATCAATTTTAAGTTCTGTATTTGACAATTACTAGTTCAGATCTTCAAGTTATAATTTGAAATAATAATTAGAAGCTATCAATTATAAGTTCTGTATTTGACAATTACAAGTTCAGATCTTCAAGTTATAATTTGCAATAATAATTAGAAGCTATCAATTTTAAGTTCTGTATTTGACAATTACAAGTTCAGATCTTCAAGTTATAATTTGAAATAATAATTAGAAGCTATCAATTTTAAGTTCTGTATTTGACAATTACAAGTTCAGATCTTCTAGTTATAATTTGCAATAATAATTAGAAGCTATCAATTTTAAGTTCTGTATTTGCCAATTACAAGTTCAGATCTTCAAGTTATAATTTGCACAAATAATTTGTATTTAGCAATTAGAAGTTCTGTATTTGACTATTACAAGTTCAGATCTTCAAGTTATAATTTACAATAATAATTAGAAGCTATCAATTTTGAGTGCTGTATTTGACAATTACTAGTTCAGATCTTCAAGTTATAATTTGCACTAATAATTTGTATTTAACAATTAGAAGTTCTGTATTTGACTATTACAAGTTCAGATCTTCAAGTTATAATTTACAATAATAATTTGAAGCTATCAATTTTGAGTGCTGTATTTGACAATTACTAGTTCAAATCTTCATGTTATAATTTGCACTAATAATTTGTATTTAACAATTAGAAGTTCTGTATTTGACAATTACTAGTTCAGATCTTCAAGTTATAATTTGAAATAATAATTTGAATTTAACAAATCTAAGTTCTGTAATTCACTATTACAAGTTCAGATCTTCAAGTTATAATTTACAATAATAATTAGAAGCTATCAATTTTAAGTTCTGTATTTGACAATTACAAGTTCAGATCTTCAAGTTATAATTTGCACTAATAATTAGTATTTAACAATTAGAAGTTCTGTATTTGACAATTACAAGTTCAGATCTTCAAGTTATAATTTGCAATAATAATTAGAAGCTATCAATTTTAAGTTCTGTATTTGACAATTACAAGTTCAGATCTTCAAGTTATAATTTGAAATAATAATTAGAAGCTATCAATTTTAAGTTCTGTATTTGACAATTACAAGTTCAGATCTTCTAGTTATAATTTGCAATAATAATTAGAAGCTATCAATTTTAAGTTCTGTATTTGCCAATTACAAGTTCAGATCTTCAAGTTATAATTTGCACAAATAATTTGTATTTAGCAATTAGCAGTTCTGTATTTGACAATTACAAGTTCAGATCTTCAAGTTATAATTTGCAATAATAATTAGAAGCTATTAATTTTAAGTTCTGTATTTGACAATTACAAGTTCAGATCTTCAAGTTATAATTTGAAATAATAATTAGAAGCTATCAATTTTATGTTCTGTATTTGACAATTACAAGTTCAGATCTTCAAGTTATAATTTGCAATAATAATTAGAAGCTATCAATTTTAAGTGCTGTATTTGACAATTACTAGTTCAGATCTTCAAGTTATAATTTGCACTAATAATTTGTATTTAACAATTAGAAGTTCTGTATTTGACAATTACAAGTTCAGATCTTCAAGTTATAATTTGCAATAATAATTAGAAGCTATTAATTTTAAGTTCTGTATTTGACAATTACAAGTTCAGATCTTCAAGTTATTATTTGCAATAATAATTAGAAGCTATCAATTTTAAGTTCTGCATTTGACAATTACAAGTTCAGATCTTCAAGTTATAATTTGCAATAATAATTAGAAGCTATTAATTTTAAGTTCTGTATTTGACAATTACAAGTTCAGATCTTCAAGTTATTATTTGCAATCACAATTTGTATTTAACAAATCTAAGTTCTGTAATTCACTATTACAAGTTCAGATCTTCAAGTTATAATTTACAATAATAATTAGAAGCTATCAATTTTAAGTTCTGTATTTGACAATTACAAGTTCAGATCTTCAAGTTATAATTTGCAATAATAATTAGAAGCTATCAATTTTAAGTTCTGTATTTGACAATTACTAGTTCAGATCTTCAAGTTATAATTTGAAATAATAATTTGAATTTAACAAATCGAAGTTCTGTAATTCACTATTACAAGTTCAGATCTTCAAGTTATAATTTACAATAATAATTAGAAGCTATCAATTTTAAGTGCTGTATTTGACAATTACTAGTTCAGATCTTCAAGTTATAATTTGCACTAATAATTTGTATTTAACAATTAGAAGTTCTGTATTTGACTATTACAAGTTCAGATCTTCAAGTTATAATTTACAATAATAATTAGAAGCTATCAATTTTAAGTGCTGTATTTGACAATTACTAGTTCAGATCTTCAAGTTATAATTTGCACTAATAATTTGTATTTAACAATTAGAAGTTCTGTATTTGACAATTACTAGTTCAGATCTTCAAGTTATAATTTGCAATAATAATTAGAAGCTATCAATTTTAAGTTCTGTATTTGACAATTACTAGTTCAGATCTTCAAGTTATAAATTGAAATAATAATTTGAATTTAACAAATCTAAGTTCTGTAATTCACTATTACAAGTTCAGATCTTCCAGTTATAATTTACAATAATAATTAGAAGCTATCAATTTTAAGTGCTGTATTTGACAATTACTAGTTCAGATCTTCAAGTTATAATTTGCACTAATAATTTGTATTTAACAATTAGAAGTTCTGTATTTGACAATTACAAGTTCAGATCTTCAAGTTATAATTTGCAATAATAATTAGAAGCTATCAATTTTAAGTTCTGTATTTGACAATTACAAGTTCAGATCTTCAAGTTATAATTTGAAATAATAATTAGAAGCTATCAATTTTAAGTTCTGTATTTGACAATTACAAGTTCAGATCTTCTAGTTATAATTTGCAATAATAATTAGAAGCTATCAATTTTAAGTTCTGTATTTGCCAATTACAAGTTCAGATCTTCAAGTTATAATTTGCACAAATAATTTGTATTTAGCAATTAGCAGTTCTGTATTTGACAATTACAAGTTCAGATCTTCAAGTTATAATTTGCAATAATAATTAGAAGCTATTAATTTTAAGTTCTGTATTTGACAATTACAAGTTCAGATCTTCAAGTTATAATTTGAAATACTAATTAGAAGCTATCAATTTTATGTTCTGTATTTGACAATTACAAGTTCAGATCTTCAAGTTATAATTTGCAATAATAATTAGAAGCTATCAATTTTAAGTGCTGTATTTGACAATTACTAGTTCAGATCTTCAAGTTATAATTTGCACTAATAATTTGTATTTAACAATTAGAAGTTCTGTATTTGACAATTACAAGTTCAGATCTTCAAGTTATAATTTGCAATAATAATTAGAAGCTATTAATTTTAAGTTCTGTATTTGACAATTACAAGTTCAGATCTTCAAGTTATTATTTGCAATAATAATTAGAAGCTATCAATTTTAAGTTCTGTATTTGCCAATTACAAGTTCAGATCTTCAAGTTATAATTTGCAATCATAATTAGAAGCTATCAATTTTAAGTTCTGTATTTGACAATTACTAGGTCAGATCTTCAAGTTATAATTTGAAATAATAATTTGAATTTAACAAATCTAAGTTCAGTAATCCACTATTACAAGTTCAGATCTTCAAGTTATAATTTACAATAATAATTAGAAGCTATCAATTTTAAGTGCTGTATTTGACAATTACTAGTTCAGATCTTCAAGTTATAATTTGCACTAATAATTTGTATTTAACAATTAGAAGTTCTGTATTTGACAATTACAAGTTCAGATCTTCAAGTTATAATTAGCACTAATAATTTGTATTTAACAATTAGAAGTTCTGTATTTGACAATTACAAGTTCAGATCTTCAAGTTATAATTTGCACTAATAATTTGTATTTAACAATTAGAAGTTCTGTATTTGACTATTACAAGTTCAGATCTTCAAGTTATAATTTACAATAATAATTAGAAGCTATCAATTTTAAGTGCTGTATTTGACAATTACTAGTTCAGATCTTCAAGTTATAATTTGCACTAATAATTTGTATTTAACAATTAGAAGTTCTGTATTTGACAATTACTAGTTCAGATCTTCAAGTTTTAATTTGAAATAATAATTTGAATTTAACAAATCTTGGTTCTGTAATTCACTATTACAAGTTCAGATCTTCAAGTTATAATTTACAATAATAATTAGAAGCTATCAATCTTAAGTTCTGTATTTGACAATTACAAGTTCAGATCTTCAAGTTATAATTTGCACTAATAATTTGTATTTAACAATTAGTGTTCTGTATTTGACAATTACAAGTTCAGATCTTCAAGTTATAATTTACAATAATAATTAGAAGCTATCAATTTTAAGTGCTGTATTTGACAATTACTAGTTCAGATCTTCAAGTTATAATTTGCACTAATAATTTGTATTTAACAATTAGAAGTTCTGTATTTGACTATTACAAGTTCACATCTTCAAGTTATAATTTACAATAATAATTAGAAGCTATCAATTTTGAGTGCTGTATTTGACAATTACTAGTTCAAATCTTCATGTTATAATTTGCACTAATAATTTGTATTTAACAATTAGAAGTTCTGTATTTGACAATTACTAGTTCAGATCTTCAAGTTATAATTTGAAATAATAATTTGAATTTAACAAATCTAAGTTCTGTAATTCACTATTACAAGTTCAGATCTTCAAGTTATAATTTACAATAATAATTAGAAGCTATCAATTTTAAGTTCTGTATTTGACAATTACAAGTTCAGATCTTCAAGTTATAATTTGCACTAATAATTTGTATTTAACAATTAGAAGTTCTGTATTTGACAATTACAAGTTCAGATCTTCAAGTTATAATTTGCAATAATAATTAGAAGCTATCAATTTTAAGTTCTGTATTTGACAATTACAAGTTCAGATCTGCAAGTTATAATTTGAAATAATAATTAGAAGCTATCAATTTTAAGTTCTGTATTTGACAATTACAAGTTCAGATCTTCTAGTTATAATTTGCAATAATAATTAGAAGCTATCAATTTTAAGTTCTGTATTTGCCAATTACAAGTGCAGATCTTCAAGTTATAATTTGCACAAATAATTTGTATTTAGCAATTAGCAGTTCTGTATTTGACAATTACAAGTTCAGATCTTCAAGTTATAATTTGCAATAATAATTAGAAGCTATTAATTTTAAGTTCTGTATTTGACAATTACAAGTTCAGATCTTCAAGTTATAATTTGAAATAATAATTAGAAGCTATCAATTTTATGTTCTGTATTTGACAATTACAAGTTCAGATCTTCAAGTTATAATTTGCAATAATAATTAGAAGCTATCAATTTTAAGTGCTGTATTTGACAATTACTAGTTCAGATCTTCAAGTTATAATTTGCACTAATAATTTGTATTTAACAATTAGAAGTTCTGTATTTGACAATTACAAGTTCAGATCTTCAAGTTATAATTTGCAATAATAATTAGAAGCTATTAATTTTAAGTTCTGTATTTGACAATTACAAGTTCAGATCTTCAAGTTATTATTTGCAATAATAATTAGAAGCTATCAATTTTAAGTTCTGCATTTGACAATTACAAGTTCAGATCTTCAAGTTATAATTTGCAATAATAATTAGAAGCTATTAATTTTAAGTTCTGTATTTGACAATTACAAGTTCAGATCTTCAAGTTATTATTTGCAATCACAATTTGTATTTAACAAATCTAAGTTCTGTAATTCACTATTACAAGTTCAGATCTTCAAGTTATAATTTACAATAATAATTAGAAGCTATCAATTTTAAGTTCTGTATTTGACAATTACAAGTTCAGATCTTCAAGTTATAATTTGCAATAATAATTAGAAGCTATCAATTTTAAGTTCTGTATTTGACAATTCACTAGCACTACACTACTGTGTAGTGCTAGTGAAAGGACGTGTTTGAGGTTAGGTTAGGTTTCCTAGTTTTAAACCACGTGTTAGGTTTGGTGTGATCTTATCCGTTTTGGTTATCATAGGTACACAGATAAAATGGCAGTTACGCCTAAAAAATGTGCGTCCGGAAAGTCAAATCAAGTCGAAAGCGAATTAAAAAAACTGTTAAAAGATGATTTAATTCATGTAATTATTACAAAAGAATTACCAGAAAAATATAAAGACAACGATGTGCTTGCTGATTTTATGGATTCTGGAAAGAATGCAGGAAACGGATATCAAAACGACTACATCGATAGTTTAAAAATGCAAATAAATACTCTAAAAGAACTGATCAACGATAAAATCGTCATCATTGATCTACTACATGAGAAGTATAGGCAACCGATCGTACCTGATCGTGTAATAACTTATCCAAGTGGGTTACAAGCCTTAAATAAAAATTCTAACCTCAATAAGTTGCATGCAGTCAATAACAAGAAAGCAGGAAAAAACGGTAACAATAAAAATGACTCTAATCAAACTTCAATCAAAGTAATAACGAAGGAAAAACTGGCTGAAGGCATCAAAGAAGCTCAAAATAATATCAATAAAAACACAGACAAGTCATTACAAGAAAAAGATGCTAAACCTCGGAATGTCGATAAGGTAAATACTAATCTTATTGCTTGCAGTACCGTCAAACGGGGTGAAGTCGATCAGAAAAATGCGTTTTTTTGAGATAACTGAAAAACTAATGATTGTATTTTGATGCAATTAAAAATATAACATCCTTGATGCTTAGGTTGTCGATTGGTTTCTAGAAAAAGGTCGTAGATGGAGTAATTTTTTTTTAATTTTAAATCAAAGGGTGATCGACTTCATCCCATGGTTCGGGGTGAAGTCGATCACCGCTTTTAAAATGCATATTTCCCACTTCAGAGCCGTTTGGGGGTGTAGGCGATCATTGAAAAATAAAAATATATTAAACGACATTTTCAGAAAAATTTCTGACGCTTTTCGCATGCTTAATCTTTCCTGCATCCAGCGCTCTCTCTAAGAACGTTCGGTCGTAGTTCCTTTTGCCATAGGCACCCAGTCTTTTTACATATTTTCGTGGCATCTATAAGAATAAATAAAATACGATACGCCACTGCCCTAGTAAACGAAATTTATATGAGAAAATCGAACAAAAACAAATTGCTCTGAACATAACCTCATAAACTGACAAAATACAGCGAAAATCAAGTGATCGACTTCACCCCGTTGTTTTGATTCGGCACACAAAAATTCCAATTAAAACCACACAAAAAATAAATTAGCATATCAGATTGGGCACACCTTTTTTTGATGATATTCCTTATCACCTAGAGGGCCTAGGACGGGCCTAGTTTTTACAGGTTCGGCTGTGCAGATGTTTGATTTCGCACATTTTACTGATTGATAAATTTTGCTTCCTACTATTTAATTATTTTTGGAAAACTCATCTTTCAAGATCAACCTGCTTCACCAGTGTAATGTTTGGTTGTCTCTTGGCCACACGACTTTGAATAAATATCAGCTGATTTGTGATGTGTTGTTGCCATATGCTCAAAAACAAGTGGAAATCCCGGTTTGATCGACTTCACCCCTGCCGATCGACTTCACCCCGTTTGACGGTACTTCTCAAGTTGATAACAACAATGTCAACAGCTGTGCAGTAGTTAATAACATCAACCAAGTTATTGAGAATGATGGTTTTACTACGGTTAAATATAAAAATCCTAAAAAGAAAGCGATTGTCGTTGGTACCAATGATGATGTCTCGAACTTTAGTGGTGTGCAACAAAAGTGTTGGTTACATATTAGCAGGGTATCGGCTAACGCAACTGAGACGTCTATCATAACATTTTTGAATAAAAATTTTCAGCAAGGTAACTTTACATGCACTAAACTTAACTGTTACAATGAGGTGGCAACTTTCAAAGTGGGTGCTGACTTTGAACTTTACGACGCCCTAATTAAACCCGATTCGTGGCCCAAAGGCGTAGTGGTGAGACGCTTTAATTTTTTTCGAGGTCCAAAACAAGGCTTTGCCCAACATCAATAATAAAATTAATTGTAGTGCTGATCATACGTATTGTGCTCCGAATAACACTGATGATAATCATAAGAAATTGAAAATTTACCTACAAAATTGTGGTGGCATCAGGACTAAAATGAATGATATTAGCAACAATGTCAACTGTTGCACATACGATATTATTATTTTAATAGAAACGTTTTTGGATGACAATATACTGTCAAGCGAACTCAACTTCTTTAACTATAATATTTTCCGTTGCGATAGATCCATTAACTCAAGCCATAAAGTAAAGGGCGGTGGTGTACTGATAGCTGTTCGTAAGGATTTAAAATGTTTTCACATTATGTCGACTAATACTGTTGAAAATATCTTTGTCCAAATTGGTGATACTATCATTGGAGCCGTGTATCTACCTCCCGATTCTAACGTTTGTGTTTTTGAAGAATTTTGTGACATTGTCGACAACATTATGAATCACTCCCCTCATTCGAAGTTGGTAATTTGTGGGGACTTCAATCTACCTCATGGTAATTGGTCCAACGAAAATACTGATATCACATCCAAAAGGAATTCATGTCGAAAAATTCAGTCAATTACTGACTGCATGGCATTACATAGTCTCGAGCAACGTAACAGAATGCCAAATAGTAGAGGTGTAATGTTGGATCTAGCTTTCACAAACATTGATAAGGCTACCGTTCAGGCATCCGACGATATTTTGACGAAGATATCTATGCACCATATGGCATATACAGTAAGTATACCAAATGTTAAAATCTTTCAATCAACTATGAGATACGATGATGTGGTTTTCGATTTCAAATCAGCAGACTTCCTCTCGATTAACAATCATTTATTGAATGTTGACTGGTCGACTCTCTTAATTTCAACAGACATCGATACTGCTGTTGACAAGTTCTACAATATTCTTTGGTCAATTATCCATGCTTTAGTTCCTCGCAAGAGAGTTTTTACATCCAAATATCCAGTTTGGTTTTCCAGGGAACTAATTAACCTAATAAGAAATAAAAAAATATCGCACAAATTATTTAAGAAGACACGTAATTCACTCAATTATGATAGATTCTGTGACTATCGTGAACAAGCTAAACAACTAAACCATTTACTTTATCAAGACTATATTATCAAAACTGAAAAAACCATAATTACTGATCCCAAGTTCTTCTGGAAATTTATCGATGACCGTAAGAAAGTAAGAGGTTACCCTGCACGTATGTATCTCGGTGATGAAATTTGTAATTCTGGGCAAGATTGCGTTGATTTGTTCGCTAAACAATTCTCTGAGAGTTATTGTAGTGACAATGACGCCATATACAATTATGAAGCATCAGATTTAATCGATTTTAGTTTGTTTTTGATCTCCGTTAGTGACGTCTTTGATTCGATTAAAGATCTCCCGGATAGTTTAAGTTGTGGCCCTGACGGTATTCCTTCATATTTTTTAAAAAGGTGTCAGTTTTCTCTGTCAGTTCCAATTTATAATATTTTCAAATTATCATTATCCACTGGTAAATTTCCCAACATCTGGAAAGAAAGTTTTATAACACCAATTTTCAAAAAAGGTGATCGGTGTGACATTAGTAATTATAGGGGAATTGCAATCCAATCATCATTACCTAAAATGCTAGATAAATTAGTTGCAACCCAACTCATGCATGCTAGTAAAAACTATATAGTGGAAAATCAGCATGGTTTTTTACCTGGTCGATCGACAACTACTAATCTCTTAACATTTGTTACTCAAATTATAGATTCCTTTGAGGATCATAAGCATGTCGACGCCGTTTACACAGACTTTTCAAAAGCATTTGATCGTGTTTCTCATTCGGCTCTTCTATCGAAAATCGCTTCGCTGGGTTTTGGATCATCTATAATCAACTGGCTGGCCAGTTATCTCACAAATAGAAAGCAGAAAGTCCGAATTCATAATAATCTCTCCAAGGATATTTTGGTTTCGTCCGGGGTTCCCCAAGGGTCTCATAGTGGTCCCATCCTCTTTCTATTATTTATAAATGATATTGGTCAATATATTAAGCATTGCCCATTTCTATTGTTTGCCGACGATTTTAAAATTTTTAAATCTATTGATTCCGACGCGGACTGTAGATCACTTCAAGCTGATCTCAACAATCTCCACAACTGGTGCGTCGCTAATAATTTAGCCCTAAATTTTAAAAAGTGCTCGATAATTTCTTACACTAAACATGCCCTGACACCGGTTAATTATTATATAGGTGGCAACAAGCTAGCACGAGTTGATGTAATCGATGACTTAGGGGTACGACTTGACCAAGGTCTAACTTTCAAACATCACATTGAAAAGATATCCAACAAAGCACTTCGTACCATTGGCTTTATCCGTAGACAAGGCAGTATTTTCTCGGCTAATACTGTGAAATTTTTATATCTTTCACTCGTTAGACCTCAAATAGAATACGCTTCATCTGTATGGTCGCCTTACTATCAAGTCCATACAAATAGATTGGAATCTGTTGAACGCAAATTTTTAAGATTCCATAATTTCAAGCTTGGACATGCATCCGAAGACTTTTCGTATGCTTCGAGTCTTCTCCAAGCGAATTTCAAATCATTGGAACATAGAAGAGTGGTTGCCGATTTGTGTTTTGTTCATCGTTTGATGAATGGTAAAATCGATTGCGAATTTCTTTTATCGAAGATACATCTAAATATCCCAGTCTATTCCACTAGACGTTCAAGGCTGCTACGAATTGACTTCCATCCATCAAGCTACGGGCTAAACAGCCCATTATCAAGAATGTGCCGGCTAGTCAACATCTCGAATGACGAGGACGATTTTGATTTATTCTGCTCATCCTACGATCAACATAAAAAGTTTCTAATGCAGAACAGGACTATTGAATATTTATAAAATAATTTTCTTTTGTTGTAAATTTTAATTTTAATGAAATTGGTACTACCGTTAATAAATAAATAAATAAATAAATAAATAAATAAATAAATAAATAAATAAATTACTAGTTCAGATCTTCAAGTTATAATTTGAAATAATAATTTGAATTTAACAAATCTAAGTTCTGTAATTCACTATTACAAGTTCAGATCTTCAAGTTATAATTTACAATAATAATTAGAAGCTATCAATTTTAAGTTCTGTATTTGACAATTACTAGTTCAGATCTTCAAGTTATAATTTGAAATAATAATTAGAAGCTATCAATTTTAAGTTCTGTATTTGACAATTACAAGTTCAGATCTTCAAGTTATAATTTGAAATAATAATTAGAAGCTATCAATTTTAAGTTCTGTATTTGACAATTACAAGTTCAGATCTTCTAGTTATAATTTGCAATAATAATTAGAAGCTATCAATTTTAAGTTCTGTATTTGCCAATTACAAGTTCAGATCTTCAAGTTATAATTTGCACAAATAATTTGTATTTAGCAATTAGAAGTTCTGTATTTGACTATTACAAGTTCAGATCTTCAAGTTATAATTTACAATAATAATTAGAAGCTATCAATTTTGAGTGCTGTATTTGACAATTACTAGTTCAGATCTTCAAGTTATAATTTGCACTAATAATTTGTATTTAACAATTAGAAGTTCTGTATTTGACTATTACAAGTTCACATCTTCAAGTTATAATTTACAATAATAATTAGAAGCTATCAATTTTGAGTGCTGTATTTGACAATTACTAGTTCAAATCTTCATGTTATAATTTGCACTAATAATTTGTATTTAACAATTAGAAGTTCTGTATTTGACAATTACTAGTTCAGATCTTCAAGTTATAATTTGAAATAATAATTTGAATTTAACAAATCTAAGTTCTGTAATTCACTATTACAAGTTCAGATCTTCAAGTTATAATTTACAATAATAATTAGAAGCTATCAATTTTAAGTTCTGTATTTGACAATTACAAGTTCAGATCTTCAAGTTATAATTTGCACTAATAATTTGTATTTAACAATTAGAAGTTCTGTATTTGACAATTACAAGTTCAGATCTTCAAGTTATAATTTGCAATAATAATTAGAAGCTATCAATTTTAAGTTCTGTATTTGACAATTACAAGTTCAGATCTTCAAGTTATAATTTGAAATAATAATTAGAAGCTATCAATTTTAAGTTCTGTATTTGACAATTACAAGTTCAGATCTTCTAGTTATAATTTGCAATAATAATTAGAAGCTATCAATTTTAAGTTCTGTATTTGCCAATTACAAGTTCAGATCTTCAAGTTATAATTTGCACAAATAATTTGTATTTAGCAATTAGCAGTTCTGTATTTGACAATTACAAGTTCAGATCTTCAAGTTATAATTTGCAATAATAATTAGAAGCTATTAATTTTAAGTTCTGTATTTGACAATTACAAGTTCAGATCTTCAAGTTATAATTTGAAATAATAATTAGAAGCTATCAATTTTATGTTCTGTATTTGACAATTACAAGTTCAGATCTTCAAGTTATAATTTGCAATAATAATTAGAAGCTATCAATTTTAAGTGCTGTATTTGACAATTACTAGTTCAGATCTTCAAGTTATAATTTGCACTAATAATTTGTATTTAACAATTAGAAGTTCTGTATTTGACAATTACAAGTTCAGATCTTCAAGTTATAATTTGCAATAATAATTAGAAGCTATTAATTTTAAGTTCTGTATTTGACAATTACAAGTTCAGATCTTCAAGTTATTATATGCAATAATAATTAGAAGCTATCAATTTTAAGTTCTGCATTTGACAATTACAAGTTCAGATCTTCAAGTTATAATTTGCAATAATAATTAGAAGCTATTAATTTTAAGTTCTGTATTTGACAATTACAAGTTCAGATCTTCAAGTTATTATTTGCAATCACAATTTGTATTTAACAAATCTAAGTTCTGTAATTCACTATTACAAGTTCAGATCTTCAAGTTATAATTTACAATAATAATTAGAAGCTATCAATTTTAAGTTCTGTATTTGACAATTACAAGTTCAGATCTTCAAGTTATAATTTGCAATAATAATTAGAAGCTATCAATTTTAAGTTCTGTATTTGACAATTACTAGTTCAGATCTTCAAGTTATAATTTGAAATAATAATTTGAATTTAACAAATCTAAGTTCTGTAATTCACTATTACAAGTTCAGATCTTCAAGTTATAATTTACAATAATAATTAGAAGCTATCAATTTTAAGTGCTGTATTTGACAATTACTAGTTCAGATCTTCAAGTTATAATTTGCACTAATAATTTGTATTTAACAATTAGAAGTTCTGTATTTGACTATTACAAGTTCAGATCTTCAAGTTATAATTTACAATAATAATTAGAAGCTATCAATTTTAAGTGCTGTATTTGACAATTACTAGTTCAGATCTTCAAGTTATAATTTGCACTAATAATTTGTATTTAACAATTAGAAGTTCTGTATTTGACAATTACTAGTTCAGATCTTCAAGTTATAATTTGCAATAATAATTAGAAGCTATCAATTTTAAGTTCTGTATTTGACAATTACTAGTTCAGATCTTCAAGTTATAATTTGTACTAATAATTTGTATTTAACAATTAGAAGTTCTGTATGTGACTATTATAAGTTCAGATCTTCGAATTATTATTTGCAATAATAATTAGAAGCTATCAATTTTAAGTTCTGTATTTGCCAATTACAAGTTCAGATCTTCAAGTTATAATTTGCAATAATAATTAGAAGCTATCAATTTTAAGTTCTGTATTTAACAATTACTAGTTCAGATCTTCAAGTTATAATTTGCACTAATAATTTGTATTTAACAATTAGAAGTTCTGTATTTGACTATTACAAGTTCAGATCTTCAAGTTATAATTTACAATAATAATTAGAAGCTATCAATTTTAAGTGCTGTATTTGACAATTACTAGTTCAGATCTTCAAGTTATAATTTGCACTAATAATTTGTATTTAACAATTAGAAGTTCTGTATTTGACAATTACTAGTTCAGATCTTCAAGTTATAATTTGCAATAATAATTAGAAGCTATCAATTTTAAGTTCTGTATTTGACAATTACTAGTTCAGATCTTCAAGTTATAATTTGCACTAATAATTTGTATTTAACAATCAGAAGTTCTGTATGTGACTATTATAAGTTCAGATCTTCGAATTATTATTTGCAATCTTAGTTTGAATTTAACAATTCGAAGTTCTGTATTTACCTATTACAGGTTCAGATCTTCAAGTTATAATTTGCAATCACAATTTGTATTTAACAATGCTAAGTTGCGTATTTGTCTATTACAAGTTCAGATCTTCAAATTATAATTTGCAATAATAATTAGAAGCTATCAATTTTAAGTTCTGTATTTGCCAATTACAAGTTCAGATCTTCAAGTTATAATTTGCAATCATAATTAGAAGCTATCAATTTTAAGTTCTGTATTTGACAATTACTAGGTCAGATCTTCAAGTTATAATTTGAAATAATAATTTGAATTTAACAAATCTAAGTTCAGTAATTCACTATTACAAGTTCAGATCTTCAAGTTATAATTTACAATAATAATTAGAAGCTATCAATTTTAAGTGCTGTATTTGACAATTACTAGTTCAGATCTTCAAGTTATAATTTGCACTAATAATTTGTATTTAACAATTAGAAGTTCTGTATTTGACAATTACAAGTTCAGATCTTCAAGTTATAATTAGCACTAATAATTTGTATTTAACAATTAGAAGTTCTGTATTTGACAATTACAAGTTCAGATCTTCAAGTTATAATTTGCACTAATAATTTGTATTTAACAATTAGAAGTTCTGTATTTGACTATTACAAGTTCAGATCTTCAAGTTATAATTTACAATAATAATTAGCAGCTATCAATTTTAAGTGCTGTATTTGACAATTACTAGTTCAGATCTTCAAGTTATAATTTGCACTAATAATTTGTATTTAACAATTAGAAGTTCTGTATTTGACAATTACTAGTTCAGATCTTCAAGTTATAATTTGAAATAATAATTTGAATTTAACAAATCTTGGTTCTGTAATTCACTATTACAAGTTCAGATCTTCAAGTTATAATTTACAATAATAATTAGAAGCTATCAATTTTAAGTTCTGTATTTGACAATTACAAGTTCAGATCTTCAAGTTATAATTTGCACTAATAATTTGTATTTAACAATTAGAAGTTCTGTATTTGACAATTACAAGTTCAGATCTTCAAGTTATAATTTGCAATAATAATTAGAAGCTATCAATTTTAAGTTCTGTATTTGACAATTACAAGTTCAGATCTTCAAGTTATAATTTGCAATCATAATTAGAAGCTATCAATTTTAAGTTCTGTATTTGACAATTACTAGGTCAGATCTTCAAGTTATAATTTGAAATAATAATTTGAATTTAACAAATCTAAGTTCAGTAATTCACTATTACAAGTTCAGATCTTCAAGTTATAATTTACAATAATAATTAGAAGCTATCAATTTTAAGTGCTGTATTTGACAATTACTAGTTCAGATCTTCAAGTTATAATTTGCACTAATAATTTGTATTTAACAATTAGAAGTTCTGTATTTGACAATTACAAGTTCAGATCTTCAAGTTATAATTAGCACTAATAATTTGTATTTAACAATTAGAAGTTCTGTATTTGACAAGTACAAGTTCAGATCTTCAAGTTATAATTTGCACTAATAATTTGTATTTAACAATTAGAAGTTCTGTATTTGACTATTACAAGTTCAGATCTTCAAGTTATAATTTACAATAATAATTAGAAGCTATCAATTTTAAGTGCTGTATTTGACAATTACTAGTTCAGATCTTCAAGTTATAATTTGCCCTAATAATTTGTATTTAACAATTAGAAGTTCTGTATTTGACAATTACTAGTTCAGATCTTCAAGTTATAATTTGAAATAATAATTTGAATTTAACAAATCTTGGTTCTGTAATTCACTATTACAAGTTCAGATCTTCAAGTTATAGTTTACAATAATAATTAGAAGCTATCAATCTTAAGTTCTGTATTTGACAATTACAAGTTCAGATCTTCAAGTTATAATTTGCACTAATAATTTGTATTTAACAATTAGAAGTTCTGTATTTGACAATTACAAGTTCAGATCTTCAAGTTATAATTTGCAATAATAATTAGAAGCTATCAATTTTAAGTTCTGTATTTGACAATTACAAGTTCAGATCTTCAAGTTATAATTTACAATAATAATTAGAAGCTATCAATTTTAAGTGCTGTATTTGACAATTACTAGTTCAGATCTTCAAGTTATAATTTGCACTAATAATTTGTATTTAACAATTAGAAGTTCTGTATTTGACTATTACAAGTTCAGATCTTCAAGTTATAATTTACAATAATAATTAGAAGCTATCAATTTTAAGTGCTGTGTTTGACAATTACTAGTTCAGATCTTCAAGTTATAATTTGAAATAATAATTTGAATTTAACAAATCTTAGTTCTGCAATTCACTATTACAAGTTCAGATCTTCAAGTTATAATTTACAATAATAATTAGAAGCTATCAATCTTAAGTTCTGTATTTGACAATTACAAGTTCAGATCTTCAAGTTATAATTTGCACTAATAATTTGTATTTAACAATGCTAAGTTGCGTATTTGTCTATTACAAGTTCAGATCTTCAAATTATAATTTGCAATAATAATTAGAAGCTATCAATTTTAAGTTCTGTATTTGCCAATTACAAGTTCAGATCTTCAAGTTATAATTTGCAATCATAATTAGAAGCTATCAATTTTAAGTTCTGTATTTGACAATTACTAGGTCAGATCTTCAAGTTATAATTTGAAATAATAATTTGAATTTAACAAATCTAAGTTCAGTAATTCACTATTACAAGTTCAGATCTTCAAGTTATAATTTACAATAATAATTAGAAGCTATCAATTTTAAGTGCTGTATTTGACAATTACTAGTTCAGATCTTCAAGTTATAATTTGCACTAATAATTTGTATTTAACAATTAGAAGTTCTGTATTTGACAATTACAAGTTCAGATCTTCAAGTTATAATTAGCACTAATAATTTGTATTTAACAATTAGAAGTTCTGTATTTGACAATTACAAGTTCAGATCTTCAAGTTATAATTTGCACTAATAATTTGTATTTAACAATTAGAAGTTCTGTATTTGACTATTACAAGTTCAGATCTTCAAGTTATAATTTACAATAATAATTAGAAGCTATCAATTTTAAGTGCTGTATTTGACAATTACTAGTTCAGATCTTCAAGTTATAATTTGCACTAATAATTTGTATTTAACAATTAGAAGTTCTGTATTTGACAATTACTAGTTCAGATCTTCAAGTTATAATTTGAAATAATAATTTGAATTTAACAAATCTTGGTTCTGTAATTCACTATTACAAGTTCAGATCTTCAAGTTATAATTTACAATAATAATTAGAAGCTATCAATCTTAAGTTCTGTATTTGACAATTACAAGTTCAGATCTTCAAGTTATAATTTGCACTAATAATTTGTATTTAACAATTAGAAGTTCTGTATTTGACAATTACAAGTTCAGATCTTCAAGTTATAATTTGCAATAATAATTAGAAGCTATCAATTTTAAGTTCTGTATTTGACAATTACAAGTTCAGATCTTCAAGTTATAATTTACAATAATAATTAGAAGCTATCAATTTTAAGTGCTGTATTTGACAATTACTAGTTCAGATCTTCAAGTTATAATTTGCACTAATAATTTGTATTTAACAATTAGAAGTTCTGTATTTGACAATTACTAGTTCAGATCTTCAAGTTATAATTTGAAATAATAATTTGAATTTAACAAATCTTAGTTCTGTAATTCACTATTACAAGTTCAGATCTTCAAGTTATAATTTACAATAATAACTAGAAGCTATCAATCTTAAGTTCTGTATTTGACAATTACAAGTTCAGATCTTCAAGTTATAATTTGCACTAATAATTTGTATTTAACAATTAGAAGTTCTGTATTTGACAATTACAAGTTCAGATCTTCAAGTTATAATTTGCAATAATAATTAGAAGCTATCAATTTTAAGTTCTGTATTTGACAATTACAAGTTCAGATCTTCAAGTTATAATTTACAATAATAATTAGAAGCTATCAATTTTAAGTGCTGTATTTGACAATTACTAGTTCAGATCTTCAAGTTATAATTTGCACTAATAATTTGTATTTAACAATTAGAAGTTCTGTATTTGACTATTACAAGTTCACATCTTCAAGTTATAATTTACAATAATAATTAGAAGCTATCAATTTTAAGTGCTGTATTTGACAATTACTAGTTCAGATCTTCAAGTTATAATTTGCACTAATAATATGTATTTAACAATTAGAAGTTCTGTATTTGACAATTACTAGTTCAGATCTTCAAGTTATAATTTGCAATAATAATTAGAAGCTATCAATTTTAAGTTCTGTATTTGACAATTACTAGTTCAGATCTTCAAGTTATAATTAGCACTAATAATTTGTATTTAACAATTAGAAGTTCTGTATGTGACTATTATAAGTTCAGATCTTCGAATTATTATTTGCAATCTTAGTTTGAATTTAACAATTCGAAGTTCTGTATTTACCTATTACAAGTTCAGATCTTCAAGTTATAATTTGCAATAATAATTAGAAGCTATCAATTATAAGTTCTGCATTTGACAATTACTAGTACAGATCCACAAATTATTATTTGCAATAATAATTAGAAGCTATCAATTTTAAGTTCTGCATTTGACAATTACAAGTTCAGATCTTCAAGTTATAATTTGCAATAATAATTAGAAGCTATCAATTTTAAGTTCTGTATTTGTCAATTACTAGTACAGATCCACAAATTATTATTTGCAATAATAATTAGAAGCTATCAATTTTAAGTTCTGCATTTGACAATTACAAGTTCAGATCTCCAAGTTATTATTTGCAATAATAATTAGAAGCTATCAATTTTAAGTTCTGTATTTGACAATTACAAGTTCAGATCTTCAAGTTATAATTTACAATAATAATTAGAAGCTATCAATTTTAAGTTCTGTATTTGACAATTACAAGTTCAGATCTTCAAGTTATAATTTACAATAATAATTAGAAGCTATCAATTTTAAGTTCTGTATTTGACAATTACAAGTTCAGATCTTCAAGTTATAATTTACAATAATAATTAGAAGCTATCAATTTTAAGTTCTGTATTTGACAATGACAAGTTCAGATCTTCAAGTTATAATTTGCAATAATAATTAGAAGCTATCAATTTTAAGTTCTGTATTTGACAATTACTAGTTCAGATCTTCTAGTTATTATTTGCAATAATAATTAGAAGTTATCAATTTTAAGTTCTGTATTTGACAATTACAAGTTCAGATCTTCAAGTTATAATTTGAAATAATAATTAGTATTTAACAATTAGAAGTTCTGTATGTGACTATTATAAGTTCAGATCTTCGAATTATTATTTGCAATCTTAGTTTGAATTTAACAATTCGAAGTTCTGCATTTACCTATTACAGGTTCAGATCTTCAAGTTATAATTTGCAATCACAATTTGTATTTAACAAATCTAAGTTCTGTAATTCACTATTACAAGTTCAGATCTTTAAGTTATAATTTACAATAATAATTAGAAGCTATCAATTTTAAGTTCTGTATTTGACAATTACAAGTTCAGATCTTCAAGTTATAATTTGCAATAATAATTAGAAGCTATCAATTTTAAGTTCTGTATTTGACAATTACTAGTTCAGATCTTCAAGTTATAATTTGAAATAATAATTTGAATTTAACAAATCTAAGTTCTGTAATTCACTATTACAAGTTCAGATCTTCAAGTTATAATTTACAATAATAATTAGAAGCTATCAATTTTAAGTGCTGTATTTGACAATTACAAGTTCAGATCTTCAAGTTATAATTTACAATAATAATTAGAAGCTATCAATTTTAAGTTCTGTATTTGACAATTACAAGTTCAGATCTTCAAGTTATAATTTGCAATAATAATTAGAAGCTATCAATTTTAAGTTCTGTATTTGACAATTACTAGTTCAGATCTTCTAGTTATTATTTGCAATAATAATTAGAAGCTTTCAATTTTAAGTTCTGTATTTGACAATTACAAGTTCAGATCTTCAAGTTATAATTTGAAATAATAATTAGAAGCTATCAATTTTAAGTTCTGCATTTGACAATTACTAGTTCGGATCTTCAAGTTATAATTTGCAATAATAATTAGAGGCTATCAATTTTAAGTTCTGTATTTGACAATTACTAGTTCAGATCTTCAAGTTATAATTTGAAATAATAATTTGGATTTAACAAATCTAAGTTCTGTAATTCACTATTACAAGTTCAGATCTTCAAGTTATAATTTAAAATAATAATTAGAAGCTATCAATTTTAAGTGCTGTATTTGACAATTAAAAGTTCAGATCTTCAAGTTATAATTTACAATAATAATTAGAAGCTATCAATTCGAAGTTCTGTATTTACCTATTACAGGTTCAGATCTTCAAGTTATAATATGCAATCACAATTTGTATTTAACAAATCTAAGTTCTGTAATTCACTATTACAAGTTCAGATCTTCAAGTTATAATTTACAATAATAATTAGAAGCTATCAATTTTAAGTTCTGTATTTGACAATTACTAGTTCAGATCTTCAAGTTATAATTTGAAATAATAATTTGAATTTAACAAATCTAAGTTCTGTAATTCACTATTACAAGTTCAGATCTTCAAGTTATAATTTACAATAATAATTAGAAGCTATCAATTTTAAGTGCTGTATTTGACAATTACTAGTTCAGATCTTCAAGTTATAATTTGCACTAATAATTTGTATTTAACAATTAGAAGTTCTGTATTTGACAATTACAAGTTCAGATCTTCAAGTTATAATTTGCACTAATAATTTGTATTTAACAATTAGAAGTTCTGTATTTGACTATTACAAGTTCAGATCTTCAAGTTATAATTTGCACTAATAATTTGTATTTAACAATGAGAAGTTCTGTATTTGACAATTACTAGTTCAGATCTTCAAGTTATAATTTGCACTAATAATTTGTATTTAACAATTAGAAGTTCTGTATTTGACAATTACTAGTTCAGATCTTCAAGTTATAATTTGAAATAATAATTTGAATTTAACAAATCTAAGTTCTGTAATTCACTATTACAAGTTCAGATCTTCAAGTTATAATTTACAATAATAATTTGAAGCTATCAATTTTAAGTGCTGTATTTGACAATTACTAGTTCAGATCTTCAAGTTATAATTTGCACTAATAATTTGTATTTAACAATTAGAAGTTCTGTATTTGACTATTACTAGTTCAGATCTTCAAGTTATAATTTGCAATAATAATTAGAAGCTATCAATTTTAAGTTCTGTATTTGACAATTACTAGTTCAGATCTTCAAGTTATAATTTGCACTAATAATTTGTATTTAACAATTAGAAGTTCTGTATGTGACTATTATAAGTACAGATCTTCGAATTATTATTTGCAATAATAATTAGAAGCTATCAATTTTAAGTTCTGTATTTGCCAATTACAAGTTCAGATCTTCAAGTTATAATTTGCAATAATAATTAGAAGCTATCAATTTTAAGTTCTGTATTTTACAATTACTAGTTCAGATCTTCAAGTTATAAATTGAAATAATAATTTGAATTTAACAAATCTAAGTTCTGTAATTCACTATTACAAGTTCAGATCTTCAAGTTATAATTTACAATAATAATTAGAAGCTATCAATTTTAAGTGCTGTATTTGACAATTACTAGTTCAGATCTTCAAGTTATAATTTGCACTAATAATTTGTATTTAACAATTAGAAGTTCTGTATTTGACTATTACAAGTTCAGATCTTCAAGTTATAATTTACAATAATAATTAGAAGCTATCAATTTTAAGTGCTGTATTTGACAATTACTAGTTCAGATCTTCAAGTTATAATTTGCACTAATAATTTGTATTTAACAATTAGAAGTTCTGTATTTGACAATTACTAGTTCAGATCTTCAAGTTATAATTTGCAATAATAATTAGAAGCTATCAATTTTAAGTTCTGTATTTGACAATTCAGATCTTCAAGTTATAATTTGCACTAATAATTAGTATTTAACAATTAGAAGTTCTGTATGTGACTATTATAAGTTCAGATCTTCGAATTATTATTTGGAATCTTAGTTTGAATTTAACAATTCGAAGTTCTGTATTTACCTATTACAGGTTCAGATCTTCAAGTTATAATTTGCAATCACAATTTGTATTTAACAATGCTAAGTTGCGTATTTGTCTATTACAAGTTCAGATCTTCAAATTATAATTTGCAATAATAATTAGAAGCTATCAATTTTAAGTTCTGTATTTGCCAATTACAAGTTTAGATCTTCAAGTTATAAATTGCAATAATAATTAGAAGCTATCAATTTTAAGTTCTGTATTTGACAATTACTAGTTCAGATCTTCAAGTTATAATTTGAAATAATAATTTGAATTTAACAAATCTAAGTTCTGTAATTCACTATTACAAGTTCAGATCTTCAAGTTATAATTTACAATAATAATTAGAAGCTATCAATTTTAAGTGCTGTATTTGACAATTACTAGTTCAGATCTTCAAGTTATAATTTGCACTAATAATTTGTATTTAACAATTAGAAGTTCTGTATTTGACAATTACAAGTTCAGATCTTCAAGTTATAATTTGCACTAATAATTTGTATTTAACAATTAGAAGTTCTGTATTTGACTATTACAAGTTCAGATCTTCAAGTTATAATTTTCAATAATAATTAGAAGCTATCAATTTTAAGTGCTGTATTTGACAATTACTAGTTCAGATCTTCAAGTTATAATTTGCACTAATAATTTGTATTTAACAATTAGAAGTTCTGTATTTGACAATTACTAGTTCAGATCTTCAAGTTATAATTTGAAATAATAATTTGAATTTAACAAATCTAAGTTCTGTAATTCACTATTACAAGTTCAGATCTTCAAGTTATAATTTACAATAATAATTAGAAGCTATCAATTTTAAGTTCTGTATTTGACAATTACAAGTTCAGATCTTCAAGTTATAATTTGCACTAATAATTTGTATTTAACAATTAGAAGTTCTGTATTTGACAATTACAAGTTCAGATCTTCAAGTTATAATTTGCAATAATAATTAGAAGCTATTAATTTTAAGTTCTGTATTTGACAATTACAAGTTCAGATCTTCAAGTTATAATTTGAAATAATAATTAGAAGCTATCAATTTTAAGTTCTGTATTTGACAATTACAAGTTCAGATCTTCTAGTTATAATTTGCAATAATAATTAGAAGCTATCAATTTTAAGTTCTGTATTTGCCAATTACAAGTTCAGATCTTCAAGTTATAATTTGCACTAATAATTTGTATTTAGCAATTAGAAGTTCTGTATTTGACAATTACAAGTTCAGATCATCAAGTTATAATTTGCAATAATAATTAGAAGCTATTAATTTTAAGTTCTGTATTTGACAATTACAAGTTCAGATCTTCAAGTTATAATTTGAAATAATAATTAGAAGCTATCAATTTTATGTTCTGTATTTGACAATTACAAGTTCAGATCTTCAAGTTATAATTTGCAATAATAATTAGAAGCTATCAATTTTAAGTGCTGTATTTGACAATTACTAGTTCAGATCTTCAAGTTATAACTTGCACTAATAATTTGTATTTAACAATTAGAAGTTCTGTATTTGACAATTACAAGTTCAGATCTTCAAGTTATAATTTGCAATAATACTTAGAAGCTATTAATTTTAAGTTCTGTATTTGACAATTACAAGTTCAAATCTTCAAGTTATTATTTGCAATCACAATTTGTATTTAACAAATCTAAGTTCTGTAATTCACTATTACAAGTTCAGATCTTCAAGTTATAATTTACAATAATAATTAGAAGCTATCAATTTTAAGTTCTGTATTTGACAATTACATGTTCAGATCTTCAAGTTATAATTTGCAATAATAATTAGAAGCTATCAATTTTAAGTTCTGTATTTGACAATTACTAGTTCAGATCTTCAAGTTATAATTTGAAATAATAATTTGAATTTAACAAATCTAAGTTCTGTAATTCACTATTACAAGTTCAGATCTTCAAGTTATAATTTACAATAATAATTAGAAGTTATCAATTTTAAGTGCTGTATTTGACAATTACTAGTTCAGATCTTCAAGTTATAATTTGCACTAATAATTTGTATTTAACAATTAGAAGTTCTGTATTTGACAATTACAAGTTCAGATCTTCAAGTTATAATTTGCACTAATAATTTGTATTTAACAATTAGAAGTTCTGTATTTGACTATTACAAGTTCAGATCTTCAAGTTATAATTTACAATAATAATTAGAAGCTATCAATTTTAAGTGCTGTATTTGACAATTACTAGTTCAGATCTTCAAGTTATAATTTGCACTAATAATTAGTATTTAACAATTAGAAGTTCTGTATTTGACAATTACTAGTTCAGATCTTCAAGTTATAATTTGAAATAATAATTTGAATTTAACAAATCTAAGTTCTGTAATTCACTATTACAAGTTCAGATCTTCAAGTTATAATTTACAATAATAATTAGCAGCTATCAATTTTAAGTTCTGTATTTGACAATTACAAGTTCAGATCTTCAAGTTATAATTTGCACTAATAATTTGTATTTAACAATTAGAAGTTCTGTATTTGACAATTACAAGTTCAGATCTTCAAGTTATAATTTGCAATAATAATTAGAAGCTATCAATTTTAAGTTCTGTATTTGACAATTACAAGTTCAGATCTTCAAGTTATAATTTGAAATAATAATTAGAAGCTATCAATTTTAAGTTCTGTATTTGACAATTACAAGTTCAGATCTTCTAGTTATAATTTGCAATAATAATTAGAAGCTATCAATTTTAAGTTCTGTATTTGCCAATTACAAGTTCAGATCTTCAAGTTATAATTTGCACTAATAATTTGTATTTAGCAATTAGAAGTTCTGTATTTGACAATTACAAGTTCAGATCATCAAGTTATAATTTGCAATAATAATTAGAAGCTATTAATTTTAAGTTCTGTATTTGACAATTACAAGTTCAGATCTTCAAGTTATAATTTGAAATAATAATTAGAAGCTATCAATTTTATGTTCTGTATTTGACAATTACAAGTTCAGATCTTCAAGTTATAATTTGCAATAATAATTAGAAGCTATCAATTTTAAGTGCTGTATTTGACAATTACTAGTTCAGATCTTCAAGTTATAACTTGCACTAATAATTTGTATTTAACAATTAGAAGTTCTGTATTTGACAATTACAAGTTCAGATCTTCAAGTTATAATTTGCAATAATACTTAGAAGCTATTAATTTTAAGTTCTGTATTTGACAATTACAAGTTCAAATCTTCAAGTTATTATTTGCAATCACAATTTGTATTTAACAAATCTAAGTTCTGTAATTCACTATTACAAGTTCAGATCTTCAAGTTATAATTTACAATAATAATTAGAAGCTATCAATTTTAAGTTCTGTATTTGACAATTACATGTTCAGATCTTCAAGTTATAATTTGCAATAATAATTAGAAGCTATCAATTTTAAGTTCTGTATTTGACAATTACTAGTTCAGATCTTCAAGTTATAATTTGAAATAATAATTTGAATTTAACAAATCTAAGTTCTGTAATTCACTATTACAAGTTCAGATCTTCAAGTTATAATTTACAATAATAATTAGAAGCTATCAATTTTAAGTGCTGTATTTGACAATTACTAGTTCAGATCTTCAAGTTATAATTTGCACTAATAATTTGTATTTAACAATTAGAAGTTCTGTATTTGACAATTACAAGTTCAGATCTTCAAGTTATAATTTGCACTAATAATTTGTATTTAACAATTAGAAGTTCTGTATTTGACTATTACAAGTTCAGATCTTCAAGTTATAATTTACAATAATAATTAGAAGCTATCAATTTTAAGTGCTGTATTTGACAATTACTAGTTCAGATCTTCAAGTTATAATTTGCACTAATAATTTGTATTTAACAATTAGAAGTTCTGTATTTGACAATTACTAGTTCAGATCTTCAAGTTATAATTTGAAATAATAATTTGAATTTAACAAATCTAAGTTCTGTAATTCACTATTACAAGTTCAGATCTTCAAGTTATAATTTACAATAATAATTAGAAGCTATCAATTTTAAGTTCTGTATTTGACAATTACAAGTTCAGATCTTCAAGTTATAATTTGCACTAATAATTTGTATTTAACAATTAGAAGTTCTGTATTTGACAATTACAAGTTCAGATCTTCAAGTTATAATTTGCAATAATAATTAGAAGCTATCAATTTTAAGTTCTGTATTTGACAATTACAAGTTCAGATCTTCAAGTTATAATTTGAAATAATAATTAGAAGCTATCAATTTTAAGTTCTGTATTTGACAATTACAAGTTCAGATCTTCTAGTTATAATTTGCAATAATAATTAGAAGCTATCAATTTTAAGTTCTGTATTTGCCAATTACAAGTTCAGATCTTCAAGTTATAATTTGTACTAATAATTTGTATTTAGCAATTAGAAGTTCTGTATTTGACAATTACAAGTTCAGATCATCAAGTTATAATTTGCAATAATAATTAGAAGCTATTAATTTTAAGTTCTGTATTTGACAATTACAAGTTCAGATCTTCAAGTTATAATTTGAAATAATAATTAGAAGCTATCAATTTTATGTTCTGTATTTGACAATTACAAGTTCAGATCTTCAAGTTATAATTTGCAATAATAATTAGAAGCTATCAATTTTAAGTGCTGTATTTGACAATTACTAGTTCAGATCTTCAAGTTATAACTTGCACTAATAATTTGTATTTAACAATTAGAAGTTCTGTATTTGACAATTACAAGTTCAGATCTTCAAGTTATAATTTGCAATAATACTTAGAAGCTATTAATTTTAAGTTCTGTATTTGACAATTACAAGTTCAAATCTTCAAGTTATTATTTGCAATCACAATTTGTATTTAACAAATCTAAGTTCTGTAATTCACTATTACAAGTTCAGATCTTCAAGTTATAATTTACAATAATAATTAGAAGCTATCAATTTTAAGTTCTGTATTTGACAATTACATGTTCAGATCTTCAAGTTATAATTTGCAATAATAATTAGAAGCTATCAATTTTAAGTTCTGTATTTGACAATTACTAGTTCAGATCTTCAAGTTATAATTTGAAATAATAATTTGAATTTAACAAATCTAAGTTCTGTAATTCACTATTACAAGTTCAGATCTTCAAGTTATAATTTACAATAATAATTAGAAGCTATCAATTTTAAGTGCTGTATTTGACAATTACTAGTTCAGATCTTCAAGTTATAATTTGCACTAATAATTTGTATTTAACAATTAGAAGTTCTGTATTTGACTATTACAAGTTCAGATCTTCAAGTTATAATTTACAATAATAATTAGAAGCTATCAATTTTAAGTGCTGTATTTGACAATTACTAGTTCAGATCTTCAAGTTATAATTAGCACTAATAATTTGTATTTAACAATTAGAAGTTCTGTATTTGACAATTACTAGTTCAGATCTTCAAGTTATAATTTGCAATAATAATTAGAAACTATCAATTTTAAGTTCTGTATTTGACAATTACTAGTTCAGATCTTCAAGTTATAATTTGTACTAATAATTTGTATTTAACAATTAGAAGTTCTGTATGTGACTATTATAAGTTCATATCTTCGAATTATTATTTGCAATCTTAGTTTGAATTTAACAATTCGAAGTTCTGTATTTACCTATTACAGGTTCAGATCTTCAAGTTATAATTTGCAATCACAATTTGTATTTAACAATGCTAAGTTGCGTATTTGTCTATAACAAGTTCAGATCTTTAAATTATAATTTGCAATAATAATTAGAAGCTATCAATTTTAAGTTCTGTATTTGCCAATTACAAGTTCAGATCTTCAAGTTATAATTTGCAATAATAATTAGAAGCTATCAATTTTAAGTTCTGTATTTGACAATTACTAGTACAGATCTTCAAGTTATAATTTGAAATAATAATTTGAATTTAACAAATCTAAGTTCTGTAATTCACTATTACAAGTACAGATCTTCAAGTTATAATTTACAATAATAATTAGAAGCTATCAATTTTAAGTGCTGTATTTGACAATTACTAGTTCAGATCTTCAAGTTATAATTTGCACTAATAATTTGTATTTAACAATTAGAAGTTCTGTATTTGACAATTACAAGTTGAGTTCTTCAAGTTATAATTTGCACTAATAATTTGTATTTAACAATTAGAAGTTCTGTATTTGACTATTACAAGTTCAGATCTTCAAGTTATAATTTACAATAATAATTAGAAGCTATCAATTTTAAGTGCTGTATTTGACAATTACTAGTTCAGATCTTCAAGTTATAATTTGCACTAATAATTTGTATTTAACAATTAGAAGTTCTGTATTTGACAATTACTAGTTCAGATCTTCAAGTTATAATTTGAAATAATAATTTGAATTTAACAAATCTTAGTTCTGTAATTCACTATTACAAGTTCAGATCTTCAAGTTATAATTTACAATAATAATTAGAAGCTATCAATTTTAAGTTCTGTATTTGACAATTACAAGTTCAGATCTTCAAGTTATAATTTGCACTAATAATTTGTATTTAACAATTAGAAGTTCTGTATTTGACAATTACAAGTTCAGATCTTCAAGTTATAATTTGCAATAATAATTAGAAGCTATCAATTTTAAAAATTCAAATAAAATATTGTTAAGATGAAGGTCTATTGAAACAATAAATTGTCCAACGTTTCGGGAATTTTAATGTCCCATTTTCAAGGAATACAGCAATAATATAACTTTAAAAAATAATAATATAACTTTAAAATTAACATAAACTTTCAAAAAATTAGTTTGACAATAATGACAAATAAAGTTTGACATAATATTGATAATCATAGTGATGGTCAGCGAAAAACTAATGAAACCCACAAGAGACATCAGTATAATTATCAATATTATATCTATGATAATTAAAATCAAAATTAAAATTATTATTAAAAATTAAAAATTAAAAATTAATTTAACAGAATTTGACCAAAAATTATAATTTGTTTATTAAATTAAGGATATGTTTGTAACCTCCATGAAAGTATTGCACATCCCTTTTATCGTTCATAGTTTTGGTGCTCATATGGATGTTAATGGCCTCTTTAATTTTACGTTTTCTATCAATTTTCTCACGATCCATAATTTTAATATCAGAGTGTTTGATAGAATGCGAATTATTTGTCATGTGTTTACATAGGGCAGTGTAAGTTGTATCATGTTCATCATGCATGAAAACACGAGCCTTTTTAACGTCTCTAATGTGTTCTTTTATCCGAACGCCTAACTTTCTTGAACTTTCACCTACGTAAACTGAATCACAATCATTGCACGGGATGCGATAGACTAAACCACTTTCATCTTCTATGGGAGTAGGATCTTTGGTTTTAGAAAAAAATCTTATATTTTTATTTGGGCATCTGAGACCAAATTTTATATTACTGATAGGTTTAAAAATTGAAATAAGTTTATCGGAAAGACCTTTGATGTAAGTTAGACTATGAAATTTTAATATAGGAGGTGGTTCTATTGTAGTTGAAGTAGGGGCTTTACTAGTTTTTGAATTATCAATTTTAACAGCTGATTTAAATAATGAAGTGATGATGTAATTGGGAAAGTTATTAGCTGAAAGTATAAGGTTTATGTTCTTCTGGTTTTCGGAATGAAATTTAGGATGAGAGAGGGAAAAAACTTTCGTAACAAAGTTGCGTGCTATCTATGATTTAGATAAATGATAAATCTATGATTTAGATGGTAAACTTATCACTTCCTGGTACCATAAGCCTACTTACTCTGGGCGACTTTTAAATTTCTTCTCTTCCCATCCTAAACACCAAATCTTCAATGTAGCACGCAACTTTGTTACGAAAGTTTTTTCCCTCTCTCATCCTAAATTTCATTCCGAAAACCAGAAGAACATAAACCTTATACTTTCAGCTAATAACTTTCCCAATTACATCATCACTTCATTATTTAAATCAGCTGTTAAAATTGATAATTCAAAAACTAGTAAAGCCCCTACTTCAACTACAATAGAACCACCTCCTATATTAAAATTTCATAGTCTAACTTACATCAAAGGTCTTTCCGATAAACTTATTTCAATTTTTAAACCTATCAGTAATATAAAATTTGGTCTCAGATGCCCAAATAAAAATATAAGATTTTTTTCTAAAACCAAAGATCCTACTCCCATAGAAGATGAAAGTGGTTTAGTCTATCGCATCCCGTGCAATGATTGTGATTCAGTTTACGTAGGTGAAAGTTCAAGAAAGTTAGGCGTTCGGATAAAAGAACACATTAGAGACGTTAAAAAGGCTCGTGTTTTCATGCATGATGAACATGATACAACTTACACTGCCCTATGTAAACACATGACAAATAATTCGCATTCTATCAAACACTCTGATATTAAAATTATGGATCGTGAGAAAATTGATAGAAAACGTAAAATTAAAGAGGCCATTAACATCCATATGAGCACCAAAACTATGAACGATAAAAGGGATGTGCAATACTTTCATGGAGGTTACAAACATATCCTTAATTTAATAAACAAATTATAATTTTTGGTCAAATTCTGTTAAATTAATTTTTAATTTTTAATTTTTAATTTTTAATAATAATTTTAATTTTGATTTTAATTTTCATAGATATAATATTGATAATTATACTGATGTCTCTTGTGGGTTTCATTAGTTTTTCGCTGACCATCACTATGATTATCAATATTATGTCAAACTTTATTTGTCATTATTGTCAAACTAATTTTTTGAAAGTTTATGTTAATTTTAAAGTTATATTATTATTTTTTAAAGTTATATTATTGCTGTATTCCTTGAAAATGGGACATTAAAATTCCCGAAACGTTGGACAATTTATTGTTTCAATAGACCTTCATCTTAACAATATTTTATTTGAATTTATAAAATAAAAGGTCAACTATATTTATTACTTATCAATTTTAAGTTCTGTATTTGACTATTACAAGTTCAGATCTTCAAGTTATAATTTACAATAATAATTAGAAGCTATCAATTTTAAGTGCTGTATTTGACAATTACTAGTTCAGATCTTCAAGTTATAATTTGCACTAATAATTTGTATTTAACAATTAGAAGTTCTGTATTTGACAATTACTAGTTCAGATCTTCAAGTTATAATTTGAAATAATAATTTGAATTTAACAAATCTAAGTTCTGTAATTCACTATTACAAGTTCAGATCTTCAAGTTATAATTTACAATAATAATTAGAAGCTATCAATTTTAAGTTCTGTATTTGACAATTCCAAGTTCAGATCTTCAAGTTATAATTTGCACTAATAATTTGTATTTAACAATTAGAAGTTCTGTATTTGACAATTACAAGTTCAGATCTTCAAGTTATAATTTGCAATAATAATTAGAAGCTATCAATTTTAAGTTCTGTATTTGACAATTACAAGTTCAGATCTTCAAGTTATAATTTGAAATAATAATTTGAATTTAACAAATCTAAGTTCTGTAATTCACTATTACAAGTTCAGATCTTCAAGTTATAATTTACAATAATAATTAGAAGCTATCAATTTTAAGTGCTGTATTTGACAATTACTAGTTCAGATCTTCAAGTTATAATTTGCACTAATTATTTGTATTTAACAATTAGAAGTTCTGTATTTGACTATTACAAGTTCAGATCTTCAAGTTATAATTTACAATAATAATTAGAAGCTATCAATTTTAAGTGCTGTATTTGACAATTACTAGTTCAGATCTTCAAGTTATAATTTGCACTAATAATTTGTATTTAACAATTAGAAGTTCTGTATTTAACAATTACTAGTTCAGATCTTCAAGTTATAATTTGCAATAATAATTAGAAACTATCAATTTTAAGTTCTGTATTTGACAATTACTAGTTCAGATCTTCAAGTTATAATTTGCACTAATAATTTGTATTTAACAATTAGAAGTTCTGTATTTGACAATTACTAGTTCAGATCTTCAAGTTATAATTTGAAATAATAATTTGAATTTAACAAATCTAAGTTCTGTAATTCACTATTACAAGTTCAGATCTTCAAGTTATAATTTACAATAATAATTAGAAGCTATCAATTTTAAGTTCTGTATTTGACAATTCCAAGTTCAGATCTTCAAGTTATAATTTGCACTAATAATTTGTATTTAACAATTAGAAGTTCTGTATTTGACAATTACAAGTTCAGATCTTCAAGTTATAATTTGCAATAATAATTAGAAGCTATCAATTTTAAGTTCTGTATTTGACAATTACAAGTTCAGATCTTCAAGTTATAATTTGCACTAATAATTTGTATTTAACAATTAGAAGTTCTGTATTTGACAACTACAAGTTCAGATCTTCAAATTATAATTTGCAATAATAATTAGAAGCTATCAATTTTAAGTTCTGTATTTGACAATTACTAGTTCAGATCTTCAAGTTATAATTTGAAATAATAATTTGAATTTAACAAATCTTAGTTCTGTAATTCACTATTAAAAGTTCAGATCTTCAAGTTATAATTTACAATAATAATTAGAAGCTATCAATTTTAAGTTCTGTATTTGACAATTACAAGTTCAGATCTTCAAGTTATAATTTGCACTAATAATTTGTATTTAACAATTAGAAGTTCTGTATTTGACAATTACAAGTTCAGATCTTCAAATTATAATTTGCAATAATAATTAGAAGCTATCAATTTTAAGTTCTGTATTTGACAATTACAAGTTCAGATCTTCAAGTTATAATTTGAAATAATAATTAGTAGCTATCAATTTTAAGTTCTGCATTTGACAATTACAAGTTCAGATCTTCTAGTTATAATTTGCACTAATAATTTGTATTTAACAATTAGAAGTTCTGTATTTGACAATTACAAGTTCAGATCTTCAAGTTATAATTTGCAATAATAATTAGAAGCTATCAATTTTAAGTTCTGTATTTGACAATTACAAGTTCAGATCTTCAAGTTATAATTTGAAATAATAATTTGTATTTAACAATTAGAAGTTCTGTATTTGTCTATTACAAGTTCAGATCTTCAAGTTATAATTTACAATAATAATTAGAAGCTATCAATTTTAAGTGCTGTATTTGACAATTACTAGTTCAGATCTTCAAGTTATAATTTGCACTAATAATTTGTATTTAACAATTAGAAGTTCTGTATTTAACAATTACTAGTTCAGATCTTCAAGTTATAATTTGCAATAATAATTAGAAACTATCAATTTTAAGTTCTGTATTTGACAATTACTAGTTCAGATCTTCAAGTTATAATTTGTACTAATAATTTGTATTTAACAATTAGAAGTTCTGTATGTGACTATTATAAGTTCATATCTTCGAATTATTATTTGCAATCTTAGTTTGAATTTAACAATTCGAAGTTCTGTATTTACCTATTACAGGTTCAGATCTTCAAGTTATAATTTGCAATCACAATTTGTATTTAACAATGCTAAGTTGCGTATTTGTCTATTACAAGTTCAGATCTTCAAATTATAATTTGCAATAATAATTAGAAGCTATCAATTTTAAGTTCTGTATTTGCCAATTACAAGTTCAGATCTTCAAGTTATAATTTGAAATAATAATTTGAATTTAACAAATCTAAGTTCTGCAATACACTATTACAAGTACAGATCTTCAAGTTATAATTTACAATAATAATTAGAAGCTATCAATTTTAAGTGCTGTATTTGACAATTACTAGTTCAGATCTTCAAGTTATAATTTGCACTAATAATTTGTATTTAACAATTAGAAGTTCTGTATTTGACAATTACAAGTTGAGATCTTCAAGTTATAATTTGCACTAATAATTTGTATTTAACAATTAGAAGTTCTGTATTTGACTATTACAAGTTCAGATCTTCAAGTTATAATTTACAATAATAATTAGAAGCTATCAATTTTAAGTGCTGTATTTGACAATTACTAGTTCAGATCTTCAAGTTATAATTAGCACTAATAATTTGTATTTAACAATTAGAAGTTCTGTATTTGACAATTACTAGTTCAGATCTTCAAGTTATAATTTGAAATAATAATTTGAATTTAACAAATCTTAGTTCTGTAATTCACTATTAAAAGTTCAGATCTTCAAGTTATAATTTACAATAATAATTAGAAGCTATCAATTTTAAGTTCTGTATTTGACAATTACAAGTTCAGATCTTCAAGTTATAATTTGCACTAATAATTTGTATTTAACAATTAGAAGTTCTGTATTTGACAATTACAAGTTCAGATCTTCAAGTTATAATTTGCAATAATAATTAGAAGCTATCAATTTTAAGTTCTGTATTTGACAATTACAAGTTCAGATCTTCAAGTTATAATTTGAAATAATAATTAGAAGCTATCAATTTTAAGTTCTGTATTTGACAATTACAAGTTCAGATCTTCTAGTTATAATTTGAAATAATAATTTGAATTTAACAAATCTTAGTTCTGTAATTCACTATTAAAAGTTCAGATCTTCAAGTTATAATTTACAATAATAATTAGAAGCTATCAATTTTAAGTTCTGTATTTGACAATTACAAGTTCAGATCTTCAAGTTATAATTTGCACTAATAATTTGTATTTAACAATTAGAAGTTCTGTATTTGACAATTACAAGTTCAGATCTTCAAATTATAATTTGCAATAATAATTAGAAGCTATCAATTTTAAGTTCTGTATTTGACAATTACAAGTTCAGATCTTCAAGTTATAATTTGAAATAATAATTAGAAGCTATCAATTTTAAGTTCTGTATTTGACAATTACAAGTTCAGATCTTCTAGTTATAATTTGCACTAATAATTTGTATTTAACAATTAGAAGTTCTGTATTTGACAATTACAAGTTCAGATCTTCAAGTTATAATTTGCAATAATAATTAGAAGCTATCAATTTTAAGTTCTGTATTTGACAATTACAAGTTCAGATCTTCAAGTTATAATTTGAAATAATAATTTGTATTTAACAATTAGAAGTTCTGTATTTGTCTATTACAAGTTCAGATCTTCAAGTTATAATTTACAATAATAATTAGAAGCTATCAATTTTAAGTGCTGTATTTGACAATTACTAGTTCAGATCTTCAAGTTATAATTTGCACTAATAATTTGTATTTAACAATTAGAAGTTCTGTATTTAACAATTACTAGTTCAGATCTTCAAGTTATAATTTGCAATAATAATTAGAAACTATCAATTTTAAGTTCTGTATTTGACAATTACTAGTTCAGATCTTCAAGTTATAATTTGTACTAATAATTTGTATTTAACAATTAGAAGTTCTGTATGTGACTATTATAAGTTCATATCTTCGAATTATTATTTGCAATCTTAGTTTGAATTTAACAATTCGAAGTTCTGTATTTACCTATTACAGGTTCAGATCTTCAAGTTATAATTTGCAATCACAATTTGTATTTAACAATGCTAAGTTGCGTATTTGTCTATTACAAGTTCAGATCTTCAAATTATAATTTGCAATAATAATTAGAAGCTATCAATTTTAAGTTCTGTATTTGCCAATTACAAGTTCAGATCTTCAAGTTATAATTTGCAATAATAATTAGAAGCTATCAATTTTAAGTTCTGTATTTGACAATTACTAGTTCAGATCTTCAAGTTATAATTTGAAATAATAATTTGAATTTAACAAATCTAAGTTCTGCAATACACTATTACAAGTACAGATCTTCAAGTTATAATTTACAATAATAATTAGAAGCTATCAATTTTAAGTGCTGTATTTGACAATTACTAGTTCAGATCTTCAAGTTATAATTTGCACTAATAATTTGTATTTAACAATTAGAAGTTCTGTATTTGACAATTACAAGTTGAGATCTTCAAGTTATAATTTGCACTAATAATTTGTATTTAACAATTAGAAGTTCTGTATTTGACTATTACTAGTTCAGATCTTCAAGTTATAATTTACAATAATAATTAGAAGCTATCAATTTTAAGTGCTGTATTTGACAATTACTAGTTCAGATCTTCAAGTTATAATTAGCACTAATAATTTGTATTTAACAATTAGAAGTTCTGTATTTGACAATTACTAGTTCAGATCTTCAAGTTATAATTTGAAATAATAATTTGAATTTAACAAATCTTAGTTCTGTAATTCACTATTAAAAGTTCAGATCTTCAAGTTATAATTTACAATAATAATTAGAAGCTATCAATTTTAAGTTCTGTATTTGACAATTACAAGTTCAGATCTTCAAGTTATAATTTGCACTAATAATTTGTATTTAACAATTAGAAGTTCTGTATTTGACAATTACAAGTTCAGATCTTCAAGTTATAATTTGCAATAATAATTAGAAGCTATCAATTTTAAGTTCTGTATTTGACAATTACAAGTTCAGATCTTCAAGTTATAATTTGAAATAATAATTAGAAGCTATCAATTTTAAGTTCTGTATTTGACAATTACAAGTTCAGATCTTCTAGTTATAATTTGCAATAATAATTAGAAGCTATCAATTTTAGTTCTGTATTTGCCAATTACAAGTTCAGATCTTCAAGTTATAATTTGCACTAATAATTTGTATTTAGCAATTAGAAGTTCTGTATTTGACAATTACTAGTTCAGATCTTCAAGTTATAATTTGAAATAATAATTTGAATTTAACAAATCTAAGTTCTGTAATTCACTATTACAAGTTCAGATCTTCAAGTTATAATTTACAATAATAATTAGAAGCTATCAATTTTAAGTGCTGTATTTGACAATTACTAGTTCAGATCTTCAAGTTATAATTTGCACTAATAATTTGTATTTAACAATTAGAAGTTCTGTATTTGACAATTACAAGTTCAGATCTTCAAGTTATAATTTGCACTAATAATTTGTATTTAACAATTAGAAGTTCTGTATTTGACTATTACAAGTTCAGATCTTCAAGTTATAATTTACAATAATAATTAGAAGCTATCAATTTTAAGTGCTGTATTTGACAATTACTAGTTCAGATCTTCAAGTTATAATTTGCACTAATAATTTGTATTTAACAATTAGAAGTTCTGTATTTGACAATTACTAGTTCAGATCTTCAAGTTATAATTTGAAATAATAATTTGAATTTAACAAATCTAAGTTCTGTAATTCACTATTACAAGTTCAGATCTTCAAGTTATAATTTACAATAATAATTAGAAGCTATCAATTTTAAGTTCTGTATTTGACAATTACAAGTTCAGATCTTCAAGTTATAATTTGCACTAATAATTTGTATTTAACAATTAGAAGTTCTGTATTTGACAATTACAAGTTCAGATCTTCAAATTATAATTTGCAATAATAATTAGAAGCTATCAATTTTAAGTTCTGTATTTGACAATTACAAGTTCAGATCTTCAAGTTATAATTTGAAATAATAATTAGAAGCTATCAATTTTAAGTTCTGTATTTGACAATTACAAGTTCAGATCTTCTAGTTATAATTTGCAATAATAATTAGAAGCTATCAATTTTAAGTTCTGTATTTGCCAATTACAAGTTCAGATCTTCAAGTTATAATTTGCAATAATAATTTGTATTTAGCAATTAGAAGTTCTGTATTTGACAATTACAAGTTCAGATCTTCAAGTTATAATTTGCAATAATAATTAGAAGCTATTAATTTTAAGTTCTCTATTTGACAATTACAAGTTCAGATCTTCAAGTTATAATTTGAAATAATAATTAGAAGCTATCAATTTTATGTTCTGTATTTGACAATTACAAGTTCAGATCTTCAAGTTATAATTTGCAATAATAATTAGAAGCTATCAATTTTAAGTGCTGTATTTGACAATTACTAGTTCAGATCTTCAAGTTATAATTTGCACTAATAATTTGTATTTAACAATTAGAAGTTCTGTATTTGACAATTACAAGTTCAGATCTTCAAGTTATAATTTGCAATAATATTTAGAAGCTATTAATTTTAAGTTCTGTATTTGACAATTACAAGTTCAGATCTTCAAGTTATTATTTGCAATCACAATTTGTATTTAACAAATCTAAGTTCTGTAATTCACTATTACAAGTTCAGATCTTCAAGTTATAATTTACAATAATAATTAGAAGCTATCAATTTTAAGTTCTGTATTTGACAATTACATGTTCAGATCTTCAAGTTATAATTTGCAATAATAATTAGAAGCTATCAATTTTAAGTTCTGTATTTGACAATTACTAGTTCAGATCTTCAAGTTATAATTTGAAATAATAATTTGAATTTAACAAATCTAAGTTCTGTAATTCACTATTACAAGTTCAGATCTTCAAGTTATAATTTACAATAATAATTAGAAGCTATCAATTTTAAGTGCTGTATTTGACAATTACTAGTTCAGATCTTCAAGTTATAATTTGCAATAATAATTAGAAACTATCAATTTTAAGTTCTGTATTTGACAATTACTAGTTCAGATCTTCAAGTTATAATTTGCACTAATAATTTGTATTTAACAATTAGAAGTTCTGTATGTGACTATTATAAGTTCATATCTTCCAATTATTATTTGCAATCTTAGTTTGTATTTAACAATGCTAAGTTGCGTATTTGACAATTACTAGTTCAGATCTTCAAGTTATAATTTGCAATCACAATTTGTATTTAACAATGCTAAGTTGCGTATTTGTCTATTACAAGTTCAGATCTTCAAATTATAATTTGCAATAATAATTAGAAGCTATCAATTTTAAGTTCTGTATTTGCCAATTACAAGTTCAGATCTTCAAGTTATAATTTGCAATAATAATTAGAAGCTATCAATATTAAGTTCTGTATTTGACAATTACTAGTTCAGATCTTCAAGTTATAATTTGAAATAATAATTTGAATTTAACAAATCTAAGTTCTGCAATACACTATTACAAGTACAGATCTTCAAGTTATAATTTACAATAATAATTAGAAGCTATCAATTTTAAGTGCTGTATTTGACAATTACTAGTTCAGATCTTCAAGTTATAATTTGCACTAATAATTTGTATTTAACAATTAGAAGTTCTGTATTTGACAATTACAAGTTGAGATCTTCAAGTTATAATTTGCACTAATAATTTGTATTTAACAATTAGAAGTTCTGTATTTGACTATTACAAGTTCAGATCTTCAAGTTATAATTTACAATAATAATTAGAAGCTATCAATTTTAAGTGCTGTATTTGACAATTACTAGTTCAGATCTTCAAGTTATAATTAGCACTAATAATTTGTATTTAACAATTAGAAGTTCTGTATTTGACAATTACTAGTTCAGATCTTCAAGTTATAATTTGAAATAATAATTTGAATTTAACAAATCTTAGTTCTGTAATTCACTATTAAAAGTTCAGATCTTCAAGTTATAATTTACAATAATAATTAGAAGCTATCAATTTTAAGTTCTGTATTTGACAATTACAAGTTCAGATCTTCAAGTTATAATTTGCACTAATAATTTGTATTTAACAATTAGAAGTTCTGTATTTGACAATTACAAGTTCAGATCTTCAAGTTATAATTTGCAATAATAATTAGAAGCTATCAATTTTAAGTTCTGTATTTGACAATTACAAGTTCAGATCTTCAAGTTATAATTTGAAATAATAATTAGAAGCTATCAATTTTAAGTTCTGTATTTGACAATTACAAGTTCAGATCTTCTAGTTATAATTTGCAATAATAATTAGAAGCTATCAATTTTAGTTCTGTATTTGCCAATTACAAGTTCAGATCTTCAAGTTATAATTTGCACTAATAATTTGTATTTAGCAATTAGAAGTTCTGTATTTGACAATTACTAGTTCAGATCTTCAAGTTATAATTTGAAATAATAATTTGAATTTAACAAATCTAAGTTCTGTAATTCACTATTACAAGTTCAGATCTTCAAGTTATAATTTACAATAATAATTAGAAGCTATCAATTTTAAGTGCTGTATTTGACAATTACTAGTTCAGATCTTCAAGTTATAATTTGCACTAATAATTTGTATTTAACAATTAGAAGTTCTGTATTTGACAATTACAAGTTCAGATCTTCAAGTTATAATTTGCACTAATAATTTGTATTTAACAATTAGAAGTTCTGTATTTGACTATTACAAGTTCAGATCTTCAAGTTATAATTTACAATAATAATTAGAAGCTATCAATTTTAAGTGCTGTATTTGACAATTACTAGTTCAGATCTTCAAGTTATAATTTGCACTAATAATTTGTATTTAACAATTAGAAGTTCTGTATTTGACAATTACTAGTTCAGATCTTCAAGTTATAATTTGAAATAATAATTTGAATTTAACAAATCTAAGTTCTGTAATTCACTATTACAAGTTCAGATCTTCAAGTTATAATTTACAATAATAATTAGAAGCTATCAATTTTAAGTTCTGTATTTGACAATTACAAGTTCAGATCTTCAAGTTATAATTTGCACTAATAATTTGTATTTAACAATTAGAAGTTCTGTATTTGACAATTACAAGTTCAGATCTTCAAGTTATAATTTGCAATAATAATTAGAAGCTATCAATTTTAAGTTCTGTATTTGACAATTACAAGTTCAGATCTTCAAGTTATAATTTGAAATAATAATTAGAAGCTATCAATTTCAAGTTCTGTATTTGACAATTACAAGTTCAGATCTTCTAGTTATAATTTGCAATAATAATTAGAAGCTATCAATTTTAAGTTCTGTATTTGCCAATTACAAGTTCAGATCTTCAAGTTATAATTTGCACTAATAATTTGTATTTAGCAATTAGAAGTTCTGTATTTGACAATTACAAGTTCAGATCTTCAAGTTATAATTTGCAATAATAATTAGAAGCTATTAATTTTAAGTTCTGTATTTGACAATTACAAGTTCAGATCTTCAAGTTATAATTTGAAATAATAATTAGAAGCTATCAATTTTATGTTCTGTATTTGACAATTACAAGTTCAGATCTTCAAGTTATAATTTGCAATAATAATTAGAAGCTATCAATTTTAAGTGCTGTATTTGACAATTACTAGTTCAGATCTTCAAGTTATAATTTGCACTAATAATTTGTATTTAACAATTAGAAGTTCTGTATTTGACAATTACAAGTTCAGATCTTCAAGTTATAATTTGCAATAATACTTAGAAGCTATTAATTTTAAGTTCTGTATTTGACAATTACAAGTTCAGATCTTCAAGTTATTATTTGCAATCACAATTTGTATTTAACAAATCTAAGTTCTGTAATTCACTATTACAAGTTCAGATCTTCAAGTTATAATTTACAATAATAATTAGAAGCTATCAATTTTAAGTTCTGTATTTGACAATTACATGTTCAGATCTTCAAGTTATAATTTGCAATAATAATTAGAAGCTATCAATTTTAAGTTCTGTATTTGACAATTACTAGTTCAGATCTTCAAGTTATAATTTGAAATAATAATTTGAATTTAACAAATCTAAGTTCTGTAATTCACTATTACAAGTTCAGATCTTCAAGTTATAATTTACAATAATAATTAGAAGCTATCAATTTTAAGTGCTGTATTTGACAATTACTAGTTCAGATCTTCAAGTTATAATTTGCAATAATAATTAGAAACTATCAATTTTAAGTTCTGTATTTGACAATTACTAGTTCAGATCTTCAAGTTATAATTTGCACTAATAATTTGTATTTAACAATTAGTAGTTCTGTATGTGACTATTATAAGTTCATATCTTCCAATTATTATTTGCAATCTTAGTTTGAATTTAACAATTCGAAGTTCTGTATTTACCTATTACAGGTTCAGATCTTCAAGTTATAATTTGCACTCACAATTTGTATTTAACAATGCTAAGTTGCGTATTTGTCTATTACAAGTTCAGATCTTCAAATTATAATTTGCAATAATAATTAGAAGCTATCAATTTTAAGTTCTGTATTTGCCAATTACAAGTTCAGATCTTCAAGTTATAATTTGCAATAATAATTAGAAGCTATCAATTTTAAGTTCTGTATTTGACAATTACTAGTTCAGATCTTCAAGTTATAATTTGAAATAATAATTTGAATTTAACAAATCTAAGTTCTGTAATTCACTATTACAAGTACAGATCTTCAAGTTATAATTTACAATAATAATTAGAAGCTATCAATTTTAAGTGCTGTATTTGACAATTACTAGTTCAGATCTTCAAGTTATAATTTGCACTAATAATTTGTATTTAACAATTAGAAGTTCTGTATTTGACAATTACAAGTTGAGATCTTCAAGTTATAATTTGCACTAATAATTTGTATTTAACAATTAGAAGTTCTGTATTTGACTATTACAAGTTCAGATCTTCAAGTTATAATTTACAATAATAATTAGAAGCTATCAATTTTAAGTGCTGTATTTGACAAATACTAGTTCAGATCTTCAAGTTATAATTTGCACTAATAATTTGTATTTAACAATTAGAAGTTCTGTATTTGACAATTACTAGTTCAGATCTTCAAGTTATAATTTGAAATAATAATTTGAATTTAACAAATCTTAGTTCTGTAATTCACTATTACAAGTTCAGATCTTCAAGTTATAATTTACAATAATAATTAGAAGCTATCAATTTTAAGTTCTGTATTTGACAATTACAAGTTCAGATCTTCAAGTTATAATTTGCACTAATAATTTGTATTTAACAATTAGAAGTTCTGTATTTGACAATTACAAGTTCAGATCTTCAAGTTATAATTTGCAATAATAATTAGAAGCTATCAATTTTAACTTCTGTATTTGACAATTACAAGTTCAGATCTTCAAGTTATAATTTGAAATAATAATTAGAAGCTATCAATTTTAAGTTCTGTATTTGACAATTACAAGTTCAGATCTTATAGTTATAATTTGCAATAATAATTAGAAGCTATCAATTTTAAGTTCTGTATTTGCCAATTACAAGTTCAGATCTTCAAGTTATAATTTGCACTAATAATTTGTATTTAGCAATTAGAAGTTCTGTATTTGACAATTACAAGTTCAGATCTTCAAGTTATAATTTGCAATAATAATTAGAAGCTATTAATTTTAAGTTCTGTATTTGACAATTACAAGTTCAGATCTTCAAGTTATAATTTGCAATAATAATTAGAAGCTATCAATTTTAAGTTCTGTATTTGACAATTACAAGTTCAGATCTTCAAGTTATAATTTGAAATAATAATTAGAAGCTATCAATTTTAAGTTCTGTATTTGACAATTACAAGTTCAGATCTTCTAGTTATAATTTGCAATAATAATTAGAAGCTATCAATTTTAAGTTCTGTATTTGCCAATTACAAGTTCAGATCTTCAAGTTATAATTTGCACTAATAATTTGTATTTAGCAATTAGAAGTTCTGTATTTAACAATTACAAGTTCAGATCTTCAAGTTATAATTTGCAATAATAATTAGAAGCTATTAATTTTAAGTTCTGTATTTGACAATTACAAGATCAGATCTTCAAGTTATAATTTGAAATAATAATTAGAAGCTATCAATTTTATGTTCTGTATTTGACAATTACAAGATCAGATCTTCCAGTTATAATTTGCAATAATAATTAGAAGCTATCAATTTTAAGTGCTGTATTTGACAATTACTAGTTCAGATCTTCAAGTTATAATTTGCACTAATAATTTGTATTTAACAATTAGAAGTTCTGTATTTGACAATTACAAGTTCAGATCTTCAAGTTATAATTTGCAATAATAATTAGAAGCTATTAATTTTAAGTTCTGTATTTGACAATTACAAGTTCAGATCTTCAAGTTATTATTTGCAATAATAATTAGAAGCTATCAATTTTAAGTTCTTTATTTGACAATTACAAGTTCAGATCTTCAAGTTATTATTTGCAATAATAATTAGAAGCTTTAATTTTAAGTTCTGTATTTGACAATTACAAGTTCAGATCTTCAAGTTATAATTTGAAATAATAATTAGAAGCTATCAATTATAAGTTCTGTATTTTACAATTACAAGTTCAGATCTTCAAGTTATAATTTGCAATAATAATTAGTAGCTATCAATTTTAAGTTCTGTATTTGACAATTACTAGTTCAGATCTTCAAGTTATAATTAGAAATAATAATTTGAATTTGACAAATCTAAGTTCTGTAATTCACTATTACAAGTTCAGATCTTCAAGTTATAATTTACAATAATAATTAGAAGCTATCAATTTTAATTTCAGTATTTGACAATTACAAGTTCAGATCTACCAGTTATAATTTGCACTAATAATTTGTATTTAACAATTAGAAGTTCTGTATTTGACAATTACAAGTTCAGATCTTCAAATTATAATTTGCAATAATAATTAGAAGCTATCAATTTTAAGTTCTGTATTTGCCAATTACAAGTTCAGATCTTCAAGTTATAATTTGCAATAATAATTAGAAGCTATCAATTTTAAGTTCTGTATTTGACAATTACTAGTTCAGATCTTCAAGTTATAATTTGAAATAATAATTTGAATTTAACAAATCTAAGTTCTGTAATTCACTATTACAAGTTCAGATCTTCAAGTTATAATTTACAATAATAATTAGAAGCTATCAATTTTAAGTGCTGTATTTGACAATTACTAGTTCAGATCTTCAAGTTATAATTTGCACTAATAATTTGTATTTAACAATTAGAAGTTCTGTATTTCACAATTACAAGTTCAGATCTTCAAGTTATAATTTGCACTAATAATTTGTATTTAACACTTAGAAGTTCTGTATTTGACTATTACAAGTTCAGATCTTCAAGTTATAATTTACAATAATAATTAGAAGCTATCAATTTTAAGTGCTGTATTTGACAATTACTAGTTCAGATCTTGAAGTTATAATTTGCACTAATAATTTGTATTTAACAATTAGAAGTTCTGTATTTGACAATTACTAGTTCAGATCTTCTAGTTATAATTTGAAATAATAATTTGAATTTTACAAATCTAAGTTCTGTAATTCACTATTACAAGTTCAGACCTTCAAGTTATAATTTACAATAATAATTAGAAGCTATCAATTTTAAGTTCTGTATTTGACAATTACAAGTTCAGATCTTCAAGTTATAATTTGCACTAATAATTTGTATTTAACAATTTTAAGTTCTGTATTTGTCAATTACAAGTTCAGATCTTCAAGTTATTATTTGCAATCACAATTTGTATTTAACAAATCTAAGTTCTGTAATTCACTATTACAAGTTCAGATCTTCAAGTTATAATTTACAATAATAATTAGAAGCTATCAATTTTAAGTTCTGTATTTGACAATTACAAGTTCAGATCTTCAAGTTATAATTTGCAATAATAATTAGAAGCTATCAATTTTAAGTTCTGTATTTGACAATTACTAGTTCAGATCTTCAAGTTATAATTTGAAATAATAATTTGAATTTAACAAATCTAAGTTCTGTAATTCACTATTACAAGTTCAGATCTTCAAGTTATAATTTACAATAATAATTAGAAGCTATCAATTTTAAGTGCTGTATTTGACAATTACTAGTTCAGATCTTCAAGTTATAATTTGCACTAATAATTTGTATTTAACAATTAGAAGTTCTGTATTTGACTATTACAAGTTCAGATCTTCAAGTTATAATTTACAATAATAATTAGAAGCTATCAATTTTAAGTGCTGTATTTGACAATTACTAGTTCAGTTCTTCAAGTTATAATTTGCACTAATAATTTTTATTTAACAATTAGAAGTTCTGTATTTGACAATTACTAGTTCAGAACTTCAAGTTATAATTTGCAATAATAATTAGAAGCTATCAATTTTAAGTTCTGTATTTGACAATTACTAGTTCAGATCTTCAAGTTATAATTTGCACTAATAATTTGTATTTAACAATTAGAAGTTCTGTATGTGACTATTATAAGTTCAGATCTTCGAATTATTATTAGCAATAATAATTAGAAGCTATCAATTTTAAGTTCTGTATTTGCCAATTACAAGTTCAGATCTTCAAGTTATAATTTGCAATAATAATTAGAAGCTATCAATTTTAAGTTCTGTATTTGACAATTACTAGTTCAGATCTTCAAGTTATAAATTGAAATAATAATTTGAATTTAACAAATCTAAGTTCTGTAATTCACTATTACAAGTTCAGATCTTCAAGTTATAATTTACAATAATAATTAGAAGCTATCAATTTTAAGTGCTGTATTTGACAATTACTAGTTCAGATCTTCAAGTTATAATTTGCACTAATAATTTGTATTTAACAATTAGAAGTTCTGTATTTGACTATTACAAGTTCAGATCTTCAAGTTATAATTTACAATAATAATTAGAAGCTATCAATTTTAAGTGCTGTATTTGACAATTACTAGTTCAGATCTTCAAGTTATAATTTGCACTAATAATTTGTATTTAACAATTAGAAGTTCTGTATTAACCTATTACAGGTTCAGATCTTCAAGTTATAATTTGCAATCACAATTTGTATTTAACAATGCTAAGTTGCGTATTTGTCTATTACAAGTTCAGATCTTCAAATTATAATTTGCAATAATAATTAGAAGCTATCAATTTTAAGTTCTGTATTTGCCAATTACAAGTTCAGATCTTCAAGTTATAATTTGCAATAATAATTAGAAGCTATCAATTTTAAGTTCTGTATTTGACAATTACTAGTTCAGATCTTCAAGTTATAATTTGAAATAATAATTTGAATTTAACAAATCTAAGTTCTGTAATTCACTATTACAAGTTCAGATCTTCAAGTTATAATTTATAATAATAATTAGAAGCTATCAATTTTTTAGTTCTGTATTTGCCAATTACAAGTTCAGATCTTCAAGTTATAATTTGCAATAATAATTAGAAGCTATCAATTTTAAGTTCAGTATTTGACAATTACAAGTTCAGATCTTCAAGTTATAATTTGCACTAATAATTTGTATTTAACAATTAGAAGTTCTGTATTTGACTATTACAAGTTCAGATCTTCAAGTTATAATTTACAATAATAATTAGAAGCTATCAATTTTAAGTGCTGTATTTGACAAGTACTAGTTCAGATCTTCAAGTTATAATTTGCACTAATAATTTGTATTTAACAATTAGAAGTTCTGTATTTGACAATTACTAGTTCAGATCTTCAAGTTATAATTTGAAATAATAATTTGAATTTAACAAATCTTAGTTTTGTAATTCACTATTACAAGTTCAGATCTTCAAGTTATAATTTACAATAATAATTAGAAGCTATCAATTTTAAGTTCTGTATTTGACAATTACAAGTTCAGATCTTTAAGTTATAATTTGCACTAATAATTTGTATTTAACAATTAGAAGTTCTGTATTTGACAATTACAAGTTCAGATCTTCAAGTTATAATTTGCAATAATAATTTGAAGCTATCAATTTTAAGTTCTGTATTTGACAATTACAAGTTCAGATCTTCAAGTTATAATTTGAAATAATAATTAGAAGCTATCAATTTTAAGTTCTGTATTTGACAATTACAAGTTCAGATCTTCTAGTTATAATTTGCAATAATAATTAGAAGCTATCAATTTTAAGTTCTGTATTTGCCAATTACAAGTTCAGATCTTCAAGTTATAATTTGCAATAATAATTAGAAGCTATCAATTTTAAGTTCTGTATTTGACAATTACTAGTTCAGATCTTCAAGTTATAATTTGAAATAATAATTAAAAGCTATCAATTATAAGTTCTGTATTTTACAATTACAAGTTCAGATCTTCAAGTTATAATTTGCAATAATAATTAGAAGCTATCAATTTTAAGTTCTGTATTTGACATTTACTAGTTCAGATCTTCAAGTTATAATTAGAAATAATAATTTGAATTTGACAAATCTAAGTTCTGTAATTCACTATTACAAGTCCAGATCTTCAAGTTATAATTTACAATAATAATTAGAAGCTATCAATTTTAAGTTCAGTATTTGACAATTACAAGTTCAGATCTACCAGTTATAATTTGCACTAATAATTTGTATTTAACAATTAGAAGTTCTGTATTTGACAATTACAAGTTCAGATCTTCAAATTATAATTTGCAATAATAATTAGAAGCTATCAATTTTAAGTTCTGTATTTGCCAATTACAAGTTCAGATCTTCAAGTTATAATTTGCAATAATAATTAGAAGCTATCAATTTTAAGTTCTGTATTTGACAATTACTAGTTCAGATCTTCAAGTTATAATTTGAAATAATAATTTGAATTTAACAAATCTAAGTTCTGTAATTCACTATTACAAGTTCAGATCTTCAAGTTATAATTTACAATAATAATTAGAAGCTATCAATTTTAAGTGCTGTATTTGACAATTACTAGTTCAGATCTTCAAGTTATAATTTGCACTAATAATTTGTATTTAACAATTAGAAGTTCTGTATTTGACAATTACAAGTTCAGATCTTCAAGTTATAATTTGCACTAATAATTTGTATTTAACAATTAGAAGTTCTGTATTTGACTATTACAAGTTCAGATCTTCAAGTTATAATTTACAATAATAATTAGAAGCTATCAATTTTAAGTGCTGTATTTGACAATTACTAGTTCAGATCTTCAAGTTATAATTTGCAATAATAATTAGAAGCTATCAATTTTAAGTTCTGTATTTGACATTTACTAGTTCAGATCTTCAAGTTATAATTAGAAATAATAATTTGAATTTAACAAATCTAAGTTCTGTAATTCACTATTACAAGTTCAGATCTTCAAGTTATAATTTACAATAATAGTTAGAAGCTATCAATTTTAAGTGCTGTATTTGACAATTACTAGTTCAGATCTTCAAGTTATAATTTGCACTAATAATTTGTATTTAACAATTAGAAGTTCTGTATTTGACTATTACAAATTCAGATCTTCAAGTTATTATTTGCAATAATAATTAGAAGCTATTAATTTTAAGTTCTGTATTTGACAATTACAAGTTCAGATCTTCAAGTTATTATTTGCAATAATAATTAGAAGCTATCAATTTTAAGTTCTGCATTTGACAATTACAAGTTCAGATCTTCAAGTTATTATTTGCAATAATAATTTGAAGCTATCAATTTTAAGTTCTGCATTTGACAATTACAAGTTCAGATCTTCAAGTTATTATTTGCAATAATAATTAGAAGCTATTAATTTTAAGTTCTGTATTTGACAATTACAAGTTCAGATCTTCAAGTTATAATTTGAAATAATAATTAGAAGTTATCAATTATAAGTTCTGTATTTTACAATTACAAGTTCAGATCTTCAAGTTATAATTTGCAATAATAATTAGAAGCTATCAATTTTAAGTTCTGTATTTGACAATTACTAGTTCAGATCTTCAAGTTATAATTAGAAATAATAATTTGAATTTGACAAATCCAAGTTCTGTAATTCACTATTACAAGTCCAGATCTTCAAGTTATAAATTACAATAATAATTAGAAGCTATCAATTTTAATTTCAGTAATTGACAATTACAAGTTCAGATCTACCAGTTATAATTTGCACTAATAATTTGTATTTAACAATTAGAAGTTCTGTATTTGACAATTACAAGTTCAGATCTTCAAGTTATAATTTGAAATAATAATTAGAAGCTATCAATTATAAGTTCTGTATTTTACAATTACAAGTTCATATCTTCAAGTTATAATTTGAAATAATAATTAGAAGCTATCAATTTTATGTTCTGTATTTGACAATTACAAGTTCAGATCTTCAAGTTATAATTTGCAATAATAATTAGAAGCTATCAATTTTAAGTGCGGTATTTGACAATTACTAGTTGAGATCTTCAAGTTATAATTTGCACTAATAATTTGTATTTAACAATTAGAAGTTCTGTATTTGACAATTACAAGTTCAGATCTTCAAGTTATAATTTGCAATAATAATTAGAAGCTATTAATTTTAAGTTCTGTATTTGACAATTACAAGTTCAGATCTTCAAGTTATAATTTGCACTAATAATTTGTATTTAACAATTAGAAGTTCTGTATTTGACAATTACTAGTTCAGATCTTCAAGTTATAATTTGAAATAATAATTTGAATTTAACAAATCTAAGTTCTGTAATTCACTATTACAAGTTCAGATCTTCAAGTTATAATTTACAATAATAATTAGAAGCTATCAATTTTAAGTTCTGTATTTGACAATTACAAGTTCAGATCTTCAAGTTATAATTTGCACTAATAATTTGTATTTAACAATTAGAAGTTCTGTATTTGACAATTACAAGTTCAGATCTTCAAGTTATAATTTGCAATAATAATTAGAAGCTATCAATTTTAAGTTCAGTATTTGACAATTACAAGTTCAGATCTTCAAGTTATAATTTGCACTAATAATTTGTATTTAACAATTAGAAGTTCTGTATTTGACTATTACAAGTTCAGATCTTCAAGTTATAATTTACAATAATAATTAGAAGCTATCAATTTTAAGTGCTGTATTTGACAAGTACTAGTTCAGATCTTCAAGTTATAATTTGCACTAATAATTTGTATTTAACAATTAGAAGTTCTGTATTTGACAATTACTAGTTCAGATCTTCAAGTTATAATTTGAAATAATAATTTGAATTTAACAAATCTTAGTTTTGTAATTCACTATTACAAGTTCAGATCTTCAAGTTATAATTTACAATAATAATTAGAAGCTATCAATTTTAAGTTCTGTATTTGACAATTACAAGTTCAGATCTTTAAGTTATAATTTGCACTAATAATTTGTATTTAACAATTAGAAGTTCTGTATTTGACAATTACAAGTTCAGATCTTCAAGTTATAATTTGCAATAATAATTTGAAGCTATCAATTTTAAGTTCTGTATTTGACAATTACAAGTTCAGATCTTCAAGTTATAATTTGAAATAATAATTAGAAGCTATCAATTTTAAGTTCTGTATTTGACAATTACAAGTTCAGATCTTCTAGTTATAATTTGCAATAATAATTAGAAGCTATCAATTTTAAGTTCTGTATTTGCCAATTACAAGTTCAGATCTTCAAGTTATAATTTGCAATAATAATTAGAAGCTATCAATTTTAAGTTCTGTATTTGACAATTACTAGTTCAGATCTTCAAGTTATAATTTGAAATAATAATTAAAAGCTATCAATTATAAGTTCTGTATTTTACAATTACAAGTTCAGATCTTCAAGTTATAATTTGCAATAATAATTAGAAGCTATCAATTTTAAGTTCTGTATTTGACATTTACTAGTTCAGATCTTCAAGTTATAATTAGAAATAATAATTTGAATTTGACAAATCTAAGTTCTGTAATTCACTATTACAAGTCCAGATCTTCAAGTTATAATTTACAATAATAATTAGAAGCTATCAATTTTAAGTTCAGTATTTGACAATTACAAGTTCAGATCTACCAGTTATAATTTGCACTAATAATTTGTATTTAACAATTAGAAGTTCTGTATTTGACAATTACAAGTTCAGATCTTCAAATTATAATTTGCAATAATAATTAGAAGCTATCAATTTTAAGTTCTGTATTTGCCAATTACAAGTTCAGATCTTCAAGTTATAATTTGCAATAATAATTAGAAGCTATCAATTTTAAGTTCTGTATTTGACAATTACTAGTTCAGATCTTCAAGTTATAATTTGAAATAATAATTTGAATTTAACAAATCTAAGTTCTGTAATTCACTATTACAAGTTCAGATCTTCAAGTTATAATTTACAATAATAATTAGAAGCTATCAATTTTAAGTGCTGTATTTGACAATTACTAGTTCAGATCTTCAAGTTATAATTTGCACTAATAATTTGTATTTAACAATTAGAAGTTCTGTATTTGACAATTACAAGTTCAGATCTTCAAGTTATAATTTGCACTAATAATTTGTATTTAACAATTAGAAGTTCTGTATTTGACTATTACAAGTTCAGATCTTCAAGTTATAATTTACAATAATAATTAGAAGCTATCAATTTTAAGTGCTGTATTTGACAATTACTAGTTCAGATCTTCAAGTTATAATTTGCAATAATAATTAGAAGCTATCAATTTTAAGTTCTGTATTTGACATTTACTAGTTCAGATCTTCAAGTTATAATTAGAAATAATAATTTGAATTTAACAAATCTAAGTTCTGTAATTCACTATTACAAGTTCAGATCTTCAAGTTATAATTTACAATAATAGTTAGAAGCTATCAATTTTAAGTGCTGTATTTGACAATTACTAGTTCAGATCTTCAAGTTATAATTTGCACTAATAATTTGTATTTAACAATTAGAAGTTCTGTATTTGACTATTACAAGTTCAGATCTTCAAGTTATTATTTGCAATAATAATTAGAAGCTATTAATTTTAAGTTCTGTATTTGACAATTACAAGTTCAGATCTTCAAGTTATTATTTGCAATAATAATTAGAAGCTATCAATTTTAAGTTCTGCATTTGACAATTACAAGTTCAGATCTTCAAGTTATTATTTGCAATAATAATTTGAAGCTATCAATTTTAAGTTCTGCATTTGACAATTACAAGTTCAGATCTTCAAGTTATTATTTGCAATAATAATTAGAAGCTATTAATTTTAAGTTCTGTATTTGACAATTACAAGTTCAGATCTTCAAGTTATAATTTGAAATAATAATTAGAAGTTATCAATTATAAGTTCTGTATTTTACAATTACAAGTTCAGATCTTCAAGTTATAATTTGCAATAATAATTAGAAGCTATCAATTTTAAGTTCTGTATTTGACAATTACTAGTTCAGATCTTCAAGTTATAATTAGAAATAATAATTTGAATTTGACAAATCCAAGTTCTGTAATTCACTATTACAAGTCCAGATCTTCAAGTTATAAATTACAATAATAATTAGAAGCTATCAATTTTAATTTCAGTAATTGACAATTACAAGTTCAGATCTACCAGTTATAATTTGCACTAATAATTTGTATTTAACAATTAGAAGTTCTGTATTTGACAATTACAAGTTCAGATCTTCAAGTTATAATTTGAAATAATAATTAGAAGCTATCAATTATAAGTTCTGTATTTTACAATTACAAGTTCATATCTTCAAGTTATAATTTGAAATAATAATTAGAAGCTATCAATTTTATGTTCTGTATTTGACAATTACAAGTTCAGATCTTCAAGTTATAATTTGCAATAATAATTAGAAGCTATCAATTTTAAGTGCGGTATTTGACAATTACTAGTTGAGATCTTCAAGTTATAATTTGCACTAATAATTTGTATTTAACAATTAGAAGTTCTGTATTTGACAATTACAAGTTCAGATCTTCAAGTTATAATTTGCAATAATAATTAGAAGCTATTAATTTTAAGTTCTGTATTTGACAATTACAAGTTCAGATCTTCAAGTTATAATTTGCACTAATAATTTGTATTTAACAATTAGAAGTTCTGTATTTGACAATTACTAGTTCAGATCTTCAAGTTATAATTTGAAATAATAATTTGAATTTAACAAATCTAAGTTCTGTAATTCACTATTACAAGTTCAGATCTTCAAGTTATAATTTACAATAATAATTAGAAGCTATCAATTTTAAGTTCTGTATTTGACAATTACAAGTTCAGATCTTCAAGTTATAATTTGCACTAATAATTTGTATTTAACAATTAGAAGTTCTGTATTTGACAATTACAAGTTCAGATCTTCAAGTTATAATTTGCAATAATAATTAGAAGCTATCAATTTTAAGTTCTGTATTTGACAATTACAAGTTCAGATCTTCAAGTTATAATTTGAAATAATAATTAGAAGCTATCAATTTTTAGTTCTGTATTTGACAATTACAAGTTCAGATCTTCTAGTTATAATTTGCAATAATAATTAGAAGCTATCAATTTTAAGTTCTGTATTTGCCAATTACAAGTTCAGATCTTCAAGTTATAATTTGCACAAATAATTTGTATTTAGCAATTAGAAGTTCTGTATTTGACAATTACAAGTTCAGATCTTCAAGTTATAATTTGCAATAATAATTAGAAGCTATTAATTTTAAGTCCTGTATTTGACAATTACAAGTTCAGATCTTCAAGTTATAATTTGAAATAATAATTAGAAGCTATCAATTTTAAGTGCTGTATTTGACAATTACTAGTTCAGATCTTCAAGTTATAATTTGCACTAATAATTTGTATTTAACAATTAGAAGTTCTGTATTTGACAATTACAAGTTCAGATCTTCAAGTTATAATTTGCAATAATAATTAGAAGCTATTAATTTTAAGTTCTGTATTTGACAATTACAAGTTCAGATCTTCAAGTTATAATTTGAAATAATAATTAGAAGCTATCAATTTTATGTTCTGTATTTGACAATTACAAGTTCAGATCTTCAAGTTATAATTTGCAATAATAATTAGAAGATATTAATTTTAAGTTCTGTATTTGACAATTACAAGTTCAGATCTTCAAGTTATTATTTGCAATAATAATTAGAAGCTATCAATTTTAAGTTCTGCATTTGACAATTACAAGTTCAGATCTTCAAGTTATAATTTGCAATAATAATTAGAAGCTATTAATTTTAAGTCCTGTATTTGACAATTACAAGTTCAGATCTTCAAGTTATTATTTGCAATCACAATTTGTATTTAACAAATCTAAGTTCTGTAATTCACTATTACAAGTTCAGATCTTCAAGTTATAATTTACAATAATAATTAGAAGATATCAATTTTAAGTTCTGTATTTGACAATTACAAGTTCAGATCTTCAAGTTATAATTTGCAATAATAATTAGAAGCTATCAATTTTAAGTTCTGTATTTGACAATTACTAGTTCAGATCTTCAAGTTATAATTTGAAATAATAATTTGAATTTAACAAATCTAAGTTCTGTAATTCACTATTACAAGTTCAGATCTTCAAGTTATAATTTACAATAATAATTAGAAGCTATCAATTTTAAGTGCTGTATTTGACAATTACTAGTTCAGATCTTCAAGTTATAATTTGCACTAATAATTTGTATTTAACAATTAGAAGTTCTGTATTTGACTATTACAAGTTCAGATCTTCAAGTTATAATTTACAATAATAATTAGAAGCTATCAATTTTAAGTGCTGTATTTGACAATTACTAGTTCAGATCTTCAAGTTATAATTTGCACTAATAATTTGTATTTAACAATTAGAAGTTCTGTATTTGACAATTACTAGTTCAGATCTTCAAGTTATAATTTGCAATAATAATTAGAAGCTATTAATTTTAAGTTCTGTATTTGACAATTACTAGTTCAGATCTTCAAGTTATAATTTGTACTAATAATTTGTATTTAACAATTAGAAGTTCTGTATGTGACTATTATAAGTTCAGATCTTCGAATTATAATTTGCAATAATAATTAGAAGCTATCAATTTTAAGTTCTGTATTTGCCAATTACAAGTTCAGATCTTCAAGTTATAATTTGCAATAATAATTAGAAGCTATCAATTTTAAGTTCTGTATTTGACAATTACTAGTTCAGATCTTCAAGTTATAAATTGAAATAATAATTTGAATTTAACAAATCTAAGTTCTGTAATTCACTATTACAAGTTCAGATCTTCAAGTTATAATTTACAATAATAATTAGAAGCTATCAATTTTAAGTGCTGTATTTAACAATTACTAGTTCAGATCTTCAAGTTATAATTTGCACTAATAATTTGTATTTAACAATTAGAAGTTCTGTATTTGACTATTACAAGTTCAGATCTTCTAGTTATAATTTGCAATAATAATTAGAAGCTATCAATTTTAAGTTCTGTATTTGACAATTACTAGTTCAGATCTTCAAGTTATAATTTGCACTAATAATTTGTATTTAACAATCAGAAGTTCTGTATGTGACTATTATAAGTTCAGATCTTCGAATTATTATTTGCAATCTTAGTTTGAATTTAACAATTCGAAGTTCTGTATTTACCTATTACAGGTTCAGATCTTCAAGTTATAATTTGCAATCACAATTTGTATTTAACAATGCTAAGTTGCGTATTTGTCTATTACAAGTGCAGATCTTCAAATTATAATTTGCAATAATAATTAGAAGCTATCAATTTTAAGTTCTGTATTTGCCAATTACAAGTTCAGATCTTCAAGTTATAATTTGCAATCATAATTAGAAGCTATCAATTTTAAGTTCTGTATTTGACAATTACTAGTTCAGATCTTCAAGTTATAATTTGAAATAATAATTTGAATTTAACAAATCTAAGTTCAGTAATTCACTATTACAAGTTCAGATCTTCAAGTTATAATTAACAATAATAATTAGAAGCTATCAATTTTAAGTGCTGTATTTGACAATTACTAGTTCAGATCTTCAAGTTATAATTTGCACTAATAATTTGTATTTAACAATTAGAAGTTCTGTATTTGACAATTACAAGTTCAGATCTTCAAGTTATAATTTGCACTAATAATTAGTATTTACCAATTAGAAGTTCTGTATTTGACAATTACAAGTACAGATCTTCAAGTTATAATTTGAAATAATAATTTGAATTTAACAAATCTTAGTTCTGTAATTCACTATTACAAGTTCAGATCTTCAAGTTATAATTTGCAATCATAATTAGAAGCTATCAATTTTAAGTTCTGTATTTGACAATTACTAGTTCAGATCTTCAAGTTATAATTTGAAATAATAATTTGAATTTAACAAATCTAAGTTCTGTAATTCACTATTACAAGTTCAGATCTTCAAGTTATAATTTACAATAATAATTAGAAGCTATCAATTTTAAGTGCTGTATTTGACAATTACTAGTTCAGATCTTCAAGTTATAATTTGCACTAATAATTTGTATTTAACAATTAGAAGTTCTGTATTTGACTATTACAAGTTCAGATCTTCAAGTTATAATTTACAATAATAATTAGAAGCTATCAATTTTAAGTGCTGTATTTGACAATTACTAGTTCAGATCTTCAAGTTATAATTTGCACTAATAATTTGTATTTAACAATTAGAAGTTCTGTATTTGACAATTACTAGTTCAGATCTTCAAGTTATAATTTGCAATAATAATTAGAAGCTATTAATTTTAAGTTCTGTATTTGACAATTACTAGTTCAGATCTTCAAGTTATAATTTGTACTAATAATTTGTATTTAACAATTAGAAGTTCTGTATGTGACTATTATAAGTTCAGATCTTCGAATTATAATTTGCAATAATAATTAGAAGCTATCAATTTTAAGTTCTGTATTTGCCAATTACAAGTTCAGATCTTCAAGTTATAATTTGCAATAATAATTAGAAGCTATCAATTTTAAGTTCTGTATTTGACAATTACTAGTTCAGATCTTCAAGTTATAAATTGAAATAATAATTTGAATTTAACAAATCTAAGTTCTGTAATTCACTATTACAAGTTCAGATCTTCAAGTTATAATTTACAATAATAATTAGAAGCTATCAATTTTAAGTGCTGTATTTAACAATTACTAGTTCAGATCTTCAAGTTATAATTTGCACTAATAATTTGTATTTAACAATTAGAAGTTCTGTATTTGACTATTACAAGTTCAGATCTTCTAGTTATAATTTGCAATAATAATTAGAAGCTATCAATTTTAAGTTCTGTATTTGACAATTACTAGTTCAGATCTTCAAGTTATAATTTGCACTAATAATTTGTATTTAACAATCAGAAGTTCTGTATGTGACTATTATAAGTTCAGATCTTCGAATTATTATTTGCAATCTTAGTTTGAATTTAACAATTCGAAGTTCTGTATTTACCTATTACAGGTTCAGATCTTCAAGTTATAATTTGCAATCACAATTTGTATTTAACAATGCTAAGTTGCGTATTTGTCTATTACAAGTGCAGATCTTCAAATTATAATTTGCAATAATAATTAGAAGCTATCAATTTTAAGTTCTGTATTTGCCAATTACAAGTTCAGATCTTCAAGTTATAATTTGCAATCATAATTAGAAGCTATCAATTTTAAGTTCTGTATTTGACAATTACTAGTTCAGATCTTCAAGTTATAATTTGAAATAATAATTTGAATTTAACAAATCTAAGTTCAGTAATTCACTATTACAAGTTCAGATCTTCAAGTTATAATTAACAATAATAATTAGAAGCTATCAATTTTAAGTGCTGTATTTGACAATTACTAGTTCAGATCTTCAAGTTATAATTTGCACTAATAATTTGTATTTAACAATTAGAAGTTCTGTATTTGACAATTACAAGTTCAGATCTTCAAGTTATAATTTGCACTAATAATTAGTATTTACCAATTAGAAGTTCTGTATTTGACAATTACAAGTACAGATCTTCAAGTTATAATTTGAAATAATAATTTGAATTTAACAAATCTTAGTTCTGTAATTCACTATTACAAGTTCAGATCTTCAAGTTATAATTTACAATAATAATTAGAAGCTATCAATCTTAAGTTCTGTATTTGACAATTACAAGTTCAGATCTTCAAGTTATAATTTGCACTAATAATTTGTATTTAACAATTAGAAGTTCTGTATTTGACAATTACAAGTTCAGATCTTCAAGTTATAATTTGCAATAATAATTAGAAGCTATCAATTTTAAGTTCTGTATTTGACAATTACAAGTTCAGATCTTCAAGTTATAATTTACAATAATAATTAGAAGCTATCAATTTTAAGTGCTGTATTTGACAATTACTAGTTCAGATCTTCAAGTTATAATTTGCACTAATAATTTGTATTTAACAATTAGAAGTTCTGTATTTGACTATTACAAGTTCAGATCTTCAAGTTATAATTTACAATAATAATTAGAAGCTATCACTTTTAAGTGCTGTACTTGACAATTACTAGTTCAGATCTTCAAGTTATAATTTGCACTAATAATTTGTATTTAACAATTAGAAGTTCTGTATTTGACAATTACTAGTTCAGATCTTCAAGTTATAATTTGAAATAATAATTTGAATTTAACAAATCTTAGTTCTGTAATTCACTATTACAAGTTCAGATCTTCAAGTTATAATTTACAATAATAATTAGAAGCTATCAATCTTAAGTTCTGTATTTGACAATTACAAGTTCAGATCTTCAAGTTATAATTTGCACTAATAATTTGTATTTAACAATTAGAAGTTCTGTATTTGACAATTACAAGTTCAGATCTTCAAGTTATAATTTGCAATAATAATTAGAAGCTATCAATTTTAAGTTCTGTATTTGACAATTACAAGTTCAGATCTTCAAGTTATAATTTACAATAATAATTAGAAGCTATCAATTTTAAGTGCTGTATTTGACAATTACTAGTTCAGATCTTCAAGTTATAATTTGCACTAATAATTTGTATTTAACAATTAGAAGTTCTGTATTTGACTATTACAAGTTCAGATCTTCAAGTTATAATTTACAATAATAATTAGAAGCTATCAATTTTAAGTGCTGTATTTGACAATTACTAGTTCAGATCTTCAAGTTATAATTTGCACTAATAATATGTATTTAACAATTAGAAGTTCTGTATTTGACAATTACTAGTTCAGATCTTCAAGTTATAATTTGCAATAATAATTAGAAGCTATCAATTTTAAGTTCTGTATTTGACAATTACTAGTTCAGATCTTCAAGTTATAATTAGCACTACTAATTTGTATTTAACAATTAGAAGTTCTGTATGTGACTATTATAAGTTCAGATCTTCGAATTATTATTTGCAATCTTAGTTTGAATTTAACAATTCGAAGTTCTGTATTTACCTATTACAGGTTCAGATCTTCAAGTTATAATTTGCAATAATAATTAGAAGCTATCAATTTTAAGTTCTGTATTTGACAATTACTAGTTCAGATCTTCAAGTTATAATTTGAAATAATAATTAAAAGCTATCAATTATAAGTTCTGTATTTTACAATTACAAGTTCAGATCTTCAAGTTATAATTTGCAATAATAATTAGAAGCTATCAATTTTAAGTTCTGTATTTGACATTTACTAGTTCAGATCTTCAAGTTATAATTAGAAATAATAATTTGAATTTGACAAATCTAAGTTCTGTAATTCACTATTACAAGTCCAGATCTTCAAGTTATAATTTACAATAATAATTAGAAGCTATCAATTTTAAGTTCAGTATTTGACAATTACAAGTTCAGATCTACCAGTTATAATTTGCACTAATAATTTGTATTTAACAATTAGAAGTTCTGTATTTGACAATTACAAGCTCAGATCTTCAAATTATAATTTGCAATATTAATTAGAAGCTATCAATTTTAAGTTCTGTATTTGCCAATTACAAGTTCAGATCTTCAAGTTATAATTTGCAATAATAATTAGAAGCTATCAATTTTAAGTTCTGTATTTGACAATTACTAGTTCAGATCTTCAAGTTATAATTTGCACTAATAATTTGTATTTAACAATTAGAAGTTCTGTATTTGACAATTACAAGTTCAGATCTTCAAGTTATAATTTGCACTAATAATTTGTATTTAACAATTAGAAGTTCTGTATTTGACTATTACAAGTTCAGATCTTCAAGTTATAATTTACAATAATAATTAGAAGCTATCAATTTTAAGTGCTGTATTTGACAATTACTAGTTCAGATCTACAAGTTATAATTTGCACTAATAATTTGTATTTAACAATTAGAAGTTCTGTATTTGACAATTACTAGTTCAGATCTTCAAGTTATAATTTGAAATAATAATTTGAATTTAACAAATCTAAGTTCTGTAATTCACTATTACAAGTTCAGATCTTCAAGTTATAATTTACAATAATAATTAGAAGCTATCACATTTAAGTTCTGTATTTGACAATTACAAGTTCAGATCTTCAATTTATAATTTGCACTAATAATTTGTATTTAACAATTAGAAGTTCTGTATTTTTCAATTACAAGTTCAGATCTTCAAGTTATAATTTGCAATAATAATTAGAAGCTATCAATTTTAAGTTCTGTATTTGACAATTACAAGTTCAGATCTTCAAGTTATAATTTGAAATAATAATTAGAAGCTATCAATTTTAAGTTCTGTATTTGACAATTACAAGTTCAGATCTTCTAGTTATAATTTGCAATAATAATTAGAAGCTATCAGTTTTAAGTGCTGTATTTGACAATTACTAGTTCAGATCTTCAAGTTATAATTTGCACTAATAATTTGTATTTAACAATTAGAAGTTCTGTATTTGACAATTACAAGTACAGATCTTCAAGTTATAATTTGCAATAATAATTAGAAGCTATTAATTTTAAGTTCTGTATTTGACAATTACAAGTTCAGATCTTCAAGTTATTATTTGCAATAATAATTAGAAGCTATCAATTTTAAGTTCTGCATTTGACAATTACAAGTTCAGATCTTCAAGTTATTATTTGCAATAATAATTAGAAGCTATTAATTTTAAGTTCTGCATTTGACAATTACAAGTTCAGATCTTCAAGTTATTATTTGCAATAATAATTAGAAGCTATTAATTTTAAGTTCTGTATTTGACAATTACAAGTTCAGATCTTCAAGTTATAATTTGAAATAATAATTAGAAGCTATCAATTATAAGTTCTGTATTTTACAATTACAGGTTGAGATCTTCAAGTTATAATTTGCACTAATAATTTGTATTTAACAATTAGAAGTTCTGTATTTGACTATTACAAGTTCAGATCTTCAAGTTATAATTTACAATAATAATTAGAAGCTATCAATTTTAAGTGCTGTATTTGACAATTACTAGTTCAGATCTTCAAGTTATAATTTGCACTAATAATTTGTATTTAACAATTAGAAGTTCTGTATTTGACAATTACTAGTTCAGATCTTCAAGTTATAATTTGAAATAATAATTTGAATTTAACAAATCTAAGTTCTGTAATTCACTATTACAAGTTCAGATCTTCAAGTTATAATTTACAATAATAATTAGAAGCTATCAATTTTAAGTTCTGTATTTGACAATTACAAGTTCAGATCTTCAAGTTATAATTTGCAATAATAATTAGAAGCTATCAATTTTAAGTTCTGTATTTGACAATTACAAGTTCAGATCTTCAAGTTATAATTTGAAATAATAATTAGAAGCTATCAATTTTAAGTTCTGTATTTGACAATTACAAGTTCAGATCTTATAGTTATAATTTGCAATAATAATTAGAAGCTATTAATTTTAAGTTCTGTATTTGACAATTACAAGTTCAGATCTTCAAGTTATAATTTGAAATAATAATTAGAAGCTATCAATTTTATGTTCTGTATTTGACAATTACAAGTTCAGATCTTCAAGTTATAATTTGCAATAATAATTAGAAGCTATCAATGTTAAGTGCTGTATTTGACAATTACTAGTTCAGATCTTCAAGTTATAATTTGCACTAATAATTTGTATTTAACAATTAGAAGTTCTGTATTTGACAATTACAAGTTCAGATCTTCAAGTTATAATTTGCAATAATAATTAGAAGCTATTAATTTTAAGTTCTGTATTTGACAATTACAAGTTCAGATCTTCAAGTTATTATTTGCAATAATAATTAGAAGCTATCAATTTTAAGTTCTGCATTTGACAATTACAAGTTCAGATCTTCAAGTTATTATTTGCAATAATAATTAGAAGCTATTAATTTTAAGTTCTGCATTTGACAATTACAAGTTCAGATCTTCAAGTTATTATTTGCAATAATAATTAGAAGCTATTAATTTTAAGTTCTGTATTTGACAATTACAAGTTCAGATCTTCAAGTTATAATTTGAAATAATAATTAGAAGCTATCAATTATAAGTTCTGTATTTTACAATTACAGGTTGAGATCTTTAAGTTATAATTTGCACTAATAATTTGTATTTAACAATTAGAAGTTCTGTATTTGACCATTACAAGTTCAGATCTTCAAGTTATAATTTACAATAATAATTAGAAGCTATCAATTTTAAGTGCTGTATTTGACAATTACTAGTTCAGATCTTCAAGTTATAATTTGCACTAATAATTTGTATTTAACAATTAGAAGTTCTGCATTTGACCATTACTAGTTCAGATCTTCAAGTTATAATTTGAAATAATAATTTGAATTTAACAAATCTAAGTTCTGTAATTCACTATTACAAGTTCAGATCTTCAAGTTATAATTTACAATAATAATTAGAAGCTATCAATTTTAAGTTCTGTATTTGACAATTACAAGTTCAGATCTTCAAGTTATAATTTGCACTAATAATTTGTATTTAACAATTAGAAGTTCTGTATTTGACAATTACAAGTTCAGATCTTCAAGTTATAATTTGCAATAATAATTAGAAGCTATCAATTTTAAGTTCTGTATTTGACAATTACAAGTTCAGATCTTCAAGTTATAATTTGAAATAATAATTAGAAGCTATCAATTTTAAGTTCTGTATTTGACAATTACAAGTTCAGATCATCTAGTTATAATTTGCAATAATAATTAGAAGCTATCAATTTTAAGTTCTGTATTTGCCAATTACAAGTTCAGATCTTCTAGTTATAATTTGCCCAAATAATTTGTATTTAGCAATTAGAAGTTCTGTATTTGACAATTACATGTTCAGATCTTCAAGTTATTATTTGCAATAATAATTAGAAGCTATTAATTTTAAGTTCTGTATTTGACAATTACAAGTTCAGATCTTCAAGTTATAATTTGAAATAATAATTAGAAGCTATCAATTTTATGTTCTGTATTTGACAATTACAAGTTCAGATCTTCAAGTTATAATTTGCAATAATAATTAGAAGCTATCAATTTTAAGTGCTGTATTTGACAATTACTAGTTCAGATCTTCAAGTTATAATTTGCACTAATAATTTGTATTTAACAATTAGAAGTTCTGTATTTGACAATTACAAGTTCAGATCTTCAAGTTATAATTTGCAATAATAATTAGAAGCTATTATTTTTAAGTTCTGTATTTGACAATTACAAGTTCAGATCTTCAAGTTATTATTTGCAATAATAATTAGACGCTATCAATTTTAAGTTCTGCATTTGACAATTACAAGTTCAGATCTTCAAGTTATTATTTGCAATAATAATTAGAAGCTATTAATTTTAAGTTCTGTATTTGACAATTACAAGTTCAGATCTTCAAGTTATAATTTGAAATAATAATTAGAAGCTATCAATTATAAGTTCTGTATTTTACAATTACAGGTTGAGATCTTTAAGTTATAATTTGCACTAATAATTTGTATTTAACAATTAGAAGTTCTGTATTTGACCATTACAAGTTCAGATCTTCAAGTTATAATTTACAATAATAATTAGAAGCTATCAATTTTAAGTGCTGTATTTGACAATTACTAGTTCAGATCTTCAAGTTATAATTTGCACTAATAATTTGTATTTAACAATTAGAAGTTCTGCATTTGACCATTACTAGTTCAGATCTTCAAGTTATAATTTGAAATAATAATTTGAATTTAACAAATCTAAGTTCTGTAATTCACTATAACAAGTTCAGATCTTCAAGTTATAATTTACAATAATAATTAGAAGCTATCAATTTTAAGTTCTGTATTTGACAATTATAAGTTCAGATCTTCAAGTTATAATTTGCACTAATAATTTGTATTTAACAATTAGAAGTTCTGTATTTGACAATTACAAGTTCAGATCTTCAAGTTATAATTTGCAATAATAATTAGAAGCTATCAATTTTAAGTTCTGTATTTGACAATTACAAGTTCAGATCTTCAAGTTATAATTTGAAATAATAATTTTAAGCTATCAATTTTAAGTTCTGTATTTGACAATTACAAGTTCAGATCTTCTAGTTATAATTTGCAATAATAATTAGAAGCTATCAATTTTAAGTTCTGTATTTGCCAATTACAAGTTCAGATCTTCAAGTTATAATTTGCACAAATAATTTGTATTTAGCAATTAGAAGTTCTGTATTTGACAATTACATGTTCAGATCTTCAAGTTATTATTTGCAATAATAATTAGAAGCTATTAATTTTAAGTTCTGTATTTGACAATTACAAGTTCAGATCTTCAAGTTATAATTTGAAATAATAATTAGAAGCTATCAATTTTATGTTCTGTATTTGACAATTACAAGTTCAGATCTTCAAGTTATAATTTGCAATAATAATTACAAGCTATCAATTTTAAGTGCTGTATTTGACAATTACTAGTTCAGATCTTCAAGTTATAATTTGCACTAATAATTTGTATTTAACAATTAGAAGTTCTGTATTTGACAATTACAAGTTCAGATCTTCAAGTTATAATTTGCAATAATAATTAGAAGCTATTATTTTTAAGTTCTGTATTTGACATTTACAAGTTCAGATCTTCAAGTTATTATTTGCAATAATAATTAGAAGCTATCAATTTTAAGTTCTGCATTTGACAATTACAAGTTCAGATCTTCAAGTTATTATTTGCAATAATAATTAGAAGCTATTAATTTTAAGTTCTGTATTTGACAATTACAAGTTCAGATCTTCAAGTTATAATTTGAAATAATAATTAGAAGCTATCAATTATAAGTTCTGTATTTTACAATTACAAGTTCAGATCTTCAAGTTATAATTTGCAATAATAATTAGAAGCTATCAATTTTAAGTTCCGTATTTGACAATTACAAGTTCAGATCTTCTAGTTATAATTTGCAATAATAATTAGAAGCTATCAATTTTAAGTTCTGTATTTGCCAATTACAAGTTCAGATCTTCAAGTTATAATTTGCTCTAATAATTTGTATTTAGCAATTAGAAGTTCTGTATTTGACAATTACAAGTTCAGATCTTCAAGTTATAATTTGCAATAATAATTAGAAGCTATTAATTTTAAGTTCTGTATTTGACAATTACAAGTTCAGATCTTCAAGTTATAATTTGAAATAATAATTAGAAGCTATCAATTTTATGTTCTGTATTTGACAATTACAAGTTCAGATCTTCAAGTTATTATTTGCAATAATAATTAGAAGCTATCAATTTTAAGTTCTGCATTTGACAATTACAAGTTCAGATCTTCAAGTTATTATTTGCAATAATAATTAGAAGCTATTAATTTTAAGTTCTGTATTTGACAATTACAAGTTCAGATCTTCAAGTTATAATTTGAAATAATAATTAGAACCTATCAATTATAAGTTCTGTATTTTACAATTAAAAGTTCAGATCTTCAAGTTATAATTTGAAATAATAATAAGAAGCTATCAATTTTAAGTTCTGTATTTGACAATTACTAGTTCAGATCTTCAAGTTATAATTAGAAATAATAATTTGAATTTGACAAATCTAAGTTCTGTAATTCACTATTACAAGTTCAGATCTTCAAGTTATAATTTACAATAATAATTGGAAGCTATCAATTTTAAGTTCTGTATTTGACAATTACTAGTTCAGATCTTCAAGTTTTAATTTGCAATCATAATTTGTATTTAACAATGCTAAGTTGCTTATTTGTCTATTACAAGTTCACAACTTCAAATTATAATTTGCAATAATAATTAGAAGCTATCAATTGTAAGTTCTGTATTTGACAATTACAAGTTCAGATCTTCAAGTTATAATTTGCACTAATAATTTGTATTTAACAATTTGAAGTTCTGTATTTGCCTATTACAAGTTCAGATCTTCAAATTATTATTTGCAATCTTAGGTTTAATTTAACAATTTGAAGTTCTGTATTTACCTATCACAAGTTCAGATCTACAAGTTATAATTTGCACTAATAATTTGTATTTATCAATTCGAAGTTCTGTATTTGACTATTACAAGTTCAGATCTTCAAGTTATAATTTGAAATAATAATTTGAATTTAACAAATCTAAGTTTTGTAATTCACTATTACAAGTTCAGATCTTCAAGTTATAATTTGCAATAATAATTAGAAGCTATCAATTTTAAGTTCTGTATTTGACAATTACAAGTTCAGATCTTCAAGTTATTATTTGTAATAATAATTAGAAGCTATCAATTTTAAGTTCTGTATTTGACAATTACAAGTTCAGATCTTCAAGTTATAATTTACAATAATAATTAGAAGCTATCAATTTTAAGTTCTGTATTTGACAATTACAAGTACAGATCTTCAAATTATTATTAGCAATAATAATTAGAAGCTATCAATATTAAGTTCTGCATTTGACAATTACAAGTTCAGATCTTCAAGTTATAATTTGAAATAATAATTTTTATTTAACAAATGTTAGTTCTGTAATTCACTATTACAAGTTCAGATCTTCAAGTTATAATTTGAAATAATAATTTGAATTTAATAAATCTAAGTTTTGTAATTCACTATTACAAGTTCAGATCTTCAAGTTATAATTTGCAATAATAATTAGAAGCTATCAATTTTAAGTTCTGTATTTGACAATTACTAGTTCAGATCTTCAAGTTATAATTTGCACTAATAATTTGTATTTAACACTTAGAAGTTCTGTATTTGACTATTACAAGTTCAGATCTTCAAATTATTATTTGCAATAATAATTATAAGCTATCAATTTAAGTTCTGTATTTGACAATTACTAGTTCAGATCTTCAAGTTATAATTTGAAATAATAATTTGAATTTAACAAATCTAAGTTTTGTAATTCACTATTACAAGTTCAGATCTTCAAGTTATAATTTGCAATAATAATTAGAAGCTATCAATTTTAAGTTCTGTATTTGACAATTACAAGTTCAGATCTTCAAGTCATAATTTGCACTAATAATTTGTATTTAACAATTAGAAGTTCTGTATTTGACTATTACAAGTTCAGATCTTCAAATTATTATTTGCATTAATAATTATAAGCTATCAATTTAAGTTCTGTATTTGACAATTACTAGTTCAGATCTTCAAGTTATAATTTGAAATAATAATTTGAATTTAACAAATCTAAGTTCTGTAATTCATTATTACAAGTTCAGATCGTCTAGTTATAATTTACAATAATAATTAGAAGCTATCAATTTTAAGTTCTGTATTTGTCTATTACAAGTTCAGATCTTCAAATTATTATTTGCAATCTTAGTTTGAATTTAACAATTCGAAGTTCTGTATTTACCTATTACAAGTTCAGATCTTCAAGTTATAATTTGCAATAATAATTAGAAGCTATCAATTTTAAGTTCTGTATTTGACAATTACAAGTTCAGATCTTCAAGTTATTATTTGCAATAATAATTAGAAGCTATTAATTTTAAGTTCTGTATTTGACAATTACAAGTTCAGATCTTCAAGTTATAATTTGAAATAATAATTAGAAGCTATCAATTATAAGTTCTGCATTTGACAATTACAAGTTCAGATCTCCAAGTTATTATTTGTAATAATAATTAGAAGCTATCGATTTTTAGTTCTGTATTTGACAATTACAAGTTCAGATCTACAAGTTATAATTTACAATAATAATTAGAAGCTATCAATTTTAAGTTCTGTATTTGACAAGTACAAGTTCAGATCTTCAAGTTATAATTTGCAATAATAATTAGAAGCTATCAATATTAAGTTCTGTATTTGACAATTGCTAGTTCAGATCTTCTAGTTATTATTTGCAATAATAATTAGAAGCTATCAATTTTAAGTTCTGTATTTGACAATTACAAGTTCAGATCTTCAAGTTATAATTTGAAATAATAATTAGAAGCTATCAATTTTAAGTTCTGCATTTGACAATTACTAGTTCGGATCTTCAAGTTATAATTTGCAATAATAATTAGAAGCTATCAATTTTAAGTTCTGTATTTGACAATTACAAGTTCAGATCTTCAAGTTATAATTTGAAATAATAATTAGAAGCTATCAATTTTAAGTTCTGCATTTGTCTATTACAAGTTCAGATCTTCAAATTATAATTTGCAATAATAATTAGAAGCTATCAATTTTAAGTTCTGTATTTGCCAATTACAAGTTCAGATCTTCAAGTTATAATTTGCAATAAAAATTAGAAGCTATCAATTTTAAGTTCTGTATTTGACAATTACTAGTTCAGATCTTCAAGTTATAATTTGAAATAATAATTTGAATTTAACAAATCTAAGTTCTGTAATTCACTATTACAAGTTCAGATCTCCAAGTTATAATTTACAATAATAATTAGAAGCTATCAATTTTAAGTGCTGTATTTGACAATTACTAGTTCAGATCTTCAAGTTATAATTTGCACTAATAATTTGTATTTAACAATTTTAAGTTCTGTATTTGACAATTACAAGTTCAGATCTTCAAGTTATAATTTGCACTAATAATTTGTATTTAACAATTAGAAGTTCTGTATTTGACTATTACAAGTTCAGATCTTCAAGTTATAATTTACAATAATAATTAGAAGCTATCAATTTTAAGTGCTGTATTTGACAATTACTAGTTCAGATCTTCAAGTTATAATTTGCACTAATAATTTGTATTTAACAATTAGAAGTTCTGTATTTGACAATTACTAGTTAAGATCTTCAAGTTATAATTTGAAATAATAATTTGAATTTAACAAATCTAAGTTCTGTAATTCACTATTACAAGTTGAGATCTTCAAGTTATAATTTACAATAATAATTAGAAGCTATCAATTTTAAGTTCTGTATTTGACAATTACAAGTTCAGATCTTCAAGTTATAATTTGCACTAATAATTTGTATTTAACAATTAGAAGTTCTGTATTTGACAATTACAAGTTCAGATCTTCAAGTTATAATTTGTAATAATAATTAGAAGTTATCAAATTTTAGTTCTGTATTTGACAATTACAAGTTCAGATCTTCAAGTTATAATTTGCAATAATAATTAGAAGCTATTAATTTTAAGTTCTGTATTTGACAATTACAAGTTCAGATCTTCAAGTTATAATTTGAAATAATAATTAGAAGCTATCAATTTTATGTTCTGTATTTGACAATTACAAGTTCAGATCTTCAAGTTATAATTTGCAATAATAATTAGAAGCTATTAATTTTAAGTTCTGTATTTGACAATTACAAGTTCAGATCTTCAAGTTATTATTTGCAATAATAATTAGAAGCTATCAATTTTAAGTTCTGCATTTGACAATTACAAGTTCAGATCTTCAAGTTATTATTTGCAATAATAATTAGAAGCTATTAATTTTAAGTTCTGTATTTGACAATTACAAGTTCAGATCTTCAAGTTATAATTTGAAATAATAATTAGAAGCTATCAATTATAAGTTCTGTATTTTACAATTACAAGTTCAGATCTTCAAGTTATAATTTGCAATAATAATTAGAAGCTATCAATTTTAAGTTCTGTATTTGACAATTACAAGTTCAGATCGTCTAGTTATAATTTGCAATAATAATTAGAAGCTATCAATTTTAAGTTCTGTATTTGACAATTACAAGTTCAGATCTTCAAGTTATAATTTGAAATAATAATTAGAAGCTATCAATTATAAGTTCTGTATTTCCCAATTACAAGTTCAGATCTTCAAGTTATTATTTGCAATAATAATTAGAAGCTATTAATTTTAAGTTCTGTATTTGACAATTACAAGTTCAGATCTTCAAGTTATAATTTGAAATAATAATTAGAAGCTATCAATTATAAGTTCTGTATTTTACAATTACAGGTTGAGATCTTCAAGTTATAATTTGCACTAATAATTTGTATTTAACAATTAGAAGTTCTGTATTTGACTATTACAAGTTCAGATCTTCAAGTTATAATTTACAATAATAATTAGAAGCTATCAATTTTACGTGCTGTATTTGACAATTACTAGTTCAGATCTTCAAGTTATAATTTGCACTAATAATTTGTATTTAACAATTAGAAGTTCTGTATTTGACAATTACTAGTTCAGATCTTCAAGTTATAATTTGAAATAATAATTTGAATTTAACAAATCTAAGTTCTGTAATTCACTATTACAAGTTCAGATCTTCAAGTTATAATTTACAATAATAATTAGAAGCTATCAATTTTAAGTTCTGTATTTGACAATTACAAGTTCAGATCTTCAAGTTATAATTTGCACTAATAATTTGTATTTAACAATTAGAAGTTCTGTATTTGACAATTACAAGTTCAGATCTTCAAGTTATAATTTGCAATAATAATTAGAAGCTATCAATTTTAAGTTCTGTATTTGACAATTACTAGTTCAGATCTTCAAGTTATAATTTGAAATAATAATTTGAATTTAACAAATCTAAGTTCTGTAATTCACTATTACAAGTTCAGATCTCCAAGTTATAATTTACAATAATAATTAGAAGCTATCAATTTTAAGTGCTGTATTTGACAATTACTAGTTCAGATCTTCAAGTTATAATTTGCACTAATAATTTGTATTTAACAATTTTAAGTTCTGTATTTGACAATTACAAGTTCAGATCTTCAAGTTATAATTTGCACTAATAATTTGTATTTAACAATTAGAAGTTCTGTATTTGACTATTACAAGTTCAGATCTTCAAGTTATAATTTACAATAATAATTAGAAGCTATCAATTTTAAGTGCTGTATTTGACAATTACTAGTTCAGATCTTCAAGTTATAATTTGCACTAATAATTTGTATTTAACAATTAGAAGTTCTGTATTTGACAATTACTAGTTAAGATCTTCAAGTTATAATTTGAAATAATAATTTGAATTTAACAAATCTAAGTTCTGTAATTCACTATTACAAGTTCAGATCTTCAAGTTATAATTTACAATAATAATTAGAAGCTATCAATTTTAAGTTCTGTATTTGACAATTACAAGTTCAGATCTTCAAGTTATAATTTGCACTAATAATTTGTATTTAACAATTAGAAGTTCTGTATTTGACAATTACAAGTTCAGATCTTCAAGTTATAATTTGTAATAATAATTAGAAGTTATCAAATTTAAGTTCTGTATTTGACAATTACAAGTTCAGATCTTCAAGTTATAATTTGCAATAATAATTAGAAGCTATTAATTTTAAGTTCTGTATTTGACAATTACAAGTTCAGATCTTCAAGTTATAATTTGAAATAATAATTAGAAGCTATCAATTTTATGTTCTGTATTTGACAATTACAAGTTCAGATCTTCAAGTTATAATTTGCAATAATAATTAGAAGCTATCAATTTTAAGTGCTGTATTTGACAATTACTAGTTCAGATCTTCAAGTTATAATTTGCACTAATAATTTGTATTTAACAATTAGAAGTTCTGTATTTGACAATTACAAGTTCAGATCTTCAAGTTATAATTTGCAATAATAATTAGAAGCTATTAATTTTAAGTTCTGTATTTGACAATTACAAGTTGAGATCTTCAAGTTATTATTTGCAATAATAATTAGAAGCTATCAATTTTAAGTTCTGCATTTGACAATTACAAGTTCAGATCTTCAAGTTATTATTTGCAATAATAATTAGAAGCTATTAATTTTAAGTTCTGTATTTGACAATTACAAGTTCAGATCTTCAAGTTATAATTTGAAATAATAATTAGAAGCTATCAATTATAAGTTCTGTATTTTACAATTACAAGTTCAGATCTTCAAGTTATAATTTGCAATAATAATTAGAAGCTATCAATTTTAAGTTCTGTATTTGACAATTACAAGTTCAGATCGTCTAGTTATAATTTGCAATAATAATTAGAAGCTATCAATTTTAAGTTCTGTATTTGACAATTACAAGTTCAGATCTTCAAGTTATAATTTGAAATAATAATTAGAAGCTATCAATTATAAGTTCTGTATTTCCCAATTACAAGTTCAGATCTTCAAGTTATTATTTGCAATAATAATTAGAAGCTATTAATTTTAAGTTCTGTATTTGACAATTACAAGTTCAGATCTTCAAGTTATAATTTGAAATAATAATTAGAAGCTATCAATTATAAGTTCTGTATTTTACAATTACAGGTTGAGATCTTCAAGTTATAATTTGCACTAATAATTTGTATTTAACAATTAGAAGTTCTGTATTTGACTATTACAAGTTCAGATCTTCAAGTTATAATTTACAATAATAATTAGAAGCTATCAATTTTACGTGCTGTATTTGACAATTACTAGTTCAGATCTTCAAGTTATAATTTGCACTAATAATTTGTATTTAACAATTAGAAGTTCTGTATTTGACAATTACTAGTTCAGATCTTCAAGTTATAATTTGAAATAATAATTTGAATTTAACAAATCTAAGTTCTGTAATTCACTATTACAAGTTCAGATCTTCAAGTTATAATTTACAATAATAATTAGAAGCTATCAATTTTAAGTTCTGTATTTGACAATTACAAGTTCAGATCTTCAAGTTATAATTTGCACTAATAATTTGTATTTAACAATTAGAAGTTCTGTATTTGACAATTACAAGTTCAGATCTTCAAGTTATAATTTGCAATAATAATTAGAAGCTATCAATTTTAAGTTCTGTATTTGACAATTACAAGTTCAGATCTTCAAGTTATAATTTGAAATAATAATTAGAAGCTATCAATTTTAAGTTCTGTATTTGACAATTACAAGTTCAGATCTTCTAGTTATAATTTGCGATAATAATTAGAAGCTATCAATTTTAAGTTCTGTATTTGCCAATTACAAGTTCAGATCTTCAAGTTATAATTTGCACAAATAATTTGTATTTAGCAATTAGAAGTTCTGTATTTGACAATTACAAGTTCAGATCTTCAAGTTATAATTTGCAATAATAATTAGAAGCTATTAATTTTAAGTTCTGTATTTGACAATTACAAGTTCAGATCTTCAAGTTATAATTTGAAATAATAATTAGTAGCTATCAATTTTATGTTCTGTATTTGACAATTACAAGTTCAGATCTTCAAGTTAAAATTTGCAATAATAATTAGAAGCTATCAATTTTAAGTGCTGTATTTGACAATTACTAGTTCAGATCTTCAAGTTATAATTTGCACTAATAATTTGTATTTAACAATTAGAGGTTCTGTATTTGACAATTACAAGTTCAGATCTTCAAGTTATAATTTGCAATAATAATTAGAAGCTATTAATTTTAAGTTCTGTATTTGACAATTACAAGTTCAGATCTTCAAGTTATTATTTGCAATAATAATTAGAAGCTATCAATTTTAAGTTCTGCATTTGACAATTACAAGTTCAGATCTTCAAGTTATTATTTGCAATAATAATTAGAAGCTATTAATTTTAAGTTCTGTATTTGACAATTACAAGTTCAGATCTTCAAGTTATAATTTGAAATAATAATTAGAAGCTATCAATTATAAGTTCTGTATTTTACAATTACAAGTTCAGATCTTCAAGTTATAATTTGCAATAATAATTAGAAGCTATCAATTTTAAGTTCTGTATTTGACAATTACAAGTTCAGATCTTCTAGTTATAATTTGCAATAATAATTAGAAGCTATCAATTTTAAGTTCTGTATTTGCCAATTACAAGTTCAGATCTTCAAGTTATAATTTGCACTAATAATTTGTATTTAGCAATTAGAAGTTCTGTATTTGACAATTACAAGTTCAGATCTTCAAGTTATAATTTGCAATAATAATTAGAAGCTATTAATTTTAAGTTCTGTATTTGACAATTACAAGTTCAGATCTTCAAGTTATAATTTGAAATAATAATTAGTAGCTATCAATTTTATGTTCTGTATTTGACAATTACAAGTTCAGATCTTCAAGTTAAAATTTGCAATAATAATTAGAAGCTATCAATTTTAAGTGCTGTATTTGACAATTACTAGTTCAGATCTTCAAGTTATAATTTGCACTAATAATTTGTATTTAACAATTAGAGGTTCTGTATTTGACAATTACAAGTTCAGATCTTCAAGTTATAATTTGCAATAATAATTAGAAGCTATTAATTTTAAGTTCTGTATTTGACAATTACAAGTTCAGATCTTCAAGTTATTATTTGCAATAATAATTAGAAGCTATCAATTTTAAGTTCTGCATTTGACAATTACAAGTTCAGATCTTCAAGTTATTATTTGCAATAATAATTAGAAGCTATTAATTTTAAGTTCTGTATTTGACAATTACAAGTTCAGATCTTCAAGTTATAATTTGAAATAATAATTAGAAGCTATCAATTATAAGTTCTGTATTTTACAATTACAAGTTCAGATCTTCAAGTTATAATTTGCAATAATAATTAGAAGCTATCAATTTTAAGTTCTGTATTTGACAATTACAAGTTCAGATCTTCTAGTTATAATTTGCAATAATAATTAGAAGCTATCAATTTTAAGTTCTGTATTTGCCAATTACAAGTTCAGATCTTCAAGTTATAATTTGCACTAATAATTTGTATTTAGCAATTAGAAGTTCTGTATTTGACAATTACAAGTTCAGATCTTCAAGTTATAATTTGCAATAATAATTAGAAGCTATTAATTTTAAGTTCTGTATTTGACAATTACAAGTTCAGATCTTCAAGTTATAATTTGAAATAATAATTAGAAGCTATCAATTTTATGTTCTGTATTTGACAATTACAAGTTCAGATCTTCAAGTTATAATTTGCAATAATAATTAGAAGCTATCAATTTTAAGTGCTGTATTTGACAATTACTAGTTCAGATCTTCAAGTTATAATTTGCACTAATAATTTGTATTTAACAATTAGAAGTTCTGTATTTGACAATTACAAGTTCAGATCTTCAAGTTATAATTTGCAATAATAATTAGAAGCTATTAATTTTAAGTTCTGTATTTGACAATTACAAGTTCAGATCTTCAAGTTATTATTTGCAATAATAATTAGAAGCTATCAATTTTAAGTTCTGCATTTGACAATTACAAGTTCAGATCTTCAAGTTATTATTTGCAATAATAATTAGATGCTATTAATTTTAAGTTCTGTATTTGACAATTACAAGTTCAGATCTTCAAGTTATAATTTGAAATAATAATTAGAAGCTATCAATTATAAGTTCTGTATTTTACAATTACAAGTTCAGATCTTCAAGTTATAATTTGCAATAATAATTAGAAGCTATCAATTTTAAGTTTTGTATTTGACAATTACTAGTTCAGATCTTCAAGTTATAATTAGAAATAATAATTTGAATTTGACAAATCTAAGTTCTGTAATTCACTATTACAAGTTCAGATCTTCAAGTTATAATTTACAATAATAATTAGAAGCTATCAATTTTAAGTTCTGTATTTGACAATTACTAGTTCAGATCTTCAAGTTTTAATTTGCAATCATAATTTGTATTTAACAATGCTAAGTTGCGTATTTGTCTATTACAAGTTCACAACTTCAAATTATAATTTGCAATAATAATTAGAAGCTATCAATTGTAAGTTCTGTATTTGACAATTACAAGTTCAGATCTTCAAGTTATAATTTGCACTAATAATTTGTATTTAACAATTAGAAGTTCTGTATTTGACTATTACAAGTTCAGATCTTCAAATTATTATTTGCAATCTTAGGTTTAATTTAACAATTTGAAGTTCTGTATTTACCTATAACAAGTTCAGATCTACAAGTTATAATTTGCACTAAAAATTTGTATTTATCAATTCGAAGTTCTGTATTTGACTATTACAAGTTCAGATCTTCAAGTTATAATTTGAATTATAATTATAAGCTATCAATTTTAAGTTGTGTATTTGACAATTACAAGTACAGATCTTCAAATTATTATTAGCAATAATAATTAGAAGCTATCAATATTAAGTTCTGCATTTGACAATTACAAGTTCAGATCTTCATGTTATTATTTGTAATAATAATTAGAAGCTATCAATTTTAAGTTCTGTATTTGACAATTACAAGTTCAGATCTTCAAGTTATAATTTACAATAATAATTAGAAGCTATCAATTTTAAGTTCTGTATTTGACAATTACAAGTTCAGATCTTCAAGTTATAATTTGAAATAATAATTTTTATTTAACAAATGTTAGTTCTGTAATTCACTATTACAAGTTCAGATCTTCAAGTTATAATTTGAAATAATAATTTGAATTTAATAAATCTAAGTTTTGTAATTCACTATTACAAGTTCAGATCTTCAAGTTATAATTTGCAATAATAATTAGAAGCTATCAATTTTAAGTTCTTTATTTGACAATTACTAGTTCAGATCTTCAAGTTATAATTTGCACTAATAATTTGTATTTAACACTTAGAAGTTCTGTATTTGACTATTACAAGTTCAGATCTTCAAATTATTATTTGCAATAATAATTATAAGCTATCAATTTAAGTTCTGTATTTGACAATTACTAGTTCAGATCTTCAAGTTATAATTTGAAATAATAATTTGAATTTAACAAATCTAAGTTTTGTAATTCACTATTACAAGTTCAGATCTTCAAGTTATAATTTGCAATAATAATTAGAAGCTATCAATTTTAAGTTCTGTATTTGACAATTACAAGTTCAGATCTTCAAGTCATAATTTGCACTAATAATTTGTATTTAACAATTAGAAGTTCTGTATTTGACTATTACAAGTTCAGATCTTCAAATTATTATTTGCAATAATAATTATAAGCTATCAATTTAAGTTCTGTATTTGACAATTACTAGTTCAGATCTTCAAGTTATAATTTGAAATAATAATTTGAATTTAACAAATCTAAGCTCTGTAATTCATTATTACAAGTTCAGATCTTCTAGTTATAATTTACAATAATAATTAGAAGCTATCAATTTTAAGTTCTGTATTTGTCTATTACAAGTTCAGATCTTCAAATTATTATTTGCAATCTTAGTTTGAATTTAACAATTCGAAGTTCTGTATTTACCTATTACAAGTTCAGATCTTCAAGTTATAATTTGCAATAATAATTAGAAGCTATCAATTTTAAGTTCTGTATTTGACAATTACAAGTTCAGATCTTCAAGTTTTATTTGCAATAATAATTAGAAGCTATTAATTTTAAGTTCTGTATTTGACAATTACAAGTTCAGATCTTCAAGTTATAATTTGAAATAATAATTAGAAGCTATCAATTATAAGTTCTGTATTTTACAATTACAAGTTCAGATCTTCAAGTTATAATTTGCAATAATAATTAGAAGCTATCAATTTTAAGTTCTGTATTTGTCAATTACTAGTACAGATCCACAAATTATTATTTGCAATAATAATTAGAAGCTATCAATTTTAAGTTCTGCATTTGACAATTACAAGTTCAGATCTCCAAGTTATTATTTGCAATAATAATTAGAAGCTATCAATTTTAAGTTCTGTATTTGACAATTAAAAGTTCAGATCTTCAAGTTATAATTTACAATAATAATTAGAAGCTATCAATTTTAAGTTCTGTATTTGACAATTACAAGTTCAGATCTCCAAGTTATAATTTGCAATAATAATTAGAAGCTATCAATTTTAAGTTCTGTATTTGACAATTACTAGTTCAGATCTTCTAGTTATTATTTGCAATAATAATTAGAAGCTATCAATTTTAAGTTCTGTATTTGACAATTACAAGTTCAGATCTTCAAGTTATAATTTACAATAATAATTAGAAGCTATCAATTTTACGTGCTGTATTTGACAATTACTAGTTCAGATCTTCAAGTTATAATTTGCACTAATAATTTGTATTTAACAATTAGAAGTTCTGTATTTGACAATTACTAGTTCAGATCTTCAAGTTATAATTTGAAATAATAATTTGAATTTAACAAATCTAAGTTCTGTAATTCACTATTACAAGTTCAGATCTTCAAGTTATAATTTACAATAATAATTAGAAGCTATCAATTTTAAGTTCTGTATTTGACAATTACAAGTTCAGATCTTCAAGTTATAATTTGCACTAATAATTTGTATTTAACAATTAGAAGTTCTGTATTTGACAATTACAAGTTCAGATCTTCAAGTTATAATTTGCAATAATAATTAGAAGCTATCAATTTTAAGTTCTGTATTTGACAATTACAAGTTCAGATCTTCAAGTTATAATTTGAAATTATAATTAGAAGCTATCAATTTTAAGTTCTGTATTTGACAATTACAAGTTCAGATCTTCTAGTTATAATTTGCGATAATAATTAGAAGCTATCAATTTTAAGTTCTGTATTTGCCAATTACAAGTTCAGATCTTCAAGTTATAATTTGCACAAATAATTTGTATTTAGCAATTAGCAGTTCTGTATTTGACAATTACAAGTTCAGATCTTCAAGTTATAATTTGCAATAATAATTAGAAGCTATTAATTTTAAGTTCTGTATTTGACAATTACAAGTCCAGATCTTCAAGTTATAATTTGTAATAATAATTAGTAGCTATCAATTTTATGTTCTGTATTTGACAATTACAAGTTCAGATCTTCAAGTTAAAATTTGCAATAATAATTAGAAGCTATCAATTTTAAGTGCTGTATTTGACAATTACTAGTTCAGATCTTCAAGTTATAATTTGCACTAATAATTTGTATTTAACAATTAGAGGTTCTGTATTTGACAATTACAAGTTCAGATCTTCAAGTTATTATTTGCAATAATAATTAGAAGCTATCAATTTTAAGTTCTGCATTTGACAATTACAAGTTCAGATCTTCAAGTTATTATTTGCAATAATAATTAGATGCTATTAATTTTAAGTTCTGTATTTGACAATTACAAGTTCAGATCTTCAAGTTATAATTTGAAATAATAATTAGAAGCTATCAATTATAAGTTCTGTATTTTACAATTACAAGTTCAGATCTTCAAGTTATAATTTGCAATAATAATTAGAAGCTATCAATTTTAAGTTTTGTATTTGACAATTACTAGTTCAGATCTTCAAGTTATAATTAGAAATAATAATTTGAATTTGACAAATCTAAGTTCTGTAATTCACTATTACAAGTTCAGATCTTCAAGTTATAATTTACAATAATAATTAGAAGCTATCAATTTTAAGTTCTGTATTTGACAATTACTAGTTCAGATCTTCAAGTTTTAATTTGCAATCATAATTTGTATTTAACAATGCTAAGTTGCGTATTTGTCTATTACAAGTTCACAACTTCAAATTATAATTTGCAATAATAATTAGAAGCTATCAATTGTAAGTTCTGTATTTGACAATTACAAGTTCAGATCTTCAAGTTATAATTTGCACTAATAATTTGTATTTAACAATTAGAAGTTCTGTATTTGACAATTACAAGTTCAGATCTACAAATTATTATTTGCAATCTTAGGTTTAATTTAACAATTTGAAGTTCTGTATTTACCTATAACAAGTTCAGATCTACAAGTTATAATTTGCACTAAAAATTTGTATTTATCAATTCGAAGTTCTGTATTTGACTATTACAAGTTCAGATCTTCAAGTTATAATTTGAATTATAATTATAAGCTATCAATTTTAAGTTGTGTATTTGACAATTACAAGTACAGATCTTCAAATTATTATTAGCAATAATAATTAGAAGCTATCAATATTAAGTTCTGCATTTGACAATTACAAGTTCAGATCTTCATGTTATTATTTGTAATAATAATTAGAAGCTATCAATTTTAAGTTCTGTATTTGACAATTACAAGTTCAGATCTTCAAGTTATAATTTACAATAATAATTAGAAGCTATCAATTTTAAGTTCTGTATTTGACAATTACAAGTTCAGATCTTCAAGTTATAATTTGAAATAATAATTTTTATTTAACAAATGTTAGTTCTGTAATTCACTATTACAAGTTCAGATCTTCAAGTTATAATTTGAAATAATAATTTGAATTTAATAAATCTAAGTTTTGTAATTCACTATTACAAGTTCAGATCTTCAAGTTATAATTTGCAATAATAATTAGAAGCTATCAATTTTAAGTTCTTTATTTGACAATTACTAGTTCAGATCTTCAAGTTATAATTTGCACTAATAATTTGTATTTAACACTTAGAAGTTCTGTATTTGACTATTACAAGTTCAGATCTTCAAATTATTATTTGCAATAATAATTATAAGCTATCAATTTAAGTTCTGTATTTGACAATTACTAGTTCAGATCTTCAAGTTATAATTTGAAATAATAATTTGAATTTAACAAATCTAAGTTTTGTAATTCACTATTACAAGTTCAGATCTTCAAGTTATAATTTGCAATAATAATTAGAAGCTATCAATTTTAAGTTCTGTATTTGACAATTACAAGTTCAGATCTTCAAGTCATAATTTGCACTAATAATTTGTATTTAACAATTAGAAGTTCTGTATTTGACTATTACAAGTTCAGATCTTCAAATTATTATTTGCAATAATAATTATAAGCTATCAATTTAAGTTCTGTATTTGACAATTACTAGTTCAGATCTTCAAGTTATAATTTGAAATAATAATTTGAATTTAACAAATCTAAGCTCTGTAATTCATTATTACAAGTTCAGATCTTCTAGTTATAATTTACAATAATAATTAGAAGCTATCAATTTTAAGTTCTGTATTTGTCTATTACAAGTTCAGATCTTCAAATTATTATTTGCAATCTTAGTTTGAATTTAACAATTCGAAGTTCTGTATTTACCTATTACAAGTTCAGATCTTCAAGTTATAATTTGCAATAATAATTAGAAGCTATCAATTTTAAGTTCTGTATTTGACAATTACAAGTTCAGCTCTTCAAGTTTTATTTGCAATAATAATTAGAAGCTATTAATTTTAAGTTCTGTATTTGACAATTACAAGTTCAGATCTTCAAGTTATAATTTGAAATAATAATTAGAAGCTATCAATTATAAGTTCTGTATTTTACAATTACAAGTTCAGATCTTCAAGTTATAATTTGCAATAATAATTAGAAGCTATCAATTTTAAGTTCTGTATTTGTCAATTACTAGTACAGATCCACAAATTATTATTTGCAATAATAATTAGAAGCTATCAATTTTAAGTTCTGCATTTGACAATTACAAGTTCAGATCTCCAAGTTATTATTTGCAATAATAATTAGAAGCTATCAATTTTAAGTTCTGTATTTGACAATTAAAAGTTCAGATCTTCAAGTTATAATTTACAATAATAATTAGAAGCTATCAATTTTAAGTTCTGTATTTGACAATTACAAGTTCAGATCTCCAAGTTATAATTTGCAATAATAATTAGAAGCTATCAATTTTAAGTTCTGTATTTGACAATTACTAGTTCAGATCTTCTAGTTATTATTTGCAATAATAATTAGAAGCTATCAATTTTAAGTTCTGTATTTGACAATTACAAGTTCAGATCTTCAAGTTATAATTTACAATAATAATTAGAAGCTATCAATTTTACGTGCTGTATTTGACAATTACTAGTTCAGATCTTCAAGTTATAATTTGCACTAATAATTTGTATTTAACAATTAGAAGTTCTGTATTTGACAATTACTAGTTCAGATCTTCAAGTTATAATTTGAAATAATAATTTGAATTTAACAAATCTAAGTTCTGTAATTCACTATTACAAGTTCAGATCTTCAAGTTATAATTTACAATAATAATTAGAAGCTATCAATTTTAAGTTCTGTATTTGACAATTACAAGTTCAGATCTTCAAGTTATAATTTGCACTAATAATTTGTATTTAACAATTAGAAGTTCTGTATTTGACAATTACAAGTTCAGATCTTCAAGTTATAATTTGCAATAATAATTAGAAGCTATCAATTTTAAGTTCTGTATTTGACAATTACAAGTTCAGATCTTCAAGTTATAATTTGAAATTATAATTTAAAGCTATCAATTTTAAGTTCTGTATTTGACAATTACAAGTTCAGATCTTCTAGTTATAATTTGCGATAATAATTAGAAGCTATCAATTTTAAGTTCTGTATTTGCCAATTACAAGTTCAGATCTTCAAGTTATAATTTGCACAAATAATTTGTATTTAGCAATTAGAAGTTCTGTATTTGACAATTACAAGTTCAGATCTTCAAGTTATAATTTGCAATAATAATTAGAAGCTATTAATTTTAAGTTCTGTATTTGACAATTACAAGTCCAGATCTTCAAGTTATAATTTGTAATAATAATTAGTAGCTATCAATTTTATGTTCTGTATTTGACAATTACAAGTTCAGATCTTCAAGTTAAAATTTGCAATAATAATTAGAAGCTATCAATTTTAAGTGCTGTATTTGACAATTACTAGTTCAGATCTTCAAGTTATAATTTGCACTAATAATTTGTATTTAACAATTAGAGGTTCTGTATTTGACAATTACAAGTTCAGATCTTCAAGTTATAATTTGCAATAATAATTAGAAGCTATTAATTTTAAGTTCTGTATTTGACAATTACAAGTTCAGATCTTCAAGTTATTATTTGCAATAATAATTAGAAGCTATCAATTTTAAGTTCTGCATTTGACAATTACAAGTTCAGATCTTCAAGTTATTATTTGCAATAATAATTAGAAGCTATTAATTTTAAGTTCTGTATTTGACAATTACAAGTTCAGATCTTCAAGTTATAATTTGAAATAATAATTAGAAGCTATCAATTATAAGTTCTGTATTTTACAATTACAAGTTCAGATCTTCAAGTTATAATTTGCAATAATAATTAGAAGCTATCAATTTTAAGTTCTGTATTTGACAATTACAAGTTCAGATCTTCTAGTTATAATTTGCAATAATAATTAGAAGCTATCAATTTTAAGTTCTGTATTTGCCAATTACAAGTTCAGATCTTCAAGTTATAATTTGCACTAATAATTTGTATTTAGCAATTAGAAGTTCTGTATTTGACAATTACAAGTTCAGATCTTCAAGTTATAATTTGCAATAATAATTAGAAGCTATTAATTTTAAGTTCTGTATTTGACAATTACAAGTTCAGATCTTCAAGTTATAATTTGAAATAATAATTAGAAGCTATCAATTTTATGTTCTGTATTTGACAATTACAAGTTCAGATCTTCAAGTTATAATTTGCAATAATAATTAGAAGCTATCAATTTTAAGTGCTGTATTTGACAATTACTAGTTCAGATCTTCAAGTTATAATTTGCACTAATAATTTGTATTTAACAATTAGAAGTTCTGTATTTGACAATTACAAGTTCAGATCTTCAAGTTATAATTTGCAATAATAATTAGAAGCTATTAATTTTAAGTTCTGTATTTGACAATTACAAGTTCAGATCTTCAAGTTATTATTTGCAATAATAATTAGAAGCTATCAATTTTAAGTTCTGCATTTGACAATTACAAGTTCAGATCTTCAAGTTATTATTTGCAATAATAATTAGATGCTATTAATTTTAAGTTCTGTATTTGACAATTACAAGTTCAGATCTTCAAGTTATAATTTGAAATAATAATTAGAAGCTATCAATTATAAGTTCTGTATTTTACAATTACAAGTTCAGATCTTCAAGTTATAATTTGCAATAATAATTAGAAGCTATCAATTTTAAGTTCTGTATTTGACAATTACTAGTTCAGATCTTCAAGTTATAATTAGAAATAATAATTTGAATTTGACAAATCTAAGTTCTGTAATTCACTATTACAAGTTCAGATCTTCAAGTTATAATTTACAATAATAATTAGAAGCTATCAATTTTAAGTTCTGTATTTGACAATTACTAGTTCAGATCTTCAAGTTTTAATTTGCAATCATAATTTGTATTTAACAATGCTAAGTTGCGTATTTGTCTATTACAAGTTCACAACTTCAAATTATAATTTGCAATAATAATTAGAAGCTATCAATTGTAAGTTCTGTATTTGACAATTACAAGTTCAGATCTTCAAGTTATAATTTGCACTAATAATTTGAATTTAACAATTAGAAGTTCTGTATTTGACTATTACAAGTTCAGATCTTCAAATTATTATTTGCAATCTTAGGTTTAATTTAACAATTTGAAGTTCTGTATTTACCTATAACAAGTTCAGATCTACAAGTTATAATTTGCACTAAAAATTTGTATTTATCAATTCGAAGTTCTGTATTTGACTATTACAAGTTCAGATCTTCAAGTTATAATTTGAATTATAATTATAAGCTATCAATTTTAAGTTGTGTATTTGACAATTACAAGTACAGATCTTCAAATTATTATTAGCAATAATAATTAGAAGCTATCAATATTAAGTTCTGCATTTGACAATTACAAGTTCAGATCTTCATGTTATTATTTGTAATAATAATTAGAAGCTATCAATTTTAAGTTCTGTATTTGACAATTACAAGTTCAGATCTTCAAGTTATAATTTACAATAATAATTAGAAGCTATCAATTTTAAGTTCTGTATTTGACAATTACAAGTTCAGATCTTCAAGTTATAATTTGAAATAATAATTTTTATTTAACAAATGTTAGTTCTGTAATTCACTATTACAAGTTCAGATCTTCAAGTTATAATTTGAAATAATAATTTGAATTTAATAAATCTAAGTTTTGTAATTCACTATTACAAGTTCAGATCTTCAAGTTATAATTTGCAATAATAATTAGAAGCTATCAATTTTAAGTTCTTTATTTGACAATTACTAGTTCAGATCTTCAAGTTATAATTTGCACTAATAATTTGTATTTAACACTTAGAAGTTCTGTATTTGACTATTACAAGTTCAGATCTTCAAATTATTATTTGCAATAATAATTATAAGCTATCAATTTAAGTTCTGTATTTGACAATTACTAGTTCAGATCTTCAAGTTATAATTTGAAATAATAATTTGAATTTAACAAATCTAAGTTTTGTAATTCACTATTACAAGTTCAGATCTTCAAGTTATAATTTGCAATAATAATTAGAAGCTATCAATTTTAAGTTCTGTATTTGACAATTACAAGTTCAGATCTTCAAGTCATAATTTGCACTAATAATTTGTATTTAACAATTAGAAGTTCTGTATTTGACTATTACAAGTTCAGATCTTCAAATTATTATTTGCAATAATAATTATAAGCTATCAATTTAAGTTCTGTATTTGACAATTACTAGTTCAGATCTTCAAGTTATAATTTGAAATAATAATTTGAATTTAATAAATCTAAGCTCTGTAATTCATTATTACAAGTTCAGATCTTCTAGTTATAATTTACAATAATAATTAGAAGCTAGTTTAGAATTAAGTTCTGTATTTGTCTATTACAAGTTCAGATCTTCAAATTATTATTTGCAATCTTAGTTTGAATTTAACAATTCGAAGTTCTGTATTTACCTATTACAAGTTCAGATCTTCAAGTTATAATTTGCAATAATAATTAGAAGCTATCAATTTTAAGTTCTGTATTTGACAATTACAAGTTCAGATCTTCAAGTTTTATTTGCAATAATAATTAGAAGCTATTAATTTTAAGTTCTGTATTTGACAATTACAAGTTCAGATCTTCAAGTTATAATTTGAATTAATAATTAGAAGCTATCAATTATAAGTTCTGTATTTTACAATTACAAGTTCAGATCTTCAAGTTATAATTTGCAATAATAATTAGAAGCTATCAATTTTAAGTTCTGTATTTGTCAATTACTAGTACAGATCCACAAATTATTATTTGCAATAATAATTAGAAGCTATCAATTTTAAGTTCTGCATTTGACAATTACAAGTTCAGATCTCCAAGTTATTATTTGCAATAATAATTAGAAGCTATCAATTTTAAGTTCTGTATTTGACAATTAAAAGTTCAGATCTTCAAGTTATAATTTACAATAATAATTAGAAGCTATCAATTTTAAGTTCTGTATTTGACAATTACAAGTTCAGATCGCCAAGTTATAATTTGCAATAATAATTAGAAGCTATCAATTTTAAGTTCTGTATTTGACAATTACTAGTTCAGATCTTCTAGTTATTATTTGCAATAATAATTAGAAGCTATCAATTTTAAGTTCTGTATTTGACAATTACAAGTTCAGATCTTCAAGTTATAATTTGAAATAATAATTAGAAGCTATCAATTTTAAGTTCTGCATTTGACAATTACTAGTTCGGATCTTCAAGTTATAATTTGCAATAATAATTAGAAGCTATCAATTTTAAGTTCTGTATTTGACAATTACTAGTTCAGATCTTCAAGTTATAATTTGCACTAATAATTAGAAGCTATCAATTTTAAGTTCTGTATTTGACAATTACAAGTTCAGATCTTCAAGTTATAATTTGCAATAATAATTAGAAGCTATCAATTTTAAGTTCTGTATTTGACAATTACTAGTTCAGATCTTCAAGTTATAATTTGAAATAATAATTTGAATTTAACAAATCTAAGTTCTGTAATTCACTATTACAAGTTCAGATCTTCAAGTTATAATTTACAATAATAATTAGAAGCTATCAATTTTAAGTGCTGTATTTGACAATTACCAGTTCAGATCTTCAAGTTATAATTTACAATAATAATTAGAAGCTATCAATTTTAAGTTCTGTATTTGACAATTACAAGTTCAGATCTTCAAGTTATAATTTGCAATAATAATTAGAAGCTATCAATTTTAAGTTCTGTATTTGACAATTACTAGTTCAGATCTTCTAGTTATTATTTGCAATAATAATTAGAAGCTATCAATTTTAAGTTCTGTATTTGACAATTACAAGTTCAGATCTTCAAGTTATAATTTGAAATAATAATTAGAAGCTATCAATTTTAAGTTCTGCATTTGACAATTACTAGTTCGGATCTTCAAGTTATAATTTGCAATAATAATTAGAAGCTATCAATTTTAAGTTGTGTATTTGACAATTACTAGTTCAGATCTTCAAGTTATAATTTGCACTAATAATTAGTATTTAACAATTAGAAGTTCTGTATGTGACTATTATAAGTTCAGATCTTCGAATTATTATTTGCAATCTTAGTTTGAATTTAACAATTCGATGTTCTGTATTTGACTATTACAAGTTCAGATCTTCAAGTTATAATTTGAATTATAATTATAAGCTATCAATTTTAAGTTGTGTATTTGACAATTACAAGTACAGATCTTCAAATTATTATTAGCAATAATAATTAGAAGCTATCAATATTAAGTTCTGCATTTGACAATTACAAGTTCAGATCTTCATGTTATTATTTGTAATAATAATTAGAAGCTATCAATTTTAAGTACTGTATTTGACAATTACAAGTTCAGATCTTCAAGTTATAATTTGAAATAATAATTTTTATTTAACAAATGTTAGTTCTGTAATTCACTATTACAAGTTCAGATCTTCAAGTTATAATTTGAAATAATAATTTGAATTTAAAAAATCTAAGTTTTGTAATTCACTATTACAAGTTCAGATCTTCAAGTTATAATTTGCAATAATAATTAGAAGCTATCAATTTTAAGTTCTTTATTTGACAATTACTAGTTCAGATCTTCAAGTTATAATTTGCACTAATAATTTGTATTTAACACTTAGAAGTTCTGTATTTGACTATTACAAGTTCAGATCTTCAAATTATTATTTGCAATAATAATTATAAGCTATCAATTTAAGTTCTGTATTTGACAATTACTAGTTCAGATCTTCAAGTTATAATTTGAAATAATAATTTGAATTTAACAAATCTAAGTTTTGTAATTCACTATTACAAGTTCAGATCTTCAAGTTATAATTTGCAATAATAATTAGAAGCTATCAATTTTAAGTTCTGTATTTGACAATTACAAGTTCAGATCTTCAAGTCATAATTTGCACTAATAATTTGTATTTAACAATTAGAAGTTCTGTATTTGACTATTACAAGTTCAGATCTTCAAATTATTATTTGCAATAATAATTATAAGCTATCAATTTAAGTTCTGTATTTGACAATTACTAGTTCAGATCTTCAAGTTATAATTTGAAATAATAATTTGAATTTAACAAATCTAAGCTCTGTAATTCATTATTACAAGTTCAGATCTTCTAGTTATAATTTACAATAATAATTAGAAGCTATCAATTTTAAGTTCTGTATTTGTCTATTACAAGTTCAGATCTTCAAATTATTATTTGCAATCTTAGTTTGAATTTAACAATTCGAAGTTCTGTATTTACCTATTACAAGTTAAGATCTTCAAGTTATAATTTGCAATCATAATTAGAAGCTATCAATTTTAAGTTCTGTATTTGACAATTACAAGTTCAGATCTTCAAGTTTTATTTGCTATAATAATTAGAAGCTATTAATTTTAAGTTCTGTATTTGACAATTACAAGTTCAGATCTTCAAGTTATAATTTGAAATAATAATTAGAAGCTATCAATTATAAGTTCTGTATTTTACAATTACAAGTTCAGATCTTCAAGTTATAATTTGCAATAATAATTAGAAGCTATCAATTTTAAGTTCTGTATTTGTCAATTACTAGTACAGATCCACAAATTATTATTTGCAATAATAATTAGAAGCTATCAATTTTAAGTTCTACATTTGACAATTACAAGTTCAGATCTCCAAGTTATTATTTGCAATAATAATTAGAAGCTATCAATTTTAAGTTCTGTATTTGACAATTACAAGTTCAGATCTTCAAGTTATAATTTACAATAATAATTAGAAGCTATCAATTTTAAGTTCTGTATTTGACAATTACAAGTTCAGATCTTCAAGTTATAATTTGCAATAATAATTAGAAGCTATCAATTTTAAGTTCTGTATTTGACAATTACTAGTTCAGATCTTCTAGTTATTATTTGCAATAATAATTAGAAGCTATCAATTTTAAGTTCTGTATTTGACAATTACAAGTTCAGATCTTCAAGTTATAATTTGAAATAATAATTAGAAGCTATCAATTTTAAGTTCTGCATTTGACAATTACTAGTTCGGATCTTCAAGTTATAATTTGCAATAATAATTAGAAGCTATCAATTTTAAGTTCTGTATTTGACAATTACTAGTTCAGATCTTCAAGTTATAATTTGAAATAATAATTTGAATTTAACAAATCTAAGTTCTGTAATTCACTATTACAAGTTCAGATCTTCAAGTTATAATTTACAATAATAATTAGAAGCTATCAATTTTAAGTTCTGTATTTGACAATTACAAGTTCAGATCTTCAAGTTATAATTTGCAATAATAATTAGAAGCTATCAATTTTAAGTTCTGTATTTGACAATTACTAGTTCAGATCTTCTAGTTATTATTTGCAATAATAATTAGAAGCTATCAATTTTAAGTTCTGTATTTGACAATTACAAGTTCAGATCTTCAAGTTATAATTTGAAATAATAATTAGAAGCTATCAATTTTAAGTTCTGCATTTGACAATTACTAGTTCGGATCTTCAAGTTATAATTTGCAATAATAATTAGAAGCTATCAATTTTAAGTTCTGTATTTGACAATTACTAGTTCAGATCTTCAAGTTATAATTTGCACTAATAATTAGTATTTAGCAATTAGAAGTTCTGTATGTGACTATTATAAGTTCAGATCTTCGAAGAATTATTTGCAATCTTAGTTTGAATTTAACAATTCGAAGTTCTGTATTTACCTATTACAGGTTCAGATTTTCAAGTTATAATTTGCAATCACAATTTGTATTTAACAAATCTAAGTTCTGTAATTCACTATTACAAGTTCAGATCTTCAAGTTATAATTTACAATAATAATTAGAAGCTATCAATTTTAAGTTCTGTATTTGACAATTAAAAGTTCAGATCTTCAAGTTATAATTTGCAATAATAATTAGAAGCTATCAATTTTAAGTTCTGTATTTGACAATTACTAGTTCAGATCTTCAAGTTATAATTTGAAATAATAATTTGAATTTAACAAATCTAAGTTCTGTAATTCACTATTACAAGTTCAGATCTTCAAGTTATAATTTACAATAATAATTAGAAGCTATCAATTTTAAGTTCTGTATTTGACAATTACAAGTTCAGATCTTCAAGTTATAATTTGCAATAATAATTAGAAGCTATCAATTTTAAGTTCTGTATTTGACAATTACTAGTTCAGATCTTCTAGTTATTATTTGCAATAATAATTAGAAGCTATCAATTTTAAGTTCTGTATTTGACAATTACAAGTTCGGATCTTCAAGTTATAATTTGAAATAATAATTAGAAGCTATCAATTTTAAGTTCTGCATTTGACAATTACTAGTTTGGATCTTCAAGTTATAATTTGCAATAATAATTAGAAGCTATCAATTTTAAGTTCTGTATTTGACAATTACTAGTTCAGATCTTCAAGTTATAATTTGCACTAATAATTAGTATTTAACAATTAGAAGTTCTGTATGTGACTATTATAAGTTCAGATCTTCGAATTATTATTTGCAATCTTAGCTTGAATTTAACAATTCGAAGTTCTGTATTTGACAATTACAAGTTCAGATCTTCAAGTTATAATTTACAATAATAATTAGAAGCTATCAATTTTAAGTTCTGTATTTGACAATTACAAGTTCAGATCTTCAAGTTATAATTTGCAATAATAATTAGAAGCTATCAATTTTAAGTTCTGTATTTGACAATTACTAGTTCAGATCTTCTAGTTATTATTTGCAATAATAATTAGAAGCTATCAATTTTAAGTTCTGTATTTGACAATTACAAGTTCAGATCTTCAAGTTATAATTTGAAATAATAATTAGAAGCTATCAATTATAAGTTCTGCATTTGACAATTACTAGTTCGGATCTTCAAGTTATAATTTGCAATAATAATTAGAAGCTATCAATTTTAAGTTCTGTATTTGACAATTACTAGTTCAGATCTTCAAGTTATAATTTGTACTAATAATTAGTATTTAACAATTAGAAGTTCTGTATGTGACTATTATAAGTTCAGATCTTCGAATTATTATTTGCAATCTTAGTTTGAATTTAACAATTCGAAGTTCTGTATTTGACAATTACAAGTTCAGATCTTCAAGTTATAATTTACAATAATAATTAGAAGCTATCAATTTTAAGTTCTGTATTTGACAATTACAAGTTCAGATCTTCAAGTTATAATTTGCAATAATAATTAGAAGCTATCAATTTTAAGTTCTGTATTTGACAATTACTAGTTCAGATCTTCTAGTTATTATTTGCAATAATAGTTAGAAGCTATCAATTTTAAGTTCTGTATTTGACAATTACAAGTTCAGATCTTCAAGTTATAATTTGAAATATTAATTAGAAGCTATCAATTTTAAGTTCTGCATTTGACAATTACTAGTTCGGATCTTCAAGTTATAATTTGCAATAATAATTAGAAGCTATCAATTTTAAGTTCTGTATTTGACAATTACTAGTTCAGATCTTCAAGTTATAATTTGCACTAATAATTAGTATTTAACAATTAGAAGTTCTGTATGTGACTATTATAAGTTCAGATCTTCGAAGAATTATTTGCAATCTTAGTTTGAATTTAACAATTCGAAGTTCTGTATTTACCTATTACAGGTTCAGATTTTCATGTTATAATTTGCAATCACAATTTGTATTTAACAAATCTAAGTTCTGTAATTCACTATTACAAGTTCAGATCTTCAAGTTATAATTTACAATAATAATTAGAAGCTATCAATTTTAAGTTCTGTATTTGACAATTACAAGTTCAGATCTTCAAGTTATAATTTGCAATAATAATTAGAAGCTATCAATTTTAAGTTCTGTATTTGACAATTACTAGTTCAGTTCTTCAAGTTATAATTTGAAATAATAATTTGAATTTAACAAATCCAAGTTCTGTAATTCACTATTACAAGTTCAGATCTTCAAGTTATAATTTACAATAATAATTAGAAGCTATCAATTTTAAGTTCTGTATTAGACAATTACAAGTTCAGATCTTCAAGTTATAATTTGCAATAATAATTAGAAGCTATCAATTTTAAGTTCTGTATTTGACAATTACTAGTTCAGATCTTCTAGTTATTATTTGCAATAATAATTAGAAGCTATCAATTTTAAGTTCTGTATTTGACAATTACAAGTTCAGATCTTCAAGTTATAATTTGAAATAATAATTAGAAGCTATCAATTTTAAGTTCTGCATTTGACAATTACTAGTTCGGATCTTCAAGTTATAATTTGCAATAATAATTAGAAGCTATCAATTTTAAGTTCTGTATTTGACAATTACTAGTTCAGATCTTCAAGTTATAATTTGCACTAATAATTAGTATTTAACAATTAGAAGTTCTGTATGTGACTATTATAAGTTCAGATCTTCGAATTATTATTTGCAATCTTAGTTTGAATTTAACAATTCGAAGTTCTGTATTTGACTATTACAAGTTCAGATCTTCAAGTTATAATTTGAATTATAATTATAAGCTATCAATTTTAAGTTGTGTATTTGACAATTACAAGTACAGATCTTCAAATTATTATTAGCAATAATAATTAGAAGCTATCAATATTAAGTTCTGCATTTGACAATTACAAGTTCAGATCTTCATGTTATTATTTGTAATAATAATTAGAAGCTATCAATTTTAAGTTCTGTATTTGACAATTACAAGTTCAGATCTTCAAGTTATAATTTGAAATAATAATTTTTATTTAACAAATGTTAGTTCTGTAATTCACTATTACAAGTTCAGATCTTCAAGTTATAATTTGAAATAATAATTTGAATTTAAAAAATCTAAGTTTTGTAATTCACTATTACAAGTTCAGATCTTCAAGTTATAATTTGCACTAATAATTTGTATTTAACAATTAGAAGTTCTGTATTTGACTATTACAGGTTCAGATCTTCAAGTTATAATTTACAATAATAATTAGAAGCTATCAATTTTAAGTGCTGTATTTGACAATTACTAGTTCAGATCTTCAAGTTATAATTTGCACTAATAATTTGTATTTAACAATTAGAAGTTCTGTATTTGACAATTACTAGTTCAGATCTTCAAGTTATAATTTGCAATAATAATTAGAAGCTATCAATTTTAAGTTCGGTATTTGACAATTACTAGTTCAGATCTTCAAGTTATAATTTGCACTAATAATTTGTATTTAACAATTAGAAGCTCTGTATGTGACTATTATAAGTTCAGATCTTCGAATTATTATTTGCAATAATAATTAGAAGCTATCAATTTTAAGTTCTGTATTTGCCAATTACCATTTCAGATCTTCAAGTTATAATTTGCAATAATAATTTGTATTTAACAATTAGAAGTTCTGTATTTGACAATTACTAGTTCAGATTTTCAAGTTATAATTTGCAATCACAATTTGTATTTAACAAATCTAAGTTCTGTAATTCACTATTACAAGTTCAGATCTTCAAGTTATAATTTACAATAATAATTAGAAGCTATCAATTTTAAGTTCTGTATTTGACAATTACAAGTTCAGATCTTCAAGTTATAATTTGCAATAATAATTAGAAGCTATCAATTTTAAGTTCTGTATTTGACAATTACTAGTTCAGATCTTCAAGTTATAATTTGAAATAATAATTTGAATTTAACAAATCTAAGTTCTGTAATTCACTATTACAAGTTCAGATCTTCAAGTTATAATTTACAATAATAATTAGAAGCTATCAATTTTAAGTGCTGTATTTGACAATTACAAGTTCAGATCTTCAAGTTATAATTTACAATAATAATTAGAAGCTATCAATTTTAAGTTCTGTATTTGACAATTACAAGTTCAGATCTTCTAGTTATTATTTGCAATAATAATTAGAAGCTATCAATTTTAAGTTCTGTATTTGATAATTACAAGTTCAGATCTTCAAGTTATAATTTGAAATAATAATTAGAAGCTATCAATTTTAAGTTCTGCATTTGACAATTACTAGTTCGGATCTTCAAGTTATAATTTGCAATAATAATTAGAAGCTATCAATTTTAAGTTCTGTATTTGACAATTACTAGTTCAGATCTTCAAGTTATAATTTGCACTAATAATTAGTATTTAAAAATTAGAAGTTCTGTATGTGACTATTATAAGTTCAGATCTTCGAATTATTATTTGCAATCTTAGTTTGAATTTAACAATTCGAAGTTCTGTATTTACCTATTACAGGTTCAGATCTTCAAGTTATAATTTGCAATCACAATTTGTATTTAACAAATCTAAGTTCTGTAATTCACTATTACAAGTTCAGATCTTCAAGTTATAATTTACAATAATAATTAGAAGCTATCAATTTTAAGTTCTGTATTTGACAATTACAAGTTCAGATCTTCAAGTTATAATTTGAAATAATAATTAGAAGCTATCAATTTTAAGTTCTGTATTTGACAATTACTAGTTCAGATCTTCAAGTTATAATTTGAAATAATAATTTGAATTTAACAAATCTAAGTTCTGTAATTCACTATTACAAGTTCAGATCTTCTAGTTATAATTTACAATAATAATTAGAAGCTATCAATTTTAAGTGCTGTATTTGACAATTACTAGTTCAGATCTTCAAGTTATAATTTGCACTAATAATTTGTATTTAACAATTAGAAGTTCTGTATTTGACTATTACAGGTTCAGATCTTCAAGTTATAATTTACAATAATAATTAGAAGCTATCAATTTTAAGTGCTGTATTTGACAATTACTAGTTCAGATCTTCAAGTTATAATTTGCACTAATAATTTGTATTTAACAATTAGAAGTTCTGTATTTGACAATTACTAGTTCAGATCTTCAAGTTATAATTTGCAATAATAATTAGAAGCTATCAATTTTAAGTTCTGTATTTGACAATTACTAGTTCAGATCTTCACGTTATAATTTGCACTAATAATTTGTATTTAACAATTAGAAGCTCTGTATGTGACTATTATAAGTTCAGATCTTCGAATTATTATTTGCAATAATAATTAGAAGCTATCAATTTTAAGTTCTGTATTTGCCAATTACCATTTCAGATCTTCAAGTTATAATTTGCAATAATAATTAGAAGCTATCAATTTTAAGTTCTGTATTTGACAATTACTAGTTCAGATCTTCAAGTTATAAATTGAAATAATAATTTGAATTTAACAAATCTAAGTTCTGTTATTCACTATTACAAGTTCAGACCTTCAAGTTATAATTTACAATAATAATTAGAAGCTATCAATTATAAGTGCTGTATTTGACAATTACTAGTTCAGATCTTCAAGTTATAATTTGCAATAATAATTAGAAGCTATCAATTTTAAGTTCTGTATTTGACAATTACAAGTTCAGATCTTCAAGTCATAATTTGCACTAATAATTTGTATTTAACAATTAGAAGTTCTGTATTTGACTATTACAAGTTCAGATCTTCAAATTATTATTTGCAATAATAATTATAAGCTATCAATTTAAGTTCTGTATTTGACAATTACTAGTTCAGATCTTCAAGTTATAATTTGAAATAATAATTTGAATTTAACAAATCTAAGCTCTGTAATTCATTATTACAAGTTCAGATCTTCTAGTTATAATTTACAATAATAATTAGAAGCTATCAATTTTAAGTTCTGTATTTGTCTATTACAAGTTCAGATCTTCAAATTATTATTTGCAATCTTAGTTTGAATTTAACAATTCGAAGTTCTGTATTTACCTATTACAAGTTCAGATCTTCAAGTTATAATTTGAAATAATAATTAGAAGCTATCAATTTTAAGTTCTGTATTTGACAATTACTAGTTCAGATCTTCAAGTTATAATTTGAAATAATAATTTGAATTTAACAAATCTAAGTTCTGTAATTCACTATTACAAGTTCAGATCTTCAAGTTATAATTTACAATAATAATTAGAAGCTATCAATTTTAAGTGCTGTATTTGACAATTACTAGTTCAGATCTTCAAGTTATAATTTGCACTAATAATTTGTATTTAACAATTAGAAGTTCTGTATTTGACTATTACAGGTTCAGATCTTCAAGTTATAATTTACAATAATAATTAGAAGCTATCAATTTTAAGTGCAGTATTTGACAATTACTAGTTCAGATCTTCAAGTTATAATTTGCACTAATAATTTGTATTTAACAATTAGAAGTTCTGTATTTGACAATTACTAGTTCAGATCTTCAAGTTATAATTTGCAATAATAATTAGAAGCTATCAATTTTAAGTTCTGTATTTGACAATTACTAGTTCAGATCTTCAAGTTATAATTTGCACTAATAATTTGTATTTAACAATTAGAAGCTCTGTATGTGACTATTATAAGTTCAGATCTTCGAATTATTATTTGCAATAATAATTAGAAGCTATCAATTTTAAGTTCTGTATTTGCCAATTACCATTTCAGATCTTCAAGTTATAATTTGCAATAATAATTAGAAGCTATCAATTTTAAGTTCTGTATTTGACAATTACTAGTTCAGATCTTCAAGTTATAAATTGTAATAATAATTTGAATTTAACAAATCTAAGTTCTGTTATTCACAATTACAAGTTCAGACCTTCAAGTTATAATTTACAATAATAATTAGAAGCTATCAATTATAAGTGCTGTATTTGACAATTACTAGTTCAGATCTTCAAGTTATAATTTGCAATAATAATTAGAAGCTATCAATTTTAAGTTCTGTATTTGACAATTACTAGTTCAGATCTTCAAGTTATAATTTGAAATAATAATTTGAATTTAATAAATCTAAGCTCTGTAATTCATTATTACAAGTTCAGATCTTCTAGTTATAATTTACAATAATAATTAGAAGCTATCAATTTTAAGTTCTGTATTTGTCTATTACAAGTTCAGATCTTCAAATTATTATTTGCAATCTTAGTTTGAATTTAACAATTCGAAGTTCTGTATTTACCTATTACAAGTTCAGATCTTCAAGTTATAATTTGCAATAATAATTAGAAGCTATCAATTTTAAGTTCTGTATTTGACAATTACAAGTTCAGATCTTCAAGTTTTATTTGCAATAATAATTAGAAGCTATTAATTTTAAGTTCTGTATTTGACAATTACAAGTTCAGATCTTCAAGTTATAATTTGAAATAATAATTAGAAGCTATCAATTATAAGTTCTGTATTTTACAATTACAAGTTCAGATCTTCAAGTTATAATTTGCAATAATAATTAGAAGCTATCAATTTTAAGTTCTGTATTTGTCAATTACTAGTACAGATCCACAAATTATTATTTGCAATAATAATTAGAAGCTATCAATTTTAAGTTCTGCATTTGACAATTACAAGTTCAGATCTCCAAGTTATTATTTGCAATAATAATTAGAAGCTATCAATTTTAAGTTCTGTATTTGACAATTACAAGTTCAGATCTTCAAGTTATAATTTACAATAATAATTAGAAGCTATCAATTTTAAGTTCTGTATTTGACAATTACAAGTTCAGATCTTCAAGTTATAATTTGCAATAATAATTAGAAGCTATCAATTTTAAGTTCTGTATTTGACAATTACTAGTTCAGATCTTCTAGTTATTATTTGCAATAATAATTAGAAGCTATCAATTTTAAGTTCTGTATTTGACAATTACAAGTTCAGATCTTCAAGTTATAATTTGAAATAATAATTAGAAGCTATCAATTTTAAGTTCTGCATTTGACAATTACTAGTTCGGATCTTCAAGTTATAATTTGCAATAATAATTAGAAGCTATCAATTTTAAGTTCTGTATTTGACAATTACTAGTTCAGATCTTCAAGTTATAATTTGCACTAATAATTAGTATTTAACAATTAGAAGTTCTGTATGTGACTATTATAAGTTCAGATCTTCGAAGAATTATTTGCAATCTTAGTTTGAATTTAACAATTCGAAGTTCTGTATTTACCTATTACAGGTTCAGATTTTCAAGTTATAATTTGCAATCACAATTGAATTTAACAAATCTAAGTTCTGTAATTCACTATTACAAGTTCAGATCTTCATGTTATAATTTACAACAATAATTAGAAGCTATCAATTAAATGTTCTGTATTTGACAATTACAAGTTCAGATCTTCAAGTGATAATTTGCAATAATAATTAGAAGCTATCAATTTTAAGTTCTGTATTTGACAATTACTAGTTCAGATCTTCAAGTTATAATTTGAAATAATAATTTGAATTTAACAAATCTAAGTTCTGTAATTCACTATTACAAGTTCAGATCTTCAAGTTATAATTTACAATAATAATTAGAAGCTATCAATTTTAAGTTCTGTATTTGACAATTACAAGTTCAGATCTTCAAGTTATAATTTGCAATAATAATTAGAAGCTATCAATTTTAAGTTCTGTATTTGACAATTACTAGTTCAGATCTTCTAGTTATTATTTGCAATAATAATTAGAAGTTATCAATTTTAAGTTCTGTATTTGACAATTACAAGTTCAGATCTTCTAGTTATAATTTGAAATAATAATTAGAAGCTATCAATTTTAAGTTCTGCAATTGACAATTACTAGTTCGGATCTTCAAGTTATAATTTGCAATAATAATTAGAAGCTATCAATTTTAAGTTCTGTATTTGACAATTACTAGTTCAGATCTTCAAGTTATAATTTGCACTAATAATTAGTATTTAACAATTAGAAGTTCTGTATGTGACTATTATAAGTTCAGATCTTCGAATTATTATTTGCAATCTTAGTTTGAATTTAACAATTCGAAGTTCTGTATTTGACTATTACAAGTTCAGATCTTCAAGTTATAATTTGAATTATAATTATAAGCTATCAATTTTAAGTTGTGTATTTGACAATTACAAGTACAGATCTTCAAATTATTATTAGCAATAATAATTAGAAGCTATCAATATTAAGTTCTGCATTTGACAATTACAAGTTCAGATCTTCATGTTATTATTTGTAATAATAATTAGAAGCTATCAATTTTAAGTTCTGTATTTGACAATTACAAGTTCAGATCTTCAAGTTATAATTTGAAATAATAATTTTTATTTAACAAATGTTAGTTCTGTAATTCACTATTACAAGTTCAGATCTTCAAGTTATAATTTGAAATAATAATTTGAATTTAAAAAATCTAAGTTTTGTAATTCACTATTACAAGTTCAGATCTTCAAGTTATAATTTGCAATAATAATTAGAAGCTATCAATTTTAAGTTCTTTATTTGACAATTACTAGTTCAGATCTTCAAGTTATAATTTGCACTAATAATTTGTATTTAACACTTAGAAGTTCTGTATTTGACTATTACAAGTTCAGATCTTCAAATTATTATTTGCAATAATAATTATAAGCTATCAATTTAAGTTCTGTATTTGACAATTACTAGTTCAGATCTTCAAGTTATAATTTGAAATAATAATTTGAATTTAACAAATCTAAGTTTTGTAATTCACTATTACAAGTTCAGATCTTCAAGTTATAATTTGCAATAATAATTAGAAGCTATCAATTTTAAGTTCTGTATTTGACAATTACAAGTTCAGATCTTCAAGTCATAATTTGCACTAATAATTTGTATTTAACAATTAGAAGTTCTGTATTTGACTATTACAAGTTCAGATCTTCAAATTATTATTTGCAATAATAATTATAAGCTATCAATTTAAGTTCTGTATTTGACAATTACTAGTTCAGATCTTCCAGTTATAATTTGAAATAATAATTTGAATTTAACAAATCTAAGCTCTGTAATTCATTATTACAAGTTCAGATCTTCTAGTTATAATTTACAATAATAATTAGAAGCTATCAATTTTAAGTTCTGTATTTGTCTATTACAAGTTCAGATCTTCAAATTATTATTTGCAATCTTAGTTTGAATTTAACAATTCGAAGTTCTGTATTTACCTATTACAAGTTCAGATCTTCAAGTTATAATTTGCAATAATAATTAGGAGCTATCAATTTTAAGTTCTGTATTTGACAATTACAAGTTCAGATCTTCAAGTTTTATTTGCAATAATAATTAGAAGCTATTAATTTTAAGTTCTGTATTTGACAATTACAAGTTCAGATCTTCAAGTTATAATTTGAAATAATAATTAGAAGCTATCAATTATAAGTTCTGTATTATACAATTACAAGTTCAGATCTTCAAGTTATAATTTGCAATAATAATTAGAAGCTATCAATTTTAAGTTCTGTATTTGTCAATTACTAGTACAGATCCACAAATTATTATTTGCAATAATAATTAGAAGCTATCAATTTTAAGTTCTGCATTTGACAATTACAAGTTCAGATCTCCAAGTTATTATTTGCAATAATAATTAGAAGCTATCAATTTTAAGTTCTGTATTTGACAATTACAAGTTCAGATCTTCAAGTTATAATTTACAATAATAATTAGAAGCTATCAATTTTAAGTTCTGTATTTGACAATTACAAGTTCAGATCTTCAAGTTATAATTTGCAATAATAATTAGAAGCTATCAATTTTAAGTTCTGTATTTGACAATTACTAGTTCAGATCTTCTAGTTATTATTTGCAATAATAATTAGAAGCTATCAATTTTAAGTTCTGTATTTGACAATTACAAGTTCAGATCTTCAAGTTATAATTTGAAATAATAATTAGAAGCTATCAATTTTAAGTTCTGCATTTGACAATTACTAGTTCGGATCTTCAAGTTATAATTTGCAATAATAATTAGAAGCTATCAATTTTAAGTTCTGTATTTGACAATTACTAGTTCAGATCTTCAAGTTATAATTTGCACTAATAATTAGTATTTAACAATTAGAAGTTCTGTATGTGACTATTATAAGTTCAGATCTTCGAAGAATTATTTGCAATCTTAGTTTGAATTTAACAATTCGAAGTTCTGTATTTACCTATTACAGGTTCAGATTTTCAAGTTATAATTTGCAATCACAATTTGTATTTAACAAATCTAAGTTCTGTAATTCACTATTACAAGTTCAGATCTTCAAGTTATAATTTACAATAATAATTAGAAGCTATCAATTTTAAGTTCTGTATTTGACAATTACAAGTTCAGATCTTCAAGTTATAATTTGCAATAATAATTAGAAGCTATCAATTTTAAGTTCTGTATTTGACAATTACTAGTTCAGATCTTCAAGTTATAATTTGAAATAATAATTTGAATTTAACAAATCTAAGTTCTGTAATTGACTATTACTAGTTCAGATCTTCAAGTTATAATTTACAATAATAATTAGAAGCTATCAATTTTAAGTTCTGTATTTGACAATTACAAGTTCAGATCTTCAAGTTATAATTTGCAATAATAATTAGAAGCTATCAATTTTAAGTTCTGTATTTGACAATTACTAGTTCAGATCTTCTAGTTATTATTTGCAATAATAATTAGAAGCTATCAATTTTAAGTTCTGTATTTGACAATTACAAGTTCAGATCTTCAAGTTATAATTTGAAATAATAATTAGAAGCTATCAATTTTAAGTTCTGCATTTGACAATTACTAGTTCGGATCTTCAAGTTATAATTTGCAATAATAATTAGAAGCTATCAATTTTAAGTTCTGTATTTGACAATTACTAGTTCAGATCTTCAAGTTATAATTTGCACTAATAATTAGTATTTAACAATTAGAAGTTCTGTATGTGACTATTATAAGTTCAGATCTTCGAATTATTATTTGCAATCTTAGTTTGAATTTAACAATTCGAAGTTCTGTATTTGACTATTACAAGTTCAGATCTTCAAGTTATAATTTGAATTATAATTATAAGCTATCAATTTTAAGTTGTGTATTTGACAATTACAAGTACAGATCTTCAAATTATTATTAACAATAATAATTAGAAGCTATCAATATTAAGTTCTGCATTTGACAATTACAAGTTCAGATCTTCATGTTATTATTTGTAATAATAATTAGAAGCTATCAATTTTAAGTTCCGTATTTGACAATTACAAGTTCAGATCTTCAAGTTATAATTTGAAATAATAATTTTTATTTAACAAATGTTAGTTCTGTAATTCACTATTACAAGTTCAGATCTTCAAGTTATAATTTGAAATAATAATTTGAATTTAAAAAATCTAAGTTTTGTAATTCACTATTACAAGTTCAGATCTTCAAGTTATAATTTGCAATAATAATTAGAAGCTATCAATTTTAAGTTCTTTATTTGACAATTACTAGTTCAGATCTTCAAGTTATAATTTGCACTAATAATTTGTATTTAACACTTAGAAGTTCTGTATTTGACTATTACAAGTTCAGATCTTCAAATTATTATTTGCAATAATAATTATAAGCTATCAATTTAAGTTCTGTATTTGACAATTACTAGTTCAGATCTTCAAGTTATAATTTGAAATAATAATTTGAATTTAACAAATCTAGGTTTTGTAATTCACTATTACAAGTTCAGATCTTCAAGTTATAATTTGCAATAATAATTAGAAGCTATCAATTTTAAGTTCTGTATTTGACAATTACAAGTTCAGATCTTCAAGTCATAATTTGCACTAATAATTTGTATTTAACAATTAGAAGTTCTGTATTTGACTATTACAAGTTCAGATCTTCAAATTATTATTTGCAATAATAATTATAAGCTATCAATTTAAGTTCTGTATTTGACAATTACTAGTTCAGATCTTCAAGTTATAATTTGAAATAATAATTTGAATTTAACAAATCTAAGCTCTGTAATTCATTATTACAAGTTCAGATCTTCTAGTTATAATTTACAATAATAATTAGAAGCTATCAATTTTAAGTTCTGTATTTGTCTATTACAAGTTCAGATCTTCAAATTATTATTTGCAATCTTAGTTTGAATTTAACAATTCGAAGTTCTGTATTTACCTATTACAAGTTCAGATCTTCAAGTTATAATTTGCAATAATAATTAGAAGCTATCAATTTTAAGTTCTGTATTTGACAATTACAAGTTCAGATCTTCAAGTTTTATTTGCAATAATAATTAGAAGCTATTAATTTTAAGTTCTGTATTTGACAATTACAAGTTCAGATCTTCAAGTTATAATTTGAAATAATAATTAGAAGCTATCAATTATAAGTTCTGTATTTTACAATTACAAGTTTAGATCTTCAAGTTATAATTTGCAATAATAATTAGAAGCTATCAATTTTAAGTTCTGTATTTGTCAATTACTAGTACAGATCCACAAATTATTATTTGCAATAATAATTAGAAGCTATCAATTTTAAGTTCTGCATTTGACAATTACAAGTTCAGATCTCCAAGTTATTATTTGCAATAATAATTAGAAGCTATCAATTTTAAGTTCTGTATTTGACAATTACAAGTTCAGATCTACAAGTTATAATTTACAATAATAATTAGAAGCTATCAATTTTAAGTTCTGTATTTGACAATTACAAGCTCAGATCTACAAGTTATAATTTGCAATAATAATTAGAAGCTATCAATTTTAAGTTCTGTATTTGACAATTACTAGTTCAGATCTTCTAGTTATTATTTGCAATAATAATTAGAAGCTATCAATTTTAAGTTCTGTATTTGACAATTACAAGTACAGATCTTCAAGTTATAATTTGAAATAATAATTAGAAGCTATCAATTTTAAGTTCTGCATTTGACAATTACTAGTTCGGATCTTCAAGTTATAATTTGCAATAATAATTAGAAGCTATCAATTTTAAGTTCTGTATTTGACAATTACTAGTTCAGATCTTCAAGTTATAATTTGCACTAATAATTAGTATTTAACAATTAGAAGTTCTGTATGTGACTATTATAAGTTCAGATCTTCGAAGAATTATTTGCAATCTTAGTTTGAATTTAACAATACGAAGTTCTGTATTTACCTATTACAGGTTCAGATTTTCAAGTTATAATTTGCAATCACAATTTGTATTTAACAAATCTAAGTTCTGTAATTCACTATTACAAGTTCAGATCTTTAAGTTATAATTTACAATAATAATTAGAAGCTATCAATTTTAAGTTCTGTATTTGACAATTACAAGTTCAGATCTTCAAGTTATAATTTGCAATAATAATTAGAAGCTATCAATTTTAAGTTCTGTATTTGACAATTACTAGTTCAGATCTTCAAGTTATAATTTGAAATAATAATTTGAATTTAACAAATCTAAGTTCTGTAATTCACTATTACAAGTTCAGATCTTCAAGTTATAATTTACAATAATAATTAGAAGCTATCAATTTTAAGTGCTGTATTTGACAATTACAAGTTCAGATCTTCAAGTTATAATTTACAATAATAATTAGAAGCTATCAATTTTAAGTTCTGTATTTGACAATTACTAGTTCAGATCTTCAAGTTATAATTTGAAATAATAATTTGAATTTAACAAATCTAAGTTCTGTAATTCACTATTACAAGTTCAGATCTTCAAGTTATAATTTACAATAATAATTAGAAGCTATCAATTTTAATTGCTGTATTTGACAATTACAAGTTCAGATCTTCAAGTTATAATTTGCAATAATAATTAGAAGCTATCAATTTTAAGTTCTGTATTTGACAATTACAAGTTCAGATCTTCTAGTTATTATTTGCAATAATAATTAGAAGCTATCAATTTTAAGTTCTGTATTTGATAATTACAAGTTCAGATCTTCAAGTTATAATTTGAAATAATAATTAGAAGCTATCAATTTTAAGTTCTGCATTTGACAATTACTAGTTCGGATCTTCAAGTTATAATTTGCAATAATAATTAGAAGCTATCAATTTTAAGTTCTGTATTTGACAATTACTAGTTCAGATCTTCTAGTTATAATTTGCACTAATAATTAGTATTTAACCATTAGAAGTTCTGTATGTGACTATTATAAGTTCAGATCTTCCAATTATTATTTGCAATCTTAGTTTGAATTAAACAATTCGAAGTTCTGTATTTACCTATTACAGGTTCAGATCTTCAAGTTATAATTTGCAATCACAATTTGTATTTAACAAATCTAAGTTCTGTAATTCACTATTACAAGTTCAGATCTTCAAGTTATAATTTACAATAATAATTAGAAGCTATCAATTTTAAGTTCTGTATTTGACAATTACAAGTTCAGATCTTCAAGTTATAATTTGCAATAATAATTAGAAGCTATCAATTTTAAGTTCTGTATTTGACAATTACAAGTTCAGATCTTCAAGTTATAATTTGCACTAATAATTTGTATTTAACAATTAGAAGTTCTTTATTTGACAATTACAAGTTCAGATCTTCAAGTTATAATTTGCAATAATAATTAGAAGCTATCAATTTTAAGTTCTGTATTTGACAATTACTAGTTCAGATCTTCAAGTTATAATTTGCAATCACAATTTGTATTTAACAATGCTAAGTTGCGTATTTGTCTATTACAAGTTCAGATCTTCAAATTATAATTTGCAATAATAATTAGAAGCTATCAATTTTAAGTTCTGTATTTGACAATTACAAGTTCAGATCTTCAAGTTATTATTTGCAATAATAATTAGAAGCTATCAATTTTAAGTTCTGTATTAGACAATTACAAGTTCAGATCTTCAAGTTATAATTTACAATAATAATTAGAAGCTAATAATTTTAAGTTCTGTATTTCACAATTACAAGTTCAGATCTTCAAGTTATAATTTGCAATAATAATTAGAAGCTATCAATTTTAAGTTCTGTATTTAACAATTATTAGTTCAGATCTTCAAGTTATAATTAGAAATAATAATTTGAATTTAACAAATCTAAGTTCTGTAATTCACTATTACAAGTTCAGATCTTCAAGTTATAATTTACAATAATAATTAGAAGCTATCAATTTCAAGATCTGTATTTGACAATTACAAGTTTAGATCTTCAAGTTATAATTTGCAATAATAATTAGGAGCTATTAATTTTAAGTTCTGTATTTGACAATTACAAGTTCAGATCTTCAAGTTATAATTTGAAATAATAATTAGAAGCTATGAATTTTATGTTCTGTATTTGACAATTACAAGTTCAGATCTTCAAGTTATAATTTGCAATAATAATTAGAAGCTATCAATTTTAAGTTCTGTATTTGACAATTACTAGTTCAGATCTTCAAGTTATAATTTGAATTAATAATTTGAATTTAACAAATCTAAGTTCTGTAATTCACTATTACAAGTTCAGATCTTCAAGTTATAATTTCCAATAATAATTAGAAGCTATCAATTTTAAGTGCTGTATTTGACAATTACTACTTCAGATCTTCAAGTTATAATTGGCACTAATAATTTGTATTTAACAATTAGAAGTTCTTTATTTGACAATTACAAGTTCAGATCTTCAAGTTATAATTTGCACTAATAATTTGTATTTAACAATTAGAAGTTCTGTATTTTACTATTACAAGTTCAGATCTTCAAATTATTATTTGCAATCTTAGTTTGAATTTAACCATTCGAAGTTCTGTATTTGACAATTACAAGTTCAGATCTTCAAGTTATAATTTGAAATAATAATTAGTAGCTATCAATTTTAAGTTCTGTATTTGACAATTACAAGTTCAGATCTTCAAGTTATAATTTGCAATAATAATTAGAAGCTATCAATTTTAAGTTCTGTATTTGACAATTACTAGTTCAGATCTTCAAGTTATAATTTGAAATAATAATTTGAATTTAACAAATCCAAGTTCTGTAATTCACTATTACAAGATCAGATCTTAAAGTTATAATTTACAATAATAATTAGAAGCTATCAATTTTAAGTTCTGTATTTGACAATTACAAGTTCAAATCTTCAAGTTATAATTTGCACTAATAATTTGTATTTAACAATTAGAAATTCTGTATTTGACAATTACAAGTTCAGATCTTCAAGTTATAATTTGCAATAATAATTAGAAGCTATCAATTTTAAGTTCTGTATTTGACAATTACAAGTTCAGATCTTCAAGTTATAATTTGCACTAATAATTTGTATTTAACAATTAGAAGTTCTTTATTTGACAATTACAAGTTCAGATCTTCAAGTTATAATTTGCAATAATAATTAGAAGCTATCAATTTTAAGTTCTGTATTTGACAATTACTAGTTCAGATCTTCAAGTTATAATTTGCAATCACAATTTGTATTTAACAATGCTAAGTTGCGTATTTGTCTATTACAAGTTCAGATCTTCAAATTATAATTTGCAATAATAATTAGAAGCTATCAATTTTAAGTTCTGTATTTGACAATTACAAGTTCAGATCTTCAAGTTATTATTTGCAATAATAATTAGAAGCTATCAATTTTAAGTTCTGTATTAGACAATTACAAGTTCAGATCTTCAAGTTATAATTTACAATAATAATTAGAAGCTAATAATTTTAAGTTCTGTATTTCACAATTACAAGTTCAGATCTTCAAGTTATAATTTGCAATAATAATTAGAAGCTATCAATTTTAAGTTCTGTATTTAACAATTATTAGTTCAGATCTTCAAGTTATAATTAGAAATAATAATTTGAATTTAACAAATCTAAGTTCTGTAATTCACTATTACAAGTTCAGATCTTCAAGTTATAATTTACAATAATAATTAGAAGCTATCAATTTCAAGATCTGTATTTGACAATTACAAGTTCAGATCTTCAAGTTATAATTTGCAATAATAATTAGAAGCTATTAATTTTAAGTTCTGTATTTGACAATTACAAGTTCAGATCTTCAAGTTATAATTTGAAATAATAATTAGAAGCTATGAATTTTATGTTCTGTATTTGACAATTACAAGTTCAGATCTTCAAGTTATAATTTGCAATAATAATTAGAAGCTATCAATTTTAAGTGCTGTATTTGACAATTACTAGTTCAGATCTTCAAGTTATAATTTGCACTAATAATTTGTATTTAACAATCAGAAGTTCTGTATTTGACAATTACAAGTTCAGATCTTCAAGTTATAATTTGCAATAATAATTAGAAGCTATTAATTTTAAGTTCTGTATTTGACAATTACAAGTTCAGATCTTCAAGTTATAATTTGAAATAATAATTAGAAGCTATGAATTTTATGTTCTGTATTTGACAATTACAAGTTCAGATCTTCAAGTTATAATTTGCAATAATAATTAGAAGCTATCAATTTTAAATGCTGTATTTGACAATTACAAGTACAGATATTCAAATTATTATTTGCAATAATAATTACAAGCTATCAATTTTAAGTTCTGCATTTGGCAATTTCAAGTTCAGATCTTCAAGTTATTATTTGCAATAATAATTAGAAGCTATTAATTTTAAGTTCTGTATTTGACAATTACAAGTTCAGATCTTCAAGTTATAATTTGAAATAATAATTAGAAGCTATCAATTTTAAGTTCTGTATTTGACAATTACAAGTTCAGATCTTCAAGTTATAATTTGCAATAATAATTAGAAGCTATCAATTTTAAGTTCTGTATTTGACAATTACTAGTTCAGATCTTCAAGTTATAATTTGAATTAATAATTTGAATTTAACAAATCTAAGTTCTGTAATTCACTATTACAAGTTCAGATCTTCAAGTTATAATTTCCAATAATAATTAGAAGCTATCAATTTTAAGTGCTGTATTTGACAATTACTACTTCAGATCTTCAAGTTATAATTTGCACTAATAATTTGTATTTAACAATTAGAAGTTCTTTATTTGACAATTACAAGTTCAGATCTTCAAGTTATAATTTGCACTAATAATTTGTATTTAACAATTAGAAGTTCCTTATTTTACTATTACAAGTTCAGATCTTCAAATTATTATTTGCAATCTTAGTTTGAATTTAACCATTTGAAGTTCTGTATTTGACAATTACAAGTTCAGATCTACAAGTTATAATTTGAAACAATAATTAGTAGCTATCAATTTTAAGTTCTGTATTTGACAATTACAAGTTCAGATCTTCAAGTTATAATTTGCAATAATAATTAGAAGCTATCAATTTTAAGTTCTGTATTTGACAATTACTAGTTCAGATCTTCAAGTTATAATTTGAAATAATAATTTGAATTTAACAAATCCAAGTTCTGTAATTCACTATTACAAGATCAGATCTTCAAGTTATAATTTACAATAATAATTAGAAGCTATCAATTTTAAGTTCTGTATTTGACAATTACAAGTTCAAATCTTCAAGTTATAATTTGCACTAATAATTTGTATTTAACAATTAGAAGTTCTGTATTTGACAATTACAAGTTCAGATCTTCAAGTTATAATTTGCAATAATAATTAGAAGCTATCAATTTTAAGTTCTGTATTTGACAATTACTAGTTCAGATCTTCAAGTTATAATTTGCAATAATAATTAGAAGCTATCAATTTTAAGTTCTGTATTTGACAATTACTAGTTCAGATCTTCTAGTTATTATTTGCAATAATAATTAGAAGCTATCAATTTTAAGTTCTGTATTTGACAATTACAAGTTCAGATCTTCAAGTTATAATTTGAAATAATAATTAGAAGCTATCAATTTTAAGTTCTGCATTTGACAATTACTAGTTCGGATCTTCAAGTTATAATTTGCAATAATAATTAGAAGCTATCAATTTTAAGTTCTGTATTTGACAATTACTAGTTCAGATCTTCAAGTTATAATTTGCACTAATAATTAGTATTTAACAATTAGAAGTTCTGTATGTGACTATTATAAGTTCAGATCTTCGAATTATTATTTGCAATCTTAGTTTGAATTTAACAATTCGAAGTTCTGTATTTGACTATTACAAGTTCAGATCTTCAAGTTATAATTTGAATTATAATTATAAGCTATCAATTTTAAGTTGTGTATTTGACAATTACAAGTACAGATCTTCAAATTATTATTAGCAATAATAATTAGAAGCTATCAATATTAAGTTCTGCATTTGACAATTACAAGTTCAGATCTTCATGTTATTATTTGTAATAATAATTAGAAGCTATCAATTTTAAGTTCTGTATTTGACAATTACAAGTTCAGATCTTCAAGTTATAATTTGAAATAATAATTTTTATTTAACAAATGTTAGTTCTGTAATTCACTATTACAAGTTCAGATCTTCAAGTTATAATTTGAAATAATAATTTGAATTTAAAAAATCTAAGTTTTGTAATTCACTATTACAAGTTCAGATCTTCAAGTTATAATTTGCACTAATAATTTGTATTTAACAATTAGAAGTTCTGTATTTGACTATTACAGGTTCAGATCTTCAAGTTATAATTTACAATAATAATTAGAAGCTATCAATTTTAAGTGCTGTATTTGACAATTACTAGTTCAGATCTTCAAGTTATAATTTGCACTAATAATTTGTATTTAACAATTAGAAGTTCTGTATTTGACAATTACTAGTTCAGATCTTCAAGTTATAATTTGCAATAATAATTAGAAGCTATCAATTTTAAGTTCTGTATTTGACAATTACTAGTTCAGATCTTCAAGTTATAATTTGCACTAATAATTTGTATTTAACAATTAGAAGCTCTGTATGTGACTATTATAAGTTCAGATCTTCGAATTATTATTTGCAATAATAATTAGAAGCTATCAATTTTAAGTTCTGTATTTGCCAATTACCATTTCAGATCTTCAAGTTATAATTTGCAATAATAATTTGTATTTAACAATTAGAAGTTCTGTATTTGACAATTACTAGTTCAGATTTTCAAGTTATAATTTGCAATCACAATTTGTATTTAACAAATCTAAGTTCTGTAATTCACTATTACAAGTTCAGATCTTCAAGTTATAATTTACAATAATAATTAGAAGCTATCAATTTTAAGTTCTGTATTTGACAATTACAAGTTCAGATCTTCAAGTTATAATTTGCAATAATAATTAGAAGCTATCAATTTTAAGTTCTGTATTTGACAATTACTAGTTCAGATCTTCAAGTTATAATTTGAAATAATAATTTGAATTTAACAAATCTAAGTTCTGTAATTCACTATTACAAGTTCAGATCTTCAAGTTATAATTTACAATAATAATTAGAAGCTATCAATTTTAAGTGCTGTATTTGACAATTACAAGTTCAGATCTTCAAGTTATAATTTACAATAATAATTAGAAGCTATCAATTTTAAGTTCTGTATTTGACAATTACAAGTTCAGATCTTCTAGTTATTATTTGCAATAATAATTAGAAGCTATCAATTTTAAGTTCTGTATTTGATAATTACAAGTTCAGATCTTCAAGTTATAATTTGAAATAATAATTAGAAGCTATCAATTTTAAGTTCTGCATTTGACAATTACTAGTTCGGATCTTCAAGTTATAATTTGCAATAATAATTAGAAGCTATCAATTTTAAGTTCTGTATTTGACAATTACTAGTTCAGATCTTCAAGTTATAATTTGCACTAATAATTAGTATTTAAAAATTAGAAGTTCTGTATGTGACTATTATAAGTTCAGATCTTCGAATTATTATTTGCAATCTTAGTTTGAATTTAACAATTCGAAGTTCTGTATTTACCTATTACAGGTTCAGATCTTCAAGTTATAATTTGCAATCACAATTTGTATTTAACAAATCTAAGTTCTGTAATTCACTATTACAAGTTCAGATCTTCAAGTTATAATTTACAATAATAATTAGAAGCTATCAATTTTAAGTTCTGTATTTGACAATTACAAGTTCAGATCTTCAAGTTATAATTTGAAATAATAATTAGAAGCTATCAATTTTAAGTTCTGTATTTGACAATTACTAGTTCAGATCTTCAAGTTATAATTTGAAATAATAATTTGAATTTAACAAATCTAAGTTCTGTAATTCACTATTACAAGTTCAGATCTTCTAGTTATAATTTACAATAATAATTAGAAGCTATCAATTTTAAGTGCTGTATTTGACAATTACTAGTTCAGATCTTCAAGTTATAATTTGCACTAATAATTTGTATTTAACAATTAGAAGTTCTGTATTTGACTATTACAGGTTCAGATCTTCAAGTTATAATTTACAATAATAATTAGAAGCTATCAATTTTAAGTGCTGTATTTGACAATTACTAGTTCAGATCTTCAAGTTATAATTTGCACTAATAATTTGTATTTAACAATTAGAAGTTCTGTATTTGACAATTACTAGTTCAGATCTTCAAGTTATAATTTGCAATAATAATTAGAAGCTATCAATTTTAAGTTCTGTATTTGACAATTACTAGTTCAGATCTTCACGTTATAATTTGCACTAATAATTTGTATTTAACAATTAGAAGCTCTGTATGTGACTATTATAAGTTCAGATCTTCGAATTATTATTTGCAATAATAATTAGAAGCTATCAATTTTAAGTTCTGTATTTGCCAATTACCATTTCAGATCTTCAAGTTATAATTTGCAATAATAATTAGAAGCTATCAATTTTAAGTTCTGTATTTGACAATTACTAGTTCAGATCTTCAAGTTATAAATTGAAATAATAATTTGAATTTAACAAATCTAAGTTCTGTTATTCACTATTACAAGTTCAGACCTTCAAGTTATAATTTACAATAATAATTAGAAGCTATCAATTATAAGTGCTGTATTTGACAATTACTAGTTCAGATCTTCAAGTTATAATTTGCAATAATAATTAGAAGCTATCAATTTTAAGTTCTGTATTTGACAATTACAAGTTCAGATCTTCAAGTCATAATTTGCACTAATAATTTGTATTTAACAATTAGAAGTTCTGTATTTGACTATTACAAGTTCAGATCTTCAAATTATTATTTGCAATAATAATTATAAGCTATCAATTTAAGTTCTGTATTTGACAATTACTAGTTCAGATCTTCAAGTTATAATTTGAAATAATAATTTGAATTTAACAAATCTAAGCTCTGTAATTCATTATTACAAGTTCAGATCTTCTAGTTATAATTTACAATAATAATTAGAAGCTATCAATTTTAAGTTCTGTATTTGTCTATTACAAGTTCAGATCTTCAAATTATTATTTGCAATCTTAGTTTGAATTTAACAATTCGAAGTTCTGTATTTACCTATTACAAGTTCAGATCTTCAAGTTATAATTTGAAATAATAATTAGAAGCTATCAATTTTAAGTTCTGTATTTGACAATTACTAGTTCAGATCTTCAAGTTATAATTTGAAATAATAATTTGAATTTAACAAATCTAAGTTCTGTAATTCACTATTACAAGTTCAGATCTTCAAGTTATAATTTACAATAATAATTAGAAGCTATCAATTTTAAGTGCTGTATTTGACAATTACTAGTTCAGATCTTCAAGTTATAATTTGCACTAATAATTTGTATTTAACAATTAGAAGTTCTGTATTTGACTATTACAGGTTCAGATCTTCAAGTTATAATTTACAATAATAATTAGAAGCTATCAATTTTAAGTGCAGTATTTGACAATTACTAGTTCAGATCTTCAAGTTATAATTTGCACTAATAATTTGTATTTAACAATTAGAAGTTCTGTATTTGACAATTACTAGTTCAGATCTTCAAGTTATAATTTGCAATAATAATTAGAAGCTATCAATTTTAAGTTCTGTATTTGACAATTACTAGTTCAGATCTTCAAGTTATAATTTGCACTAATAATTTGTATTTAACAATTAGAAGCTCTGTATGTGACTATTATAAGTTCAGATCTTCGAATTATTATTTGCAATAATAATTAGAAGCTATCAATTTTAAGTTCTGTATTTGCCAATTACCATTTCAGATCTTCAAGTTATAATTTGCAATAATAATTAGAAGCTATCAATTTTAAGTTCTGTATTTGACAATTACTAGTTCAGATCTTCAAGTTATAAATTGTAATAATAATTTGAATTTAACAAATCTAAGTTCTGTTATTCACAATTACAAGTTCAGACCTTCAAGTTATAATTTACAATAATAATTAGAAGCTATCAATTATAAGTGCTGTATTTGACAATTACTAGTTCAGATCTTCAAGTTATAATTTGCAATAATAATTAGAAGCTATCAATTTTAAGTTCTGTATTTGACAATTACTAGTTCAGATCTTCAAGTTATAATTTGAAATAATAATTTGAATTTAATAAATCTAAGCTCTGTAATTCATTATTACAAGTTCAGATCTTCTAGTTATAATTTACAATAATAATTAGAAGCTATCAATTTTAAGTTCTGTATTTGTCTATTACAAGTTCAGATCTTCAAATTATTATTTGCAATCTTAGTTTGAATTTAACAATTCGAAGTTCTGTATTTACCTATTACAAGTTCAGATCTTCAAGTTATAATTTGCAATAATAATTAGAAGCTATCAATTTTAAGTTCTGTATTTGACAATTACAAGTTCAGATCTTCAAGTTTTATTTGCAATAATAATTAGAAGCTATTAATTTTAAGTTCTGTATTTGACAATTACAAGTTCAGATCTTCAAGTTATAATTTGAAATAATAATTAGAAGCTATCAATTATAAGTTCTGTATTTTACAATTACAAGTTCAGATCTTCAAGTTATAATTTGCAATAATAATTAGAAGCTATCAATTTTAAGTTCTGTATTTGTCAATTACTAGTACAGATCCACAAATTATTATTTGCAATAATAATTAGAAGCTATCAATTTTAAGTTCTGCATTTGACAATTACAAGTTCAGATCTCCAAGTTATTATTTGCAATAATAATTAGAAGCTATCAATTTTAAGTTCTGTATTTGACAATTACAAGTTCAGATCTTCAAGTTATAATTTACAATAATAATTAGAAGCTATCAATTTTAAGTTCTGTATTTGACAATTACAAGTTCAGATCTTCAAGTTATAATTTGCAATAATAATTAGAAGCTATCAATTTTAAGTTCTGTATTTGACAATTACTAGTTCAGATCTTCTAGTTATTATTTGCAATAATAATTAGAAGCTATCAATTTTAAGTTCTGTATTTGACAATTACAAGTTCAGATCTTCAAGTTATAATTTGAAATAATAATTAGAAGCTATCAATTTTAAGTTCTGCATTTGACAATTACTAGTTCGGATCTTCAAGTTATAATTTGCAATAATAATTAGAAGCTATCAATTTTAAGTTCTGTATTTGACAATTACTAGTTCAGATCTTCAAGTTATAATTTGCACTAATAATTAGTATTTAACAATTAGAAGTTCTGTATGTGACTATTATAAGTTCAGATCTTCGAAGAATTATTTGCAATCTTAGTTTGAATTTAACAATTCGAAGTTCTGTATTTACCTATTACAGGTTCAGATTTTCAAGTTATAATTTGCAATCACAATTGAATTTAACAAATCTAAGTTCTGTAATTCACTATTACAAGTTCAGATCTTCATGTTATAATTTACAACAATAATTAGAAGCTATCAATTAAATGTTCTGTATTTGACAATTACAAGTTCAGATCTTCAAGTGATAATTTGCAATAATAATTAGAAGCTATCAATTTTAAGTTCTGTATTTGACAATTACTAGTTCAGATCTTCAAGTTATAATTTGAAATAATAATTTGAATTTAACAAATCTAAGTTCTGTAATTCACTATTACAAGTTCAGATCTTCAAGTTATAATTTACAATAATAATTAGAAGCTATCAATTTTAAGTTCTGTATTTGACAATTACAAGTTCAGATCTTCAAGTTATAATTTGCAATAATAATTAGAAGCTATCAATTTTAAGTTCTGTATTTGACAATTACTAGTTCAGATCTTCTAGTTATTATTTGCAATAATAATTAGAAGTTATCAATTTTAAGTTCTGTATTTGACAATTACAAGTTCAGATCTTCTAGTTATAATTTGAAATAATAATTAGAAGCTATCAATTTTAAGTTCTGCAATTGACAATTACTAGTTCGGATCTTCAAGTTATAATTTGCAATAATAATTAGAAGCTATCAATTTTAAGTTCTGTATTTGACAATTACTAGTTCAGATCTTCAAGTTATAATTTGCACTAATAATTAGTATTTAACAATTAGAAGTTCTGTATGTGACTATTATAAGTTCAGATCTTCGAATTATTATTTGCAATCTTAGTTTGAATTTAACAATTCGAAGTTCTGTATTTGACTATTACAAGTTCAGATCTTCAAGTTATAATTTGAATTATAATTATAAGCTATCAATTTTAAGTTGTGTATTTGACAATTACAAGTACAGATCTTCAAATTATTATTAGCAATAATAATTAGAAGCTATCAATATTAAGTTCTGCATTTGACAATTACAAGTTCAGATCTTCATGTTATTATTTGTAATAATAATTAGAAGCTATCAATTTTAAGTTCTGTATTTGACAATTACAAGTTCAGATCTTCAAGTTATAATTTGAAATAATAATTTTTATTTAACAAATGTTAGTTCTGTAATTCACTATTACAAGTTCAGATCTTCAAGTTATAATTTGAAATAATAATTTGAATTTAAAAAATCTAAGTTTTGTAATTCACTATTACAAGTTCAGATCTTCAAGTTATAATTTGCAATAATAATTAGAAGCTATCAATTTTAAGTTCTTTATTTGACAATTACTAGTTCAGATCTTCAAGTTATAATTTGCACTAATAATTTGTATTTAACACTTAGAAGTTCTGTATTTGACTATTACAAGTTCAGATCTTCAAATTATTATTTGCAATAATAATTATAAGCTATCAATTTAAGTTCTGTATTTGACAATTACTAGTTCAGATCTTCAAGTTATAATTTGAAATAATAATTTGAATTTAACAAATCTAAGTTTTGTAATTCACTATTACAAGTTCAGATCTTCAAGTTATAATTTGCAATAATAATTAGAAGCTATCAATTTTAAGTTCTGTATTTGACAATTACAAGTTCAGATCTTCAAGTCATAATTTGCACTAATAATTTGTATTTAACAATTAGAAGTTCTGTATTTGACTATTACAAGTTCAGATCTTCAAATTATTATTTGCAATAATAATTATAAGCTATCAATTTAAGTTCTGTATTTGACAATTACTAGTTCAGATCTTCCAGTTATAATTTGAAATAATAATTTGAATTTAACAAATCTAAGCTCTGTAATTCATTATTACAAGTTCAGATCTTCTAGTTATAATTTACAATAATAATTAGAAGCTATCAATTTTAAGTTCTGTATTTGTCTATTACAAGTTCAGATCTTCAAATTATTATTTGCAATCTTAGTTTGAATTTAACAATTCGAAGTTCTGTATTTACCTATTACAAGTTCAGATCTTCAAGTTATAATTTGCAATAATAATTAGGAGCTATCAATTTTAAGTTCTGTATTTGACAATTACAAGTTCAGATCTTCAAGTTTTATTTGCAATAATAATTAGAAGCTATTAATTTTAAGTTCTGTATTTGACAATTACAAGTTCAGATCTTCAAGTTATAATTTGAAATAATAATTAGAAGCTATCAATTATAAGTTCTGTATTATACAATTACAAGTTCAGATCTTCAAGTTATAATTTGCAATAATAATTAGAAGCTATCAATTTTAAGTTCTGTATTTGTCAATTACTAGTACAGATCCACAAATTATTATTTGCAATAATAATTAGAAGCTATCAATTTTAAGTTCTGCATTTGACAATTACAAGTTCAGATCTCCAAGTTATTATTTGCAATAATAATTAGAAGCTATCAATTTTAAGTTCTGTATTTGACAATTACAAGTTCAGATCTTCAAGTTATAATTTACAATAATAATTAGAAGCTATCAATTTTAAGTTCTGTATTTGACAATTACAAGTTCAGATCTTCAAGTTATAATTTGCAATAATAATTAGAAGCTATCAATTTTAAGTTCTGTATTTGACAATTACTAGTTCAGATCTTCTAGTTATTATTTGCAATAATAATTAGAAGCTATCAATTTTAAGTTCTGTATTTGACAATTACAAGTTCAGATCTTCAAGTTATAATTTGAAATAATAATTAGAAGCTATCAATTTTAAGTTCTGCATTTGACAATTACTAGTTCGGATCTTCAAGTTATAATTTGCAATAATAATTAGAAGCTATCAATTTTAAGTTCTGTATTTGACAATTACTAGTTCAGATCTTCAAGTTATAATTTGCACTAATAATTAGTATTTAACAATTAGAAGTTCTGTATGTGACTATTATAAGTTCAGATCTTCGAAGAATTATTTGCAATCTTAGTTTGAATTTAACAATTCGAAGTTCTGTATTTACCTATTACAGGTTCAGATTTTCAAGTTATAATTTGCAATCACAATTTGTATTTAACAAATCTAAGTTCTGTAATTCACTATTACAAGTTCAGATCTTCAAGTTATAATTTACAATAATAATTAGAAGCTATCAATTTTAAGTTCTGTATTTGACAATTACAAGTTCAGATCTTCAAGTTATAATTTGCAATAATAATTAGAAGCTATCAATTTTAAGTTCTGTATTTGACAATTACTAGTTCAGATCTTCAAGTTATAATTTGAAATAATAATTTGAATTTAACAAATCTAAGTTCTGTAATTGACTATTACTAGTTCAGATCTTCAAGTTATAATTTACAATAATAATTAGAAGCTATCAATTTTAAGTTCTGTATTTGACAATTACAAGTTCAGATCTTCAAGTTATAATTTGCAATAATAATTAGAAGCTATCAATTTTAAGTTCTGTATTTGACAATTACTAGTTCAGATCTTCTAGTTATTATTTGCAATAATAATTAGAAGCTATCAATTTTAAGTTCTGTATTTGACAATTACAAGTTCAGATCTTCAAGTTATAATTTGAAATAATAATTAGAAGCTATCAATTTTAAGTTCTGCATTTGACAATTACTAGTTCGGATCTTCAAGTTATAATTTGCAATAATAATTAGAAGCTATCAATTTTAAGTTCTGTATTTGACAATTACTAGTTCAGATCTTCAAGTTATAATTTGCACTAATAATTAGTATTTAACAATTAGAAGTTCTGTATGTGACTATTATAAGTTCAGATCTTCGAATTATTATTTGCAATCTTAGTTTGAATTTAACAATTCGAAGTTCTGTATTTGACTATTACAAGTTCAGATCTTCAAGTTATAATTTGAATTATAATTATAAGCTATCAATTTTAAGTTGTGTATTTGACAATTACAAGTACAGATCTTCAAATTATTATTAACAATAATAATTAGAAGCTATCAATATTAAGTTCTGCATTTGACAATTACAAGTTCAGATCTTCATGTTATTATTTGTAATAATAATTAGAAGCTATCAATTTTAAGTTCCGTATTTGACAATTACAAGTTCAGATCTTCAAGTTATAATTTGAAATAATAATTTTTATTTAACAAATGTTAGTTCTGTAATTCACTATTACAAGTTCAGATCTTCAAGTTATAATTTGAAATAATAATTTGAATTTAAAAAATCTAAGTTTTGTAATTCACTATTACAAGTTCAGATCTTCAAGTTATAATTTGCAATAATAATTAGAAGCTATCAATTTTAAGTTCTTTATTTGACAATTACTAGTTCAGATCTTCAAGTTATAATTTGCACTAATAATTTGTATTTAACACTTAGAAGTTCTGTATTTGACTATTACAAGTTCAGATCTTCAAATTATTATTTGCAATAATAATTATAAGCTATCAATTTAAGTTCTGTATTTGACAATTACTAGTTCAGATCTTCAAGTTATAATTTGAAATAATAATTTGAATTTAACAAATCTAGGTTTTGTAATTCACTATTACAAGTTCAGATCTTCAAGTTATAATTTGCAATAATAATTAGAAGCTATCAATTTTAAGTTCTGTATTTGACAATTACAAGTTCAGATCTTCAAGTCATAATTTGCACTAATAATTTGTATTTAACAATTAGAAGTTCTGTATTTGACTATTACAAGTTCAGATCTTCAAATTATTATTTGCAATAATAATTATAAGCTATCAATTTAAGTTCTGTATTTGACAATTACTAGTTCAGATCTTCAAGTTATAATTTGAAATAATAATTTGAATTTAACAAATCTAAGCTCTGTAATTCATTATTACAAGTTCAGATCTTCTAGTTATAATTTACAATAATAATTAGAAGCTATCAATTTTAAGTTCTGTATTTGTCTATTACAAGTTCAGATCTTCAAATTATTATTTGCAATCTTAGTTTGAATTTAACAATTCGAAGTTCTGTATTTACCTATTACAAGTTCAGATCTTCAAGTTATAATTTGCAATAATAATTAGAAGCTATCAATTTTAAGTTCTGTATTTGACAATTACAAGTTCAGATCTTCAAGTTTTATTTGCAATAATAATTAGAAGCTATTAATTTTAAGTTCTGTATTTGACAATTACAAGTTCAGATCTTCAAGTTATAATTTGAAATAATAATTAGAAGCTATCAATTATAAGTTCTGTATTTTACAATTACAAGTTTAGATCTTCAAGTTATAATTTGCAATAATAATTAGAAGCTATCAATTTTAAGTTCTGTATTTGTCAATTACTAGTACAGATCCACAAATTATTATTTGCAATAATAATTAGAAGCTATCAATTTTAAGTTCTGCATTTGACAATTACAAGTTCAGATCTCCAAGTTATTATTTGCAATAATAATTAGAAGCTATCAATTTTAAGTTCTGTATTTGACAATTACAAGTTCAGATCTACAAGTTATAATTTACAATAATAATTAGAAGCTATCAATTTTAAGTTCTGTATTTGACAATTACAAGCTCAGATCTACAAGTTATAATTTGCAATAATAATTAGAAGCTATCAATTTTAAGTTCTGTATTTGACAATTACTAGTTCAGATCTTCTAGTTATTATTTGCAATAATAATTAGAAGCTATCAATTTTAAGTTCTGTATTTGACAATTACAAGTACAGATCTTCAAGTTATAATTTGAAATAATAATTAGAAGCTATCAATTTTAAGTTCTGCATTTGACAATTACTAGTTCGGATCTTCAAGTTATAATTTGCAATAATAATTAGAAGCTATCAATTTTAAGTTCTGTATTTGACAATTACTAGTTCAGATCTTCAAGTTATAATTTGCACTAATAATTAGTATTTAACAATTAGAAGTTCTGTATGTGACTATTATAAGTTCAGATCTTCGAAGAATTATTTGCAATCTTAGTTTGAATTTAACAATACGAAGTTCTGTATTTACCTATTACAGGTTCAGATTTTCAAGTTATAATTTGCAATCACAATTTGTATTTAACAAATCTAAGTTCTGTAATTCACTATTACAAGTTCAGATCTTTAAGTTATAATTTACAATAATAATTAGAAGCTATCAATTTTAAGTTCTGTATTTGACAATTACAAGTTCAGATCTTCAAGTTATAATTTGCAATAATAATTAGAAGCTATCAATTTTAAGTTCTGTATTTGACAATTACTAGTTCAGATCTTCAAGTTATAATTTGAAATAATAATTTGAATTTAACAAATCTAAGTTCTGTAATTCACTATTACAAGTTCAGATCTTCAAGTTATAATTTACAATAATAATTAGAAGCTATCAATTTTAAGTGCTGTATTTGACAATTACAAGTTCAGATCTTCAAGTTATAATTTACAATAATAATTAGAAGCTATCAATTTTAAGTTCTGTATTTGACAATTACTAGTTCAGATCTTCAAGTTATAATTTGAAATAATAATTTGAATTTAACAAATCTAAGTTCTGTAATTCACTATTACAAGTTCAGATCTTCAAGTTATAATTTACAATAATAATTAGAAGCTATCAATTTTAATTGCTGTATTTGACAATTACAAGTTCAGATCTTCAAGTTATAATTTGCAATAATAATTAGAAGCTATCAATTTTAAGTTCTGTATTTGACAATTACAAGTTCAGATCTTCTAGTTATTATTTGCAATAATAATTAGAAGCTATCAATTTTAAGTTCTGTATTTGATAATTACAAGTTCAGATCTTCAAGTTATAATTTGAAATAATAATTAGAAGCTATCAATTTTAAGTTCTGCATTTGACAATTACTAGTTCGGATCTTCAAGTTATAATTTGCAATAATAATTAGAAGCTATCAATTTTAAGTTCTGTATTTGACAATTACTAGTTCAGATCTTCTAGTTATAATTTGCACTAATAATTAGTATTTAACCATTAGAAGTTCTGTATGTGACTATTATAAGTTCAGATCTTCCAATTATTATTTGCAATCTTAGTTTGAATTAAACAATTCGAAGTTCTGTATTTACCTATTACAGGTTCAGATCTTCAAGTTATAATTTGCAATCACAATTTGTATTTAACAAATCTAAGTTCTGTAATTCACTATTACAAGTTCAGATCTTCAAGTTATAATTTACAATAATAATTAGAAGCTATCAATTTTAAGTTCTGTATTTGACAATTACAAGTTCAGATCTTCAAGTTATAATTTGCAATAATAATTAGAAGCTATCAATTTTAAGTTCTGTATTTGACAATTACAAGTTCAGATCTTCAAGTTATAATTTGCACTAATAATTTGTATTTAACAATTAGAAGTTCTTTATTTGACAATTACAAGTTCAGATCTTCAAGTTATAATTTGCAATAATAATTAGAAGCTATCAATTTTAAGTTCTGTATTTGACAATTACTAGTTCAGATCTTCAAGTTATAATTTGCAATCACAATTTGTATTTAACAATGCTAAGTTGCGTATTTGTCTATTACAAGTTCAGATCTTCAAATTATAATTTGCAATAATAATTAGAAGCTATCAATTTTAAGTTCTGTATTTGACAATTACAAGTTCAGATCTTCAAGTTATTATTTGCAATAATAATTAGAAGCTATCAATTTTAAGTTCTGTATTAGACAATTACAAGTTCAGATCTTCAAGTTATAATTTACAATAATAATTAGAAGCTAATAATTTTAAGTTCTGTATTTCACAATTACAAGTTCAGATCTTCAAGTTATAATTTGCAATAATAATTAGAAGCTATCAATTTTAAGTTCTGTATTTAACAATTATTAGTTCAGATCTTCAAGTTATAATTAGAAATAATAATTTGAATTTAACAAATCTAAGTTCTGTAATTCACTATTACAAGTTCAGATCTTCAAGTTATAATTTACAATAATAATTAGAAGCTATCAATTTCAAGATCTGTATTTGACAATTACAAGTTTAGATCTTCAAGTTATAATTTGCAATAATAATTAGGAGCTATTAATTTTAAGTTCTGTATTTGACAATTACAAGTTCAGATCTTCAAGTTATAATTTGAAATAATAATTAGAAGCTATGAATTTTATGTTCTGTATTTGACAATTACAAGTTCAGATCTTCAAGTTATAATTTGCAATAATAATTAGAAGCTATCAATTTTAAGTTCTGTATTTGACAATTACTAGTTCAGATCTTCAAGTTATAATTTGAATTAATAATTTGAATTTAACAAATCTAAGTTCTGTAATTCACTATTACAAGTTCAGATCTTCAAGTTATAATTTCCAATAATAATTAGAAGCTATCAATTTTAAGTGCTGTATTTGACAATTACTACTTCAGATCTTCAAGTTATAATTGGCACTAATAATTTGTATTTAACAATTAGAAGTTCTTTATTTGACAATTACAAGTTCAGATCTTCAAGTTATAATTTGCACTAATAATTTGTATTTAACAATTAGAAGTTCTGTATTTTACTATTACAAGTTCAGATCTTCAAATTATTATTTGCAATCTTAGTTTGAATTTAACCATTCGAAGTTCTGTATTTGACAATTACAAGTTCAGATCTTCAAGTTATAATTTGAAATAATAATTAGTAGCTATCAATTTTAAGTTCTGTATTTGACAATTACAAGTTCAGATCTTCAAGTTATAATTTGCAATAATAATTAGAAGCTATCAATTTTAAGTTCTGTATTTGACAATTACTAGTTCAGATCTTCAAGTTATAATTTGAAATAATAATTTGAATTTAACAAATCCAAGTTCTGTAATTCACTATTACAAGATCAGATCTTAAAGTTATAATTTACAATAATAATTAGAAGCTATCAATTTTAAGTTCTGTATTTGACAATTACAAGTTCAAATCTTCAAGTTATAATTTGCACTAATAATTTGTATTTAACAATTAGAAATTCTGTATTTGACAATTACAAGTTCAGATCTTCAAGTTATAATTTGCAATAATAATTAGAAGCTATCAATTTTAAGTTCTGTATTTGACAATTACAAGTTCAGATCTTCAAGTTATAATTTGCACTAATAATTTGTATTTAACAATTAGAAGTTCTTTATTTGACAATTACAAGTTCAGATCTTCAAGTTATAATTTGCAATAATAATTAGAAGCTATCAATTTTAAGTTCTGTATTTGACAATTACTAGTTCAGATCTTCAAGTTATAATTTGCAATCACAATTTGTATTTAACAATGCTAAGTTGCGTATTTGTCTATTACAAGTTCAGATCTTCAAATTATAATTTGCAATAATAATTAGAAGCTATCAATTTTAAGTTCTGTATTTGACAATTACAAGTTCAGATCTTCAAGTTATTATTTGCAATAATAATTAGAAGCTATCAATTTTAAGTTCTGTATTAGACAATTACAAGTTCAGATCTTCAAGTTATAATTTACAATAATAATTAGAAGCTAATAATTTTAAGTTCTGTATTTCACAATTACAAGTTCAGATCTTCAAGTTATAATTTGCAATAATAATTAGAAGCTATCAATTTTAAGTTCTGTATTTAACAATTATTAGTTCAGATCTTCAAGTTATAATTAGAAATAATAATTTGAATTTAACAAATCTAAGTTCTGTAATTCACTATTACAAGTTCAGATCTTCAAGTTATAATTTACAATAATAATTAGAAGCTATCAATTTCAAGATCTGTATTTGACAATTACAAGTTCAGATCTTCAAGTTATAATTTGCAATAATAATTAGAAGCTATTAATTTTAAGTTCTGTATTTGACAATTACAAGTTCAGATCTTCAAGTTATAATTTGAAATAATAATTAGAAGCTATGAATTTTATGTTCTGTATTTGACAATTACAAGTTCAGATCTTCAAGTTATAATTTGCAATAATAATTAGAAGCTATCAATTTTAAGTGCTGTATTTGACAATTACTAGTTCAGATCTTCAAGTTATAATTTGCACTAATAATTTGTATTTAACAATCAGAAGTTCTGTATTTGACAATTACAAGTTCAGATCTTCAAGTTATAATTTGCAATAATAATTAGAAGCTATTAATTTTAAGTTCTGTATTTGACAATTACAAGTTCAGATCTTCAAGTTATAATTTGAAATAATAATTAGAAGCTATGAATTTTATGTTCTGTATTTGACAATTACAAGTTCAGATCTTCAAGTTATAATTTGCAATAATAATTAGAAGCTATCAATTTTAAATGCTGTATTTGACAATTACAAGTACAGATATTCAAATTATTATTTGCAATAATAATTACAAGCTATCAATTTTAAGTTCTGCATTTGGCAATTTCAAGTTCAGATCTTCAAGTTATTATTTGCAATAATAATTAGAAGCTATTAATTTTAAGTTCTGTATTTGACAATTACAAGTTCAGATCTTCAAGTTATAATTTGAAATAATAATTAGAAGCTATCAATTTTAAGTTCTGTATTTGACAATTACAAGTTCAGATCTTCAAGTTATAATTTGCAATAATAATTAGAAGCTATCAATTTTAAGTTCTGTATTTGACAATTACTAGTTCAGATCTTCAAGTTATAATTTGAATTAATAATTTGAATTTAACAAATCTAAGTTCTGTAATTCACTATTACAAGTTCAGATCTTCAAGTTATAATTTCCAATAATAATTAGAAGCTATCAATTTTAAGTGCTGTATTTGACAATTACTACTTCAGATCTTCAAGTTATAATTTGCACTAATAATTTGTATTTAACAATTAGAAGTTCTTTATTTGACAATTACAAGTTCAGATCTTCAAGTTATAATTTGCACTAATAATTTGTATTTAACAATTAGAAGTTCCTTATTTTACTATTACAAGTTCAGATCTTCAAATTATTATTTGCAATCTTAGTTTGAATTTAACCATTTGAAGTTCTGTATTTGACAATTACAAGTTCAGATCTACAAGTTATAATTTGAAACAATAATTAGTAGCTATCAATTTTAAGTTCTGTATTTGACAATTACAAGTTCAGATCTTCAAGTTATAATTTGCAATAATAATTAGAAGCTATCAATTTTAAGTTCTGTATTTGACAATTACTAGTTCAGATCTTCAAGTTATAATTTGAAATAATAATTTGAATTTAACAAATCCAAGTTCTGTAATTCACTATTACAAGATCAGATCTTCAAGTTATAATTTACAATAATAATTAGAAGCTATCAATTTTAAGTTCTGTATTTGACAATTACAAGTTCAAATCTTCAAGTTATAATTTGCACTAATAATTTGTATTTAACAATTAGAAGTTCTGTATTTGACAATTACAAGTTCAGATCTTCAAGTTATAATTTGCAATAATAATTAGAAGCTATCAATTTTAAGTTCTGTATTTGACAATTACTAGTTCAGATCTTCAAGTTATAATTTGAATTAATAATTTGAATTTAACAAATCTAAGTTCTGTAATTCACTATTACAAGTTCAGATCTTCAAGTTATAATTTACAATAATAATTAGAAGCTATCAATTTTAAGTGCTGTATTTGACAATTACTACTTCAGATCTTCAAGTTTTAATTTGCACTAATAATTTGTATTTAACAATTAGAAGTTCTTTATTTGACAATTACAAGTTCAGATCTTCAAGGTATAATTTGCAATAATAATTAGAAGCTATCAATTTTAAGTTCTGTATTTGACAATTACTAGTTCAGATCTTCAAGTTATAATTTGCAATCACAATTTGTATTTAACAATGCTAAGTTGCGTATTTGTCTATTACAAGTTCAGATCTTCAAATTATAATTTGCAATAATAATTAGAAGCTATCAATTTTAAGTTCTGTATTTGACAATTACAAGTTCAGATCTTCAAGTTATTATTTGCAATAATAATTAGAAACTATCAATTTTAAGTTCTGTATTTGACAATTACAAGTTCAGATCTTCAAGTTATAATTTACAATAATAATTAGAAGCTAATAATTTTAAGTTCTGTATTTCACAATTACAAGTTCAGATCTTCAAGTTATAATTTGCAATAATAATTAGAAGCTATCAATTTTAAGTTCTGTATTTAACAATTATTAGTTCAGATCTTCAAGTTATAATTAGAAATAATAATTTGAATTTAACAAATCTAAGTTCTGTAATTCACTATTACAAGTTCAGATCTTCAAGTTATAATTTACAATAATAATTAGAAGCTATCAATTTCAAGATCTGTATTTGACAATTACAAGTTCAGATCTTCAAGTTATAATTTGCAATAATAATTAGAAGCTATTAATTTTAAGTTCTGTATTTGACAATTACAAGTTCAGATCTTCAAGTTATAATTTGAAATAATAATTAGAAGCTATGAATTTTATGTTCTGAATTTGACAATTACAAGTTCAGATCTTCAAGTTATAATTTGCACTAATAATTTGTATTTAACAATTAGAAGTTCTGTATTTGACTATTACAAGTTCAGATCTTCAAATTATTATTTGCAATCTTAGTTTGAATTTAACCATTCGAAGTTCTGTATTTACCTATTACAGGTTCAGATCTTCAAGTAATAATTTGCACTAATAATTTGTATTTAACAATTCGAAGTTCTGTATTTGACTATTACAAGTTCAGATCTTCAAGTTATAATTTGAATTATAATTATAAGCTATCAATTTTAAGTTCTGTATTTGACAATTACAAGTACAGATATTCAAATTATTATTTGCAATAATAATTAGAAGCTATCAATTTTAAGTTCTGCATTTGACAATTTCAAGTTCAGATCTTCAAGTTATTATTTGCAATAATAATTAGAAGCTATTAATTTTAAGTTCTGTATTTGACAATTACAAGTTCAGATCTTCAAGTTATAATTTGAAATAATAATTAGAAGCTATCAATTTTAAGTTCTGTATTTGACAATTACAAGTTCAGATCTTCAAGTTATAATTTGCAATAATAATTAGAAGCTATCAATTTTAAGTTCTGTATTTGACAATTACTAGTTCAGATCTTCAAGTTATAATTTGAATTAATAATTTGAATTTAACAAATCTAAGTTCTGTAATTCACTATTACAAGTTCAGATCTTCAAGTTATAATTTACAATAATAATTAGAAGCTATCAATTTTAAGTGCTGTATTTGACAATTACTACTTCAGATGTTCAAGTTTTAATTTGCACTAATAATTTGTATTTAACAATTAGAAGTTCTTTATTTGACAATTACAAGTTCAGATCTTCAAGGTATAATTTGCAATAATAATTAGAAGCTATCAATTTTAAGTTCTGTATTTGACAATTACTAGTTCAGATCTTCAAGTTATAATTTGCAATCACAATTTGTATTTAACAATGCTAAGTTGCGTATTTGTCTATTACAAGTTCAGATCTTCAAATTATAATTTGCAATAATAATTAGAAGCTATCAATTTTAAGTTCTGTATTTGACAATTACAAGTTCAGATCTTCAAGTTATAATTTGCAATAATAATTAGAAGCTATCAATTTTAAATGCTGTATTTGACAATTACAAGTACAGATATTCAAATTATTATTTGCAATAATAATTAGAAGCTATCAATTTTAAGTTCTGCATTTGGCAATTTCAAGTTCAGATCTTCAAGTTATTATTTGCAATAATAATTAGAAGCTATTAATTTTAAGTTCTGTATTTGACAATTACAAGTTCAGATCTTCAAGTTATAATTTGAAATAATAATTAGAAGCTATCAATTTTAAGTTCTGTATTTGACAATTACAAGTTCAGATCTTCAAGTTATAATTTGCAATAATAATTAGAAGCTATCAATTTTAAGTTCTGTATTTGACAATTACTAGTTCAGATCTTCAAGTTATAATTTGAATTAATAATTTGAATTTAACAAATCTAAGTTCTGTAATTCACTATTACAAGTTCAGATCTTCAAGTTAAAATTTCCAATAATAATTAGAAGCTATCAATTTTAAGTGCTGTATTTGACAATTACTACTTCAGATCTTCAAGTTATAATTTGCACTAATAATTTGTATTTAACAATTAGAAGTTCTTTATTTGACAATTACAAGTTCAGATCTTCAAGTTATAATTTGCACTAATAATTTGTATTTAACAATTAGAAGTTCTGTATTTTACTATTACAAGTTCAGATCTTCAAATTATTATTTGCATTCTTAGTTTGAATTTAACCATTCGAAGTTCTGTATTTGACAATTACAAGTTCAGATCTTCAAGTTATAATTTGAAATAATAATTAGAAGCTATCAATTTTAAGTTCTGTATTTGACAATTACAAGTTCAGATCTTCAAGTTATAATTTGCAATAATAATTAGAAGCTATCAATTTTAAGTTCTGTATTTGACAATTACTAGTTCAGATCTTCAAGTTATAATTTGAATTAATAATTTGAATTTAACAAATCTAAGTTCTGTAATTCACTATTACAAGTTCAGATCTTCAAGTTATAATTTCCAATAATAATTAGAAGCTATCAATTTTAAGTGCTGTATTTGACAATTACTACTTCAGATCTTCAAGTTATAATTTGCACTAATAATTTGTATTTAACAATTAGAAGTTCTTTATTTGACAATTACAAGTTCAGATCTTCAAGTTATAATTTGCACTAATAATTTGTATTTAACAATTAGAAGTTCTGTATTTTACTATTACAAGTTCAGATCTTCAAATTATTATTTGCATTCTTAGTTTGAATTTAACCATTCGAAGTTCTGTATTTGACAATTACAAGTTCAGATCTTCAAGTTATAATTTGAAATAATAATTAGTAGCTATCAATTTTAAGTTCTGTATTTGACAATTACAAGTTCAGATCTTCAAGTTATAATTTGCAATAATAATTAGAAGCTATCAATTTTAAGTTCTGTATTTGACAATTACTAGTTCAGATCTTCAAGTTATAATTTGAAATAATAATTTGAATTTAACAAATCCAAGTTCTGTAATTCACTATTACAAGATCAGATCTTCAAGTTATAATTTACAATAATAATTAGAAGCTATCAATTTTAAGTTCTGTATTTGACAATTACAAGTTCAAATCTTCAAGTTATAATTTGCACTAATAATTTGTATTTAACAATTAGAAGTTCTGTATTTGACAATTACAAGTTCAGATCTTCAAGTTATAATTTGCAATAATAATTAGAAGCTATCAATTTTAAGTTCTGTATTTGACAATTACAAGTTCAGATCTTCAAGTTATAATTTGCAATAATAATTGGAAGCTATCAATTTTAAGTTCTGTATTTGACAATTACTAGTTCAGATCTTCAAGTTATAATTTGCAATCACAATTTGTATTTAACAATGCTAAGTTGCGTATTTGTCTATTACAAGTTCAGATCTTCAAATTATAATTTGCAATAATAATTAGAAGCTATCAATTTTAAGTTCTGTATTTGACAATTACAAGTTCAGATCTTCAAGTTATTATTTGCAATAATAATTAGAAGCTATCAATTTTAAGTTCTGTATTAGACAATTACAAGTTCAGATCTTCAAGTTATAATTTACAATAATAATTAGAAGCTAATAATTTTAAGTTCTGTATTTCACAATTACAAGTTCAGATCTTCAAGTTATAATTTGCAATAATAATTAGAAGCTATCAATTTTAAGTTCTGTATTTAACAATTATTAGTTCAGATCTTCAAGTTATAATTAGAAATAATAATTTGAATTTAACAAATCTAAGTTCTGTAATTCACTATTACAAGTTCAGATCTTCAAGTTATAATTTACAATAATAATTAGAAGCTATCAATTTCAAGATCTGTATTTGACAATTACAAGTTCAGATCTTCAAGTTATAATTTGCAATAATAATTAGAAGCTATTAATTTTAAGTTCTGTATTTGACAATTACAAGTTCAGATCTTCAAGTTATAATTTGAAATAATAATTAGAAGCTATGAATTTTATGTTCTGTATTTGACAATTACAAGTTCAGATCTTCAAGTTATAATTTGCAATAATAATTAGAAGCTATCAATTTTAAGTTCTGTATTTGACAATTACTAGTTCAGATCTTCAAGTTATAATTTGAATTAATAATTTGAATTTAACAAATCTAAGTTCTGTAATTCACTATTACAAGTTCAGATCTTCAAGTTATAATTTCCAATAATAATTAGAAGCTATCAATTTTAAGTGCTGTATTTGACAATTACTACTTCAGATCTTCAAGTTATAATTTGCACTAATAATTTGTATTTAACAATTAGAAGTTCTTTATTTGACAATTACAAGTTCAGATCTTCAAGTTATAATTTGACTAATAATTTGTATTTAACAATTAGAAGTTCTGTATTTTACTATTACAAGTTCAGATCTTCAAATTATTATTTGCAATCTTAGTTTGAATTTAACCATTCGAAGTTCTGTATTTGACAATTACAAGTTCAGATCTTCAAGTTATAATTTGAAATAATAATTAGTAGCTATCAATTTTAAGTTCTGTATTTGACAATTACAAGTTCAGATCTTCAAGTTATAATTTGCAATAATAATTAGAAGCTATCAATTTTAAGTTCTGTATTTGACAATTACTAGTTCAGATCTTCAAGTTATAATTTGAAATAATAATTTGAATTTAACAAATCCAAGTTCTGTAATTCACTATTACAAGATCAGATCTTCAAGTTATAATTTACAATAATAATTAGAAGCTATCAATTTTAAGTTCTGTATTTGACAATTACAAGTTCAAATCTTCAAGTTATAATTTGCACTAATAATTTGTATTTAACAATTAGAAGTTCTGTATTTGACAATTACAAGTTCAGATCTTCAAGTTATAATTTGCAATAATAATTAGAAGCTATCAATTTTAAGTTCTGTATTTGACAATTACAAGTTCAGATCTTCAAGTTATAATTTGCACTAATAATTTGTATTTAATAATTAGAAGTTCTTTATTTGACAATTACAAGTTCAGATCTTCAAGTTATAATTTGCAATAATAATAAGAAGCTATCAATTTTAAGTTCTGTATTTGACAATTGCTAGTTCAGATCTTCAAGTTATAATTTGCAATCACAATTTGTATTTAACAATGCTAAGTTGCGTATTTGTCTATTACAAGTTCAGATCTTCAAATTATAATTTGCAATAATAATTAGAAGCTATCAATTTTAAGTTCTGTATTTGACAATTACAAGTTCAGATCTTCAAGTTATTATTTGCAATAATAATTAGAAGCCATCAATTTTAAGTTCTGTATTAGACAATTACAAGTTCAGATCTTCAAGTTATAATTTACAATAATAATTAGAAGCTAATAATTTTAAGTTCTGTATTTCACAATTACAAGTTCAGATCTTCAAGTTATAATTTGCAATAATAATTAGAAGCTATCAATTTTAAGTTCTGTATTTAACAATTATTAGTTCAGATCTTCAAGTTATAATTTGAAATAATAATTTGAATTTAACAAATCCAAGTTCTGTAATTCACTATTACAAGATCAGATCTTCAAGTTATAATTTGCACTAATAATTTGTATTTAACAATTAGAAGTTCTTTATTTGACAATTACAAGTTCAGATCTTCAAGTTATAATTTGCACTAATAATTTGTATTTAACAATTAGAAGTTCTGTATTTTACTATTACAAGTTCAGATCTTCAAATTATTATTTGCATTCTTAGTTTGAATTTAACCATTCGAAGTTCTGTATTTGACAATTACAAGTTCAGATCTTCAAGTTATAATTTGAAATAATAATTAGTAGCTATCAATTTTAAGTTCTGTATTTGACAATTACAAGTTCAGATCTTCAAGTTATAATTTGCAATAATAATTAGAAGCTATCAATTTTAAGTTCTGTATTTGACAATTACTAGTTCAGATCTTCAAGTTATAATTTGAAATAATAATTTGAATTTAACAAATCCAAGTTCTGTAATTCACTATTACAAGATCAGATCTTCAAGTTATAATTTACAATAATAATTAGAAGCTATCAATTTTAAGTTCTGTATTTGACAATTACAAGTTCAAATCTTCAAGTTATAATTTGCACTAATAATTTGTATTTAACAATTAGAAGTTCTGTATTTGACAATTACAAGTTCAGATCTTCAAGTTATAATTTGCAATAATAATTAGAAGCTATCAATTTTAAGTTCTGTATTTGACAATTACAAGTTCAGATCTTCAAGTTATAATTTGCAATAATAATTGGAAGCTATCAATTTTAAGTTCTGTATTTGACAATTACTAGTTCAGATCTTCAAGTTATAATTTGCAATCACAATTTGTATTTAACAATGCTAAGTTGCGTATTTGTCTATTACAAGTTCAGATCTTCAAATTATAATTTGCAATAATAATTAGAAGCTATCAATTTTAAGTTCTGTATTTGACAATTACAAGTTCAGATCTTCAAGTTATTATTTGCAATAATAATTAGAAGCTATCAATTTTAAGTTCTGTATTAGACAATTACAAGTTCAGATCTTCAAGTTATAATTTACAATAATAATTAGAAGCTAATAATTTTAAGTTCTGTATTTCACAATTACAAGTTCAGATCTTCAAGTTATAATTTGCAATAATAATTAGAAGCTATCAATTTTAAGTTCTGTATTTAACAATTATTAGTTCAGATCTTCAAGTTATAATTAGAAATAATAATTTGAATTTAACAAATCTAAGTTCTGTAATTCACTATTACAAGTTCAGATCTTCAAGTTATAATTTACAATAATAATTAGAAGCTATCAATTTCAAGATCTGTATTTGACAATTACAAGTTCAGATCTTCAAGTTATAATTTGCAATAATAATTAGAAGCTATTAATTTTAAGTTCTGTATTTGACAATTACAAGTTCAGATCTTCAAGTTATAATTTGAAATAATAATTAGAAGCTATGAATTTTATGTTCTGTATTTGACAATTACAAGTTCAGATCTTCAAGTTATAATTTGCAATAATAATTAGAAGCTATCAATTTTAAGTTCTGTATTTGACAATTACTAGTTCAGATCTTCAAGTTATAATTTGAATTAATAATTTGAATTTAACAAATCTAAGTTCTGTAATTCACTATTACAAGTTCAGATCTTCAAGTTATAATTTCCAATAATAATTAGAAGCTATCAATTTTAAGTGCTGTATTTGACAATTACTACTTCAGATCTTCAAGTTATAATTTGCACTAATAATTTGTATTTAACAATTAGAAGTTCTTTATTTGACAATTACAAGTTCAGATCTTCAAGTTATAATTTGACTAATAATTTGTATTTAACAATTAGAAGTTCTGTATTTTACTATTACAAGTTCAGATCTTCAAATTATTATTTGCAATCTTAGTTTGAATTTAACCATTCGAAGTTCTGTATTTGACAATTACAAGTTCAGATCTTCAAGTTATAATTTGAAATAATAATTAGTAGCTATCAATTTTAAGTTCTGTATTTGACAATTACAAGTTCAGATCTTCAAGTTATAATTTGCAATAATAATTAGAAGCTATCAATTTTAAGTTCTGTATTTGACAATTACTAGTTCAGATCTTCAAGTTATAATTTGAAATAATAATTTGAATTTAACAAATCCAAGTTCTGTAATTCACTATTACAAGATCAGATCTTCAAGTTATAATTTACAATAATAATTAGAAGCTATCAATTTTAAGTTCTGTATTTGACAATTACAAGTTCAAATCTTCAAGTTATAATTTGCACTAATAATTTGTATTTAACAATTAGAAGTTCTGTATTTGACAATTACAAGTTCAGATCTTCAAGTTATAATTTGCAATAATAATTAGAAGCTATCAATTTTAAGTTCTGTATTTGACAATTACAAGTTCAGATCTTCAAGTTATAATTTGCACTAATAATTTGTATTTAATAATTAGAAGTTCTTTATTTGACAATTACAAGTTCAGATCTTCAAGTTATAATTTGCAATAATAATAAGAAGCTATCAATTTTAAGTTCTGTATTTGACAATTGCTAGTTCAGATCTTCAAGTTATAATTTGCAATCACAATTTGTATTTAACAATGCTAAGTTGCGTATTTGTCTATTACAAGTTCAGATCTTCAAATTATAATTTGCAATAATAATTAGAAGCTATCAATTTTAAGTTCTGTATTTGACAATTACAAGTTCAGATCTTCAAGTTATTATTTGCAATAATAATTAGAAGCTATCAATTTTAAGTTCTGTATTAGACAATTACAAGTTCAGATCTTCAAGTTATAATTTACAATAATAATTAGAAGCTAATAATTTTAAGTTCTGTATTTCACAATTACAAGTTCAGATCTTCAAGTTATATATTGCAATAATAATTAGAAGCTATCAATTTTAAGTTCTGTATTTAACAATTATTAGTTCAGATCTTCAAGTTATAATTAGAAATAATAATTTGAATTTAACAAATCTGAGTTCTGTAATTCACTATTACAAGTTCAGATCTTCAAGTTATAATTTACAATAATAATTAGAAGCTATCAATTTCAAGATCTGTATTTGACAATTACAAGTTCAGATCTTCAAGTTATAATTTGCAATAATAATTAGAAGCTATTAATTTTAAGTTCTGTATTTGACAATTACAAGTTCAGATCTTCAAGTTATAATTTGAAATAATAATTAGAAGCTATGAATTTTATGTTCTGTATTTGACAATTACAAGTTCAGATCTTCAAGTTATAATTTGCAATAATAATTAGAAGCTATCAATTTTAAGTGCTGTATTTGACAATTACTAGTTGAGATCTTCAAGTTATAATTTGCACTAATAATTTGTATTTAACAATTAGAAGTTCTGTATTTGACAATTACTAGTTCAGATCTTCAAGTTATAATTTGCACTAATAATTTGTATTTAACAATTAGAAGTTCTGTATTTGACTATTACAAGTTCAGATCTTCAAATTATTATTTGCAATCTTAGTTTGAATTTAACCATTCGAAGTTCTGTATTTACCTATTACAGGTTCAGATCTTCAAGTAATAATTTGCACTAATAATTTGTATTTAACAATTTTAAGTTCTGTATTTGACAATTACAAGTACAGATATTCAAATTATTATTTGCAATAATTATTTGCAATAATAATTAGAAGCTATCAATTTTAAGTTCTGCATTTGACAATTTCAAGTTCAGATCTTCAAGTTATTATTTGCAATAATAATTAGAAGCTATTAATTTTAAGTTCTGTATTTGACAATTACAAGTTCAGATCTTCAAGTTATAATTTGAAATAATAATTAGAAGCTATCAATTTTAAGTTCTGTATTTGACAATTACAAGTTCAGATCTTCAAGTTATAATTTGCAATAATAATTAGAAGCTATCAATTTTAAGTTCTGTATTTGACAATTACTAGTTCAGATCTTCAAGTTATAATTTGAATTAATAATTTGAATTTAACAAATCTAAGTTCTGTAATTCACTATTACAAGTTCAGATCTTCAAGTTATAATTTACAATAATAATTAGAAGCTATCAATTTTAAGTGCTGTATTTGACAATTACTACTTCAGATCTTCAAGTTTTAATTTGCACTAATAATTTGTATTTAACAATTAGAAGTTCTTTATTTGACAATTACAAGTTCAGATCTTCAAGGTATAATTTGCAATAATAATTAGAAGCTATCAATTTTAAGTTCTGTATTTGACAATTACTAGTTCAGATCTTCAAGTTATAATTTGCAATCACAATTTGTATTTAACAATGCTAAGTTGCGTATTTGTCTATTACAAGTTCAGATCTTCAAATTATAATTTGCAATAATAATTAGAAGCTATCAATTTTAAGTTCTGTATTTGACAATTACAAGTTCAGATCTTCAAGTTATTATTTGCAATAATAATTAGAAACTATCAATTTTAAGTTCTTTATTTGACAATTACAAGTTCAGATCTTCAAGTTATAATTTACAATAATAATTAGAAGCTAATAATTTTAAGTTCTGTATTTCACAATTACAAGTGCAGATCTTCAAGTTATAATTTGCAATAATAATTAGAAGCTATCAATTTTAAGTTCTGTATTTAACAATTATTAGTTCAGATCTTCAAGTTATAATTAGAAATAATAATTTGAATTTAACAAATCTAAGTTCTGTAATTCACTATTACAAGTTCAGATCTTCAAGTTATAATTTACAATAATAATTAGAAGCTATCAATTTCAAGATCTGTATTTGACAATTACAAGTTCAGATCTTCAAGTTATAATTTGCAATAATAATTAGAAGCTATTAATTTTAAGTTCTGTATTTGACAATTACAAGTTCAGATCTTCAAGTTATAATTTGAAATAATAATTAGAAGCTATGAATTTTATGTTCTGTATTTGACAATTACAAGTTCAGATCTTCAAGTTATAATTTGCAATAATAATTAGAAGCTATTAATTTTAAGTTCTGTATTTGACAATTACAAGTTCAGATCTTCAAGTTATAATTTGAAATAATAATTAGAAGCTATGAATTTTATGTTCTGTATTTGACAATTACTAGTTCAGATCTTCAAGTTATAATTTGCACTAATAATTTGTATTTAACAATTAGAAGTTCTGTATTTGACAATTACAAGTTCAGATCTTCAAGTTATAATTTGCACTAATAATTTGTATTTAACAATTAGAAGTTCTGTATTTGACTATTACAAGTTCAGATCTTCAAATTATTATTTGCAATCTTAGTTTGAATTTAACCATTCGAAGTTCTGTATTTACCTATTACAGGTTCAGATCTTCAAGTAATAATTTGCACTAATAATTTGTATTTAACAATTCGAAGTTCTGTATTTGACTATTACAAGTTCAGATCTTCAAGTTATAATTTGAATTATAATTATAAGCTATCAATTTTAAGTTCTGTATTTGACAATTACAAGTACAGATATTCAAATTATTATTTGCAATAATTATTTGCAATAATAATTAGAAGCTATCAATTTTAAGTTCTGCATTTGACAATTTCAAGTTCAGATCTTCAAGTTATTATTTGCAATAATAATTAGAAGCTATTAATTTTAAGTTCTGTATTTGACAATTACAAGTTCAGATCTTCAAGTTATAATTTGAAATAATAATTAGAAGCTATCAATTTTAAGTTCTGTATTTGACAATTACAAGTTCAGAACTTCAAGTTATAATTTGCAATAATAATTAGAAGCTATCAATTTTAAGTTCTGTATTTGACAATTACTAGTTCAGATCTTCAAGTTATAATTTGAATTAATAATTTGAATTTAACAAATCTAAGTTCTGTAATTCACTATTACAAGTTCAGATCTTCAAGTTATAATTTACAATAATAAGTAGAAGCTATCAATTTTAAGTGCTGTATTTGACAATTACTACTTCAGATCTTCAAGTTTTAATTTGCACTAATAATTTGTATTTAACAATTAGAAGTTCTTTATTTGACAATTACAAGTTCAGATCTTCAAGGTATAATTTGCAATAATAATTAGAAGCTATCAATTTTAAGTTCTGTATTTGACAATTACTAGTTCAGATCTTCAAGTTATAATTTGCAATCACAATTTGTATTTAACAATGCTAAGTTGCGTATTTGTCTATTACAAGTTCAGATCTTCAAATTATAATTTGCAATAATAATTAGAAGCTATCAATTTTAAGTTCTGTATTTGACAATTACAAGTTCAGATCTTCAAGTTATTATTTGCAATAATAATTAGAAACTATCAATTTTAAGTTCTTTATTTGACAATTACAAGTTCAGATCTTCAAGTTATAATTTACAATAATAATTAGAAGCTAATAATTTTAAGTTCTGTATTTCACAATTACAAGTTCAGATCTTCAAGTTATAATTTGCAATAATAATTAGAAGCTATCAATTTTAAGTTCTGTATTTAACAATTATTAGTTCAGATCTTCAAGTTATAATTAGAAATAATAATTTGAATTTAACAAATCTAAGTTCTGTAATTCACTATTACAAGTTCAGATCTTCAAGTTATAATTTACAATAATAATTAGAAGCTATCAATTTCAAGATCTGTATTTGACAATTACAAGTTCAGATCTTCAAGTTATAATTTGCAATAATAATTAGAAGCTATTAATTTTAAGTTCTGTATTTGACAATTACAAGTTCAGATCTTCAAGTTATAATTTGAAATAATAATTAGAAGCTATGAATTTTATGTTCTGTATTTGACAATTACAAGTTCAGATCTTCAAGTTATAATTTGCAATAATAATTAGAAGCTATTAATTTTAAGTTCTGTATTTGACAATTACAAGTTCAGATCTTCAAGTTATAATTTGAAATAATAATTAGAAGCTATGAATTTTATGTTCTGTATTTGACAATTACTAGTTCAGATCTTCAAGTTATAATTTGCACTAATAATTTGTATTTAACAATTAGAAGTTCTGTATTTGACAATTACAAGTTCAGATCTTCAAGTTATAATTTGCACTAATAATTTGTATTTAACAATTAGAAGTTCTGTATTTGACTATTACAAGTTCAGATCTTCAAATTATTATTTGCAATCTTAGTTTGAATTTAACCATTCGAAGTTCTGTATTTACCTATTACAGGTTCAGATCTTCAAGTAATAATTTGCACTAATAATTTGTATTTAACAATTCGAAGTTCTGTATTTGACTATTACAAGTTCAGATCTTCAAGTTATAATTTGAATTATAATTATAAGCTATCAATTTTAAGTTCTGTATTTGACAATTACAAGTACAGATATTCAAATTATTATTTGCAATAATTATTTGCAATAATAATTAGAAGCTATCAATTTTAAGTTCTGTATTTGACAATTACTAGTTCAGATCTTCAAGTTATAATTTGAATTAATAATTTGAATTTAACAAATCTAAGTTCTGTAATTCACTATTACAAGTTCAGATCTTCAAGTTATAATTTACAATAATAATTAGAAGCTATCAATTTTAAGTGCTGTATTTGACAATTACTACTTCAGATCTTCAAGTTTTAATTTGCACTAATAATTTGTATTTAACAATTAGAAGTTCTTTATTTGACAATTACAAGTTCAGATCTTCAAGGTATAATTTGCAATAATAATTAGAAGCTATCAATTTTAAGTTCTGTATTTGACAATTACTAGTTCAGATCTTCAAGTTATAATTTGCAATCACAATTTGTATTTAACAATGCTAAGTTGCGTATTTGTCTATTACAAGTTCAGATCTTCAAATTATAATTTGCAATAATAATTAGAAGCTATCAATTTTAAGTTCTGTATTTGACAATTACAAGTTCAGATCTTCAAGTTATTATTTGCAATAATAATTAGAAACTATCAATTTTAAGTTCTGTATTTGACAATTACAAGTTCAGATCTTCAAGTTATAATTTACAATAATAATTAGAAGCTAATAATTTTAAGTTCTGTATTTCACAATTACAAGTTCAGATCTTCAAGTTATAATTTGCAATAATAATTAGAAGCTATCAATTTTAAGTTCTGTATTTAACAATTATTAGTTCAGATCTTCAAGTTATAATTAGAAATAATAATTTGAATTTAACAAATCTAAGTTCTGTAATTCACTATTACAAGTTCAGATCTTCAAGTTATAATTTACAATAATAATTAGAAGCTATCAATTTCAAGATCTGTATTTGACAATTACAAGTTCAGATCTTCAAGTTATAATTTGCAATAATAATTAGAAGCTATTAATTTTAAGTTCTGTATTTGACAATTACAAGTTCAGATCTTCAAGTTATAATTTGAAATAATAATTAGAAGCTATGAATTTTATGTTCTGTATTTGACAATTACAAGTTCAGATCTTCAAGTTATAATTTGCAATAATAATTAGAAGCTATCAATTTTAAGTGCTGTATTTGACAATTACTAGTTCAGATCTTCAAGTTATAATTTGCACTAATAATTTGTATTTAACAATTAGAAGTTCTGTATTTGACAATTACAAGTTCAGATCTTCAAGTTATAATTTGCACTAATAATTTGTATTTAACAATTAGAAGTTCTGTATTTGACTATTACAAGTTCAGATCTTCAAATTATTATTTGCAATCTTAGTTTGAATTTAACCATTCGAAGTTCTGTATTTACCTATTACAGGTTCAGATCTTCAAGTAATAATTTGCACTAATAATTTGTATTTAACAATTCGAAGTTCTGTATTTGACTATTACAAGTTCAGATCTTCAAGTTATAATTTGAATTATAATTATAAGCTATCAATTTTAAGTTCTGTATTTGACAATTACAAGTACAGATATTCAAATTATTATTTGCAATAATTATTTGCAATAATAATTAGAAGCTATCAATTTTAAGTTCTGCATTTGACAATTTCAAGTTCAGATCTTCAAGTTATCATTTGCAATAATAATTAGAAGCTATTAATTTTAAGTTCTGTATTTGACAATTACAAGTTCAGATCTTCAAGTTATAATTTGAAATAATAATTAGAAGCTATCAATTTTAAGTTCTGTATTTGACAATTACAAGTTCAGATCTTCAAGTTATAATTTGCAATAATAATTAGAAGCTATCAATTTTAAGTTCTGTATTTGACAATTACTAGTTCAGATCTTCAAGTTATAATTTGAATTAATAATTTGAATTTAACAAATCTAAGTTCTGTAATTCACTATTACAAGTTCAGATCTTCAAGTTATAATTTACAATAATAATTAGAAGCTATCAATTTTAAGTGCTGTATTTGACAATTACTACTTCAGATCTTCAAGTTTTAATTTGCACTAATAATTTGTATTTAACAATTAGAAGTTCTTTATTTGACAATTACAAGTTCAGATCTTCAAGGTATAATTTGCAATAATAATTAGAAGCTATCAATTTTAAGTTCTGTATTTGACAATTACTAGTTCAGATCTTCAAGTTATAATTTGCAATCACAATTTGTATTTAACAATGCTAAGTTGCGTATTTGTCTATTACAAGTTCAGATCTTCAAATTATAATTTGCAATAATAATTAGAAGCTATCAATTTTAAGTTCTGTATTTGACAATTACAAGTTCAGATCTTCAAGTTATTATTTGCAATAATAATTAGAAACTATCAATTTTAAGTTCTGTATTTGACAATTACAAGTTCAGATCTTCAAGTTATAATTTACAATAATAATTAGAAGCTAATAATTTTAAGTTCTGTATTTCACAATTACAAGTTCAGATCTTCAAGTTATAATTTGCAATAATAATTAGAAGCTATCAATTTTAAGTTCTGTATTTAACAATTATTAGTTCAGATCTTCAAGTTATAATTAGAAATAATAATTTGAATTTAACAAATCTAAGTTCTGTAATTCACTATTACAAGTTCAGATCTTCAAGTTATAATTTACAATAATAATTAGAAGCTATCAATTTCAAGATCTGTATTTGACAATTACAAGTTCAGATCTTCAAGTTATAATTTGCAATAATAATTAGAAGCTATTAATTTTAAGTTCTGTATTTGACAATTACAAGTTCAGATCTTCAAGTTATAATTTGAAATAATAATTAGAAGCTATGAATTTTATGTTCTGTATTTGACAATTACAAGTTCAGATCTTCAAGTTATAATTTGCAATAATAATTAGAAGCTATCAATTTTAAGTGCTGTATTTGACAATTACTAGTTCAGATCTTCAAGTTATAATTTGCACTAATAATTTGTATTTAACAATTAGAAGTTCTGTATTTGACAATTACAAGTTCAGATCTTCAAGTTATAATTTGCACTAATAATTTGTATTTAACAATTAGAAGTTCTGTATTTGACTATTACAAGTTCAGATCTTCAAATTATTATTTGCAATCTTAGTTTGAATTTAACCATTCGAAGTTCTGTATTTACCTATTACAGGTTCAGATCTTCAAGTAATAATTTGCACTAATAATTTGTATTTAACAATTCGAAGTTCTGTATTTGACTATTACAAGTTCAGATCTTCAAGTTATAATTTGAATTATAATTATAAGCTATCAATTTTAAGTTCTGTATTTGACAATTACAAGTACAGATATTCAAATTATTATTTGCAATAATTATTTGCAATAATAATTAGAAGCTATCAATTTTAAGTTCTGCATTTGACAATTTCAAGTTCAGATCTTCAAGTTATCATTTGCAATAATAATTAGAAGCTATTAATTTTAAGTTCTGTATTTGACAATTACAAGTTCAGATCTTCAAGTTATAATTTGAAATAATAATTAGAAGCTATCAATTTTAAGTTCTGTATTTGACAATTACAAGTTCAGATCTTCAAGTTATAATTTGCAATAATAATTAGAAGCTATCAATTTTAAGTTCTGTATTTGACAATTACTAGTTCAGATCTTCAAGTTATAATTTGAATTAATAATTTGAATTTAACAAATCTAAGTTCTGTAATTCACTATTACAAGTTCAGATCTTCAAGTTATAATTTACAATAATAATTAGAAGCTATCAATTTTAAGTGCTGTATTTGACAATTACTACTTCAGATCTTCAAGTTTTAATTTGCACTAATAATTTGTATTTAACAATTAGAAGTTCTTTATTTGACAATTACAAGTTCAGATCTTCAAGGTATAATTTGCAATAATAATTAGAAGCTATCAATTTTAAGTTCTGTATTTGACAATTACTAGTTCAGATCTTCAAGTTATAATTTGCAATCACAATTTGTATTTAACAATGCTAAGTTGCGTATTTGTCTATTACAAGTTCAGATCTTCAAATTATAATTTGCAATAATAATTAGAAGCTATCAATTTTAAGTTCTGTATTTGACAATTACAAGTTCAGATCTTCAAGTTATTATTTGCAATAATAATTAGAAACTATCAATTTTAAGTTCTGTATTTGACAATTACAAGTTCAGATCTTCAAGTTATAATTTACAATAATAATTAGAAGCTAATAATTTTAAGTTCTGTATTTCACAATTACAAGTTCAGATCTTCAAGTTATAATTTGCAATAATAATTAGAAGCTATCAATTTTAAGTTCTGTATTTAACAATTATTAGTTCAGATCTTCAAGTTATAATTAGAAATAATAATTTGAATTTAACAAATCTAAGTTCTGTAATTCACTATTACAAGTTCAGATCTTCAAGTTATAATTTACAATAATAATTAGAAGCTATCAATTTCAAGATCTGTATTTGACAATTACAAGTTCAGATCTTCAAGTTATAATTTGCAATAATAATTAGAAGCTATTAATTTTAAGTTCTGTATTTGACAATTACAAGTTCAGATCTTCAAGTTATAATTTGAAATAATAATTAGAAGCTATGAATTTTATGTTCTGTATTTGACAATTACAAGTTCAGATCTTCAAGTTATAATTTGCAATAATAATTGGAAGCTATCAATTTTAAGTGCTGTATTTGACAATTACTAGTTCAGATCTTCAAGTTATAATTTGCACTAATAATTTGTATTTAACAATTAGAAGTTCTGTATTTGACAATTACAAGTTCAGATCTTCAAGTTATAATTTGCAATAATAATTAGAAGCTATCAATTTTAAGTGCTGTATTTGACAATTCCTAGTTCAGATCTTCAAGTTATAATTTGCACTAATAATTTGTATTTAACAATTAGAAGTTCTGTATTTGACAATTACAAGTTCAGATCTTCAAGTTATAATTTGCACTAATAATTTGTATTTAACAATTAGAAGTTCTGTATTTGACTATTACAAGTTCAGATCTTCAAATTATTATTTGCAATCTTAGTTTGAATTTAACCATTCGAAGTTCTGTATTTACCTATTACAGGTTCAGATCTTCAAGTAATAATTTGCACTAATAATTTGTATTTAACAATTCGAAGTTCTGTATTTGACTATTACAAGTTCAGATCTTCAAGTTATAATTTGATTAATAATTATAAGCTATCAATTTTAAGTTCTGTATTTGACAATTACAAGTACAGATATTCAAATTATTATTTGCAATAATTATTTGCAATAATAATTAGAAGCTATCAATTTTAAGTTCTGCATTTGACAATTTCAAGTTCAGATCTTCAAGTTATCATTTGCAATAATAATTAGAAGCTATTAATTTTAAGTTCTGTATTTGACAATTACAAGTTCAGATCTTCAAGTTATAATTTGAAATAATAATTAGAAGCTATCAATTTTAAGTTCTGTATTTGACAATTACAAGTTCAGATCTTCAAGTTATAATTTGCAATAATAATTAGAAGCTATCAATTTTAAGTTCTGTATTTGACAATTACTAGTTCAGATCTTCAAGTTATAATTTGAATTAATAATTTGAATTTAACAAATCTAAGTTCTGTAATTCACTATTACAAGTTCAGATCTTCAAGTTATAATTTACAATAATAATTAGAAGCTATCAATTTTAAGTGCTGTATTTGACAATTACTACTTCAGATCTTCAAGTTTTAATTTGCACTAATAATTTGTATTTAACAATTAGAAGTTCTTTATTTGACAATTACAAGTTCAGATCTTCAAGGTATAATTTGCAATAATAATTAGAAGCTATCAATTTTAAGTTCTGTATTTGACAATTACTAGTTCAGATCTTCAAGTTATAATTTGCAATCACAATTTGTATTTAACAATGCTAAGTTGCGTATTTGTCTATTACAAGTTCAGATCTTCAAATTATAATTTGCAATAATAATTAGAAGCTATCAATTTTAAGTTCTGTATTTGACAATTACAAGTTCAGATCTTCAAGTTATTATTTGCAATAATAATTAGAAACTATCAATTTTAAGTTCTGTATTTGACAATTACAAGTTCAGATCTTCAAGTTATAATTTACAATAATAATTAGAAGCTAATAATTTTAAGTTCTGTATTTCACAATTACAAGTTCAGATCTTCAAGTTATAATTTGCAATAATAATTAGAAGCTATCAATTTTAAGTTCTGTATTTAACAATTATTAGTTCAGATCTTCAAGTTATAATTAGAAATAATAATTTGAATTTAACAAATCTAAGTTCTGTAATTCACTATTACAAGTTCAGATCTTCAAGTTATAATTTACAATAATAATTAGAAGCTATCAATTTCAAGATCTGTATTTGACAATTACAAGTTCAGATCTTCAAGTTATAATTTGCAATAATAATTTGAAGCTATTAATTTTAAGTTCTGTATTTGACAATTACAAGTTCAGATCTTCAAGTTATAATTTGAAATAATAATTAGAAGCTATGAATTTTATGTTCTGTATTTGACAATTACAAGTTCAGATCTTCAAGTTATAATTTGCAATAATAATTGGAAGCTATCAATTTTAAGTGCTGTATTTGACAATTACTAGTTCAGATCTTCAAGTTATAATTTGCACTAATAATTTGTATTTAACAATTAGAAGTTCTGTATTTGACAATTACAAGTTCAGATCTTCAAGTTATAATTTGCACTAATAATTTGTATTTAACAATTAGAAGTTCTGTATTTGACTATTACAAGTTCAGATCTTCAAATTATTATTTGCAATCTTAGTTTGAATTTAACCATTCGAAGTTCTGTATTTACCTATTACAGGTTCAGATCTTCAAGTAATAATTTGCACTAATAATTTGTATTTAACAATTCGAAGTTCTGTATTTGACTATTACTAGTTCAGATCTTCAAGTTATAATTTGAATTATAATTATAAGCTATCAATTTTTAGTTCTGTATTTGACAATTACAAGTACAGATATTCAAATTATTATTTGCAATAATTATTTGCAATAATAATTAGAAGCTATCAATTTTAAGTTCTGCATTTGACAATTTCAAGTTCAGATCTTCAAGTTATCATTTGCAATAATAATTAGAAGCTATTAATTTTAAGTTCTGTATTTGACAATTACAAGTTCAGATCTTCAAGTTATAATTTGAAATAATAATTAGAAGCTATCAATTTTAAGTTCTGTATTTGACAATTACAAGTTCAGATCTTCAAGTTATAATTTGCAATAATAATTAGAAGCTATCAATTTTAAGTTCTGTATTTGACAATTACTAGTTCAGATCTTCAAGTTATAATTTGAATTAATAATTTGAATTTAACAAATCTAAGTTCTGTAATTCACTATTACAAGTTCAGATCTTCAAGTTATAATTTACAATAATAATTAGAAGCTATCAATTTTAAGTGCTGTATTTGACAATTACTACTTCAGATCTTCAAGTTTTAATTTGCACTAATAATTTGTATTTAACAATTAGAAGTTCTTTATTTGACAATTACAAGTTCAGATCTTCAAGGTATAATTTGCAATAATAATTAGAAGCTATCAATTTTAAGTTCTGTATTTGACAATTACTAGTTCAGATCTTCAAGTTATAATTTGCAATCACAATTTGTATTTAACAATGCTAAGTTGCGTATTTGTCTATTACAAGTTCAGATCTTCAAATTATAATTTGCAATAATAATTAGAAGCTATCAATTTTAAGTTCTGTATTTGACAATTACAAGTTCAGATCTTCAAGTTATTATTTGCAATAATAATTAGAAACTATCAATTTTAAGTTCTGTATTTGACAATTACAAGTTCAGATCTTCAAGTTATAATTTACAATAATAATTAGAAGCTAATAATTTTAAGTTCTGTATTTCACAATTACAAGTTCAGATCTTCAAGTTATAATTTGCAATAATAATTAGAAGCTATCAATTTTAAGTTCTGTATTTAACAATTATTAGTTCAGATCTTCAAGTTATAATTAGAAATAATAATTTGAATTTAACAAATCTAAGTTCTGTAATTCACTATTACAAGTTCAGATCTTCAAGTTATAATTTACAATAATAATTAGAAGCTATCAATTTCAAGATCTGTATTTGACAATTACAAGTTCAGATCTTCAAGTTATAATTTGCAATAATAATTAGAAGCTATTAATTTTAAGTTCTGTATTTGACAATTACAAGTTCAGATCTTCAAGTTATAATTTGAAATAATAATTAGAAGCTATGAATTTTATGTTCTGTATTTGACAATTACAAGTTCAGATCTTCAAGTTATAATTTGCAATAATAATTGGAAGCTATCAATTTTAAGTGCTGTATTTGACAATTACTAGTTCAGATCTTCAAGTTATAATTTGCACTAATAATTTGTATTTAACAATTAGAAGTTCTGTATTTGACAATTACAAGTTCAGATCTTCAAGTTATAATTTGCACTAATAATTTGTATTTAACAATTAGAAGTTCTGTATTTGACTATTACAAGTTCAGATCTTCAAATTATTATTTGCAATCTTAGTTTGAATTTAACCATTCGAAGTTCTGTATTTACCTATTACAGGTTCAGATCTTCAAGTAATAATTTGCACTAATAATTTGTATTTAACAATTCGAAGTTCTGTATTTGACTATTACTAGTTCAGATCTTCAAGTTATAATTTGAATTATAATTATAAGCTATCAATTTTTAGTTCTGTATTTGACAATTACTAGTACAGATCTTCAAATTATTATTTGCAATAATATTTAGAAGCTATCAATTTTAAGTTCTGTATTTGACAATTACAAGTTCAGATCTTCAAGTTATAATTTGCAATAATAATTAGAAGCTATCAATTTTAAGTTCTGTATTTGACAATTACTAGTTCAGATCTTCAAGTTATAATTTGCAATCACAATTTGTATTTAACAATGCTAAGTTGCGTATTTGTCTATTACAAGTTCAGATCTTCAAATTATAATTTGCAATAATAATTAGAAGCTATCAATTTTAAGTTCTGTATTTGACAATTACAAGTTCAGATCTTCAAGTTATAATTTGCAATAATAATTAGAAGCTATCAATTTTAAGTTCTGTGTTTGACAATTACTAGTTCAGATCTTCAAGTTATAATTTGAAATAATAATTTGAATTTAACAAATCTAAGTTCTGTAATTCACTATTACAAGTTCAGATCTTCAAGTTATAATTTACAATAATAATTAGAAGCTATCAATTTTAAGTGCTGTATTTGACAATTACTAGTTCAGATCTTCAAGTTATAATTTGCACTAATAATTTGTATTTAACAATTAGAAGTTCTGTATTTGACAATTACAAGTTCAGATCTTCAAGTTATAATTTGCACTAATAATTTGTATTTAACAATTAGAAGTTCAGTATTTGACTATTACAAGTTCAGATCTTCAAGTTATAATTTGAATTATAATTATAAGCTATCAATTTTAAGTTATGTATTTGACAATTACTAGTTCAGATCTTCAAGTTATAATTAGAAATAATAATTAGAAGCTATCAATTTTAAGTTCTGTATTTGACAATTACTAGTTCAGATCTTCAAGTTATAATTAGAAATAATAATTTGAATTTGACAAATCTAAGTTCTGTAATTCACTATTACAAGTTCAGATCTTCAAGTTATAATTTACAATAATAATTATAAGCTATCAATTTTAAGTTCTGTATTTGACAATTACTAGTTCAGATCTTCAAGTTATAATTTGCACTAATAATTTGTATTTAACAATTAGAAGTTCTGTATTTGACAATTACAAGTTCAGATCTTCAAGTTATAATTTGCACTAATAATTTGTATTTAACAATTAGAAGTTCTGTATTTGACTATTACAAGTTCAGATCTTCAAATTATTATTTGCAATCTTAGTTTGAATTTAACCATTCGAAGTTCTGTATTTACCTATTACAGGTTCAGATCTTCAAGTAATAATTTGCACTAATAATTTGTATTTAACAATTCGAAGTTCTGTATTTGACTATTACAAGTTCAGATCTTCAAGTTATAATTTGAATTATAATTATAAGCTATCAATTTTAAGTTCTGTATTTGACAATTACAAGTACAGATATTCAAATTATTATTTGCAATAATTATTTGCAATAATAATTAGAAGCTATCAATTTTAAGTTCTGCATTTGACAATTTCAAGTTCAGATCTTCAAGTTATCATTTGCAATAATAATTAGAAGCTATTAATTTTAAGTTCTGTATTTGACAATTACAAGTTCAGATCTTCAAGTTATAATTTGAAATAATAATTAGAAGCTATCAATTTTAAGTTCTGTATTTGACAATTACAAGTTCAGATCTTCAAGTTATAATTTGCAATAATAATTAGAAGCTATCAATTTTAAGTTCTGTATTTGACAATTACTAGTTCAGATCTTCAAGTTATAATTTGAATTAATAATTTGAATTTAACAAATCTAAGTTCTGTAATTCACTATTACAAGTTCAGATCTTCAAGTTATAATTTACAATAATAATTAGAAGCTATCAATTTTAAGTGCTGTATTTGACAATTACTAGTTCAGATCTTCAAGTTATAATTTGCACTAATAATTTGTATTTAACAATTAGAAGTTCTGTATTTGACAATTACAAGTTCAGATCTTCAAGTTATAATTTGCACTAATAATTTGTATTTAACAATTAGAAGTTCAGTATTTGACTATTACAAGTTCAGATCTTCAAGTTATAATTTGAATTATAATTATAAGCTATCAATTTTAAGTTATGTATTTGACAATTACTAGTTCAGATCTTCAAGTTATAATTAGAAATAATAATTAGAAGCTATCAATTTTAAGTTCTGTATTTGACAATTACTAGTTCAGATCTTCAAGTTATAATTAGAAATAATAATTTGAATTTGACAAATCTAAGTTCTGTAATTCACTATTACAAGTTCAGATCTTCAAGTTATAATTTACAATAATAATTATAAGCTATCAATTTTAAGTTCTGTATTTGACAATTACTAGTTCAGATCTTCAAGTTATAATTTGCACTAATAATTTGTATTTAACAATTAGAAGTTCTGTATTTGACAATTACAAGTTCAGATCTTCAAGTTATAATTTGCACTAATAATTTGTATTTAACAATTAGAAGTTCTGTATTTGACTATTACAAGTTCAGATCTTCAAATTATTATTTGCAATCTTAGTTTGAATTTAACCATTCGAAGTTCTGTATTTACCTATTACAGGTTCAGATCTTCAAGTAATAATTTGCACTAATAATTTGTATTTAACAATTCGAAGTTCTGTATTTGACTATTACAAGTTCAGATCTTCAAGTTATAATTTGAATTATAATTATAAGCTATCAATTTTAAGTTCTGTATTTGACAATTACAAGTACAGATATTCAAATTATTATTTGCAATAATTATTTGCAATAATAATTAGAAGCTATCAATTTTAAGTTCTGCATTTGACAATTTCAAGTTCAGATCTTCAAGTTATCATTTGCAATAATAATTAGAAGCTATTAATTTTAAGTTCTGTATTTGACAATTACAAGTTCAGATCTTCAAGTTATAATTTGAAATAATAATTAGAAGCTATCAATTTTAAGTTCTGTATTTGACAATTACAAGTTCAGATCTTCAAGTTATAATTTGCAATAATAATTAGAAGCTATCAATTTTAAGTTCTGTATTTGACAATTACTAGTTCAGATCTTCAAGTTATAATTTGAATTAATAATTTGAATTTAACAAATCTAAGTTCTGTAATTCACTATTACAAGTTCAGATCTTCAAGTTATAATTTACAATAATAATTAGAAGCTATCAATTTTAAGTGCTGTATTTGACAATTACTACTTCAGATCTTCAAGTTTTAATTTGCACTAATAATTTGTATTTAACAATTAGAAGTTCTTTATTTGACAATTACAAGTTCAGATCTTCAAGGTATAATTTGCAATAATAATTAGAAGCTATCAATTTTAAGTTCTGTATTTGACAATTACTAGTTCAGATCTTCAAGTTATAATTTGCAATCACAATTTGTATTTAACAATGCTAAGTTGCGTATTTGTCTATTACAAGTTCAGATCTTCAAATTATAATTTGCAATAATAATTAGAAGCTATCAATTTTAGTTCTGTATTTGACAATTACAAGTTCAGATCTTCAAGTTATTATTTGCAATAATAATTAGAAACTATCAATTTTAAGTTCTGTATTTGACAATTACAAGTTCAGATCTTCAAGTTATAATTTACAATAATAATTAGAAGCTAATAATTTTAAGTTCTGTATTTCACAATTACAAGTTCAGATCTTCAAGTTATAATTTGCAATAATAATTAGAAGCTATCAATTTTAAGTTCTGTATTTAACAATTATTAGTTCAGATCTTCAAGTTATAATTAGAAATAATAATTTGAATTTAACAAATCTAAGTTCTGTAATTCACTATTACAAGTTCAGATCTTCAAGTTATAATTTACAATAATAATTAGAAGCTATCAATTTCAAGATCTGTATTTGACAATTACAAGTTCAGATCTTCAAGTTATAATTTGCAATAATAATTAGAAGCTATTAATTTTAAGTTCTGTATTTGACAATTACAAGTTCAGATCTTCAAGTTATAATTTGAAATAATAATTAGAAGCTATGAATTTTATGTTCTGTATTTGACAATTACAAGTTCAGATCTTCAAGTTATAATTTGCAATAATAATTGGAAGCTATCAATTTTAAGTGCTGTATTTGACAATTACTAGTTCAGATCTTCTAGTTATAATTTGCACTAATAATTTGTATTTAACAATTAGAAGTTCTGTATTTGACAATTACAAGTTCAGATCTTCAAGTTATAATTTGCACTAATAATTTGTATTTAACAATTAGAAGTTCTGTATTTGACTATTACAAGTTCAGATCTTCAAATTATTATTTGCAATCTTAGTTTGAATTTAACCATTCGAAGTTCTGTATTTACCTATTACAGGTTCAGATCTTCAAGTAATAATTTGCACTAATAATTTGTATTTAACAATTCGAAGTTCTGTATTTGACTATTACTAGTTCAGATCTTCAAGTTATAATTTGAATTATAATTATAAGCTATCAATTTTTAGTTCTGTATTTGACAATTACTAGTACAGATCTTCAAATTATTATTTGCAATAATATTTAGAAGCTATCAATTTTAAGTTCTGTATTTGACAATTACAAGTTCAGATCTTCAAGTTATAATTTGCAATAATAATTAGAAGCTATCAATTTTAAGTTCTGTATTTGACAATTACTAGTTCAGATCTTCAAGTTATAATTTGCAATCACAATTTGTATTTAACAATGCTAAGTTGCGTATTTGTCTATTACAAGTTCAGATCTTCAAATTATAATTTGCAATAATAATTAGAAGCTATCAATTTTAAGTTCTGTATTTGACAATTACAAGTTCAGATCTTCAAGTTATAATTTGCAATAATAATTAGAAGCTATCAATTTTAAGTTCTGTGTTTGACAATTACTAGTTCAGATCTTCAAGTTATAATTTGAAATAATAATTTGAATTTAACAAATCTAAGTTCTGTAATTCACTATTACAAGTTCAGATCTTCAAGTTATAATTTACAATAATAATTAGAAGCTATCAATTTTAAGTGCTGTATTTGACAATTACTAGTTCAGATCTTCAAGTTATAATTTGCACTAATAATTTGTATTTAACAATTAGAAGTTCTGTATTTGACAATTACAAGTTCAGATCTTCAAGTTATAATTTGCACTAATAATTTGTATTTAACAATTAGAAGTTCAGTATTTGACTATTACAAGTTCAGATCTTCAAGTTATAATTTGAATTATAATTATAAGCTATCAATTTTAAGTTATGTATTTGACAATTACAAGTACAGATCTTCAAATTATTATTTGCAATAACAATTAGAAGCTATCAATTTTTAGTTCTGGAATTGACAATTACAAGTTCAGATCTACAAGTTATAATTTACAATAATAATTAGAAGCTATCAATTTTAAGTTCTGTATTTGACAATTACAAGTTCAGATCTTCAAGTTATAATTTGAAATAATAATTAGAAGCTATCAATTTTAAGTTCTGTATTTGACAATTACAAGTTCAGATCTTCAAGTTATAATTTGCAATAATAATTAGAAGCTATCAATTTTAAGTTCTGTATTTGACAATTACTAGTTCAGATCTTCAAGTTATAATTAGAAATAATAATTTGAATTTGACAAATCTAAGTTCTGTAATTCACTATTACAAGTTCAGATCTTCAAGTTATAATTTACAATAATAATTATAAGCTATCAATTTTAAGTTCTGTATTTGACAATTACAAGTTCAGATCTTCAAGTTATAATTTGCACTAATAATTTGTATTTAACAATTAGAAGTTCAGTATTTGACTATTACAAGTTCAGATCTTCAAGTTATAATTTGAATTATAATTATAAGCTATCAATTTTAAGTTCTGTATTTGACAATTACAAGTACAGATCTTCAAATTATTATTTGCAATAACAATTAGAAGCTATCAATTTTTAGTTCTGTATTTGACAATTACAAGTTCAGATCTACAAGTTATAATTTACAATAATAATTAGAAGCTATCAATTTTAAGTTCTGTATTTGACAATTACAAGTTCAGATCTTCAAGTTATAATTTGAAATAATAATTAGAAGCTATCAATTTTAAGTTCTGTATTTGACAATTACAAGTTCAGATCTTCAAGTTATAATTTGCAATAATAATTAGAAGCTATCAATTTTAAGTTCTGTATTTGACAATTACTAGTTCAGATCTTCAAGTTATAATTAGAAATAATAATTTGAATTTGACAAATCTAAGTTCTGTAATTCACTATTACAAGTTCAGATCTTCAAGTTATAATTTACAATAATAATTATAAGCTATCAATTTTAAGTTCTGTATTTGACAATTACAAGTTCAGATCTTCAAGTTATATTTTGCACTAATAATTTGTATTTAACAATTAGAAGTTCTATATTTGACTATTACAAGTTCAGATCTTCAAATAATTATTTGCAATCTTAGTTTTAATTTAACAATTTGAAGTTCTGTATTTGACTATTACAAGCTCAGATCTTCAAGTTATAATTTGCACTAATAATTTGTATTAGCAATTTTAAGTTCTGTATTTGACAATTACTAGTTCAGATCTTCAAGTTATAATTTGAAATAATAATTTGTATTATCAAATCTAAGTTCTGTAATTCACTATTACAAGTTCAGATCTTCAAGTTATAATATGCAATAATAATTAGAAGCTATCAGTTTTAAGTTCTGTATTTGACAATTACAAGTTCAGATCTTCAAGTTATAATTTGCACTAATAATTTGTATTTAACAATTCGAAGTTCTGTATTTGACTATTACAAGTTCAGATCTTCAAGTTATAATTTGAATTATAATTATAAGCTATCAATTTTAAGTTGTGTATTTGACAATTACAAGTTCAGATCTTCAAGTTATAATTTGCACTAATAATTTGTATTTAACAATTTTAAGTTCTGTATTTGACAATTACTAGTTCAGATCTTCAAGTTATAATTTGAAATAATAATATGAATTTAACAAATCTAAGTTCTGTAATTCACTATTACAATTTCAGATCTTCAAGTTATAATTGGCAATAATAATTAGAAGCTTACAATTTTAATTTCTGTATTTGACAATTACAAGTTCAGATCTTCAAGTTATAATTTGCACTAATAATTTGTATTTAACAATTTTAAGTTCTGTATTTGACAATTACTAGTTCAGATCTTCAAGTTATAATTTGAAATAATAATTTGTATTTAACAAATCTAAGTTCTGTAATTCACTATTACAAGTTCAGATCTTCAAGTTATGATATGCAATAATAATTAGAAGCTATCAATTTTAAGTTCTGTATTTGACAATTACAAGTTCAGATTTTCAAGTTATAATTTGCACTAATAATTTGTATTTAAAAATTCGAAGTTCTGTATTTGACTATTACAAGTTCAGATCTTTAAGTTATAATTTGAATTATAATTGTAAGCTATCAATTTTAAGTTCTGTATTTGACAATTACAAGTACAGATCTTCAAATTATTATTTGCAATAATAATTAGAAGCTATCAATTTTAAGTTCTGCATTTGACAATTACAAGTTCAGATCTTCAAGTTATTATTTGCAATAATAATTAGAAGCTATCAATTTTAAGTTCTGTATTTGACAATTACAAGTTCAGATCCTCTAGTTATAATTTGCAATAATAATTTGTATTTAACAAATCTAAGTTCTGTAATTCACTATTACAAGTTCAGATCTTCAAGTTATAATATGCAATAATAATTAGAATCTATCAGTTTTAAGTTCTGTATTTGACAATTACAAGTTCAGATCTTCATGTTATAATTTGCACTAATAATTTGTATTTAACAATTCGAAGTTCTGTATTTGACTATTACAAGTTCAGATCTTCAAGTTATAATTTGAATTATAATTATAAGCTATCAATTTTTAGTTCTGTATTTGACAATTACTAGTACAGATCTTCAAATTATTATTTGCAATAATAATTAGAAGCTATCAATTTTAAGTTCTGTATTTGACAATTACTAGTTCAGATCTTCAAGTTATAATTTGCAATCACAATTTGTATTTAACAATGCTAAGTTGCGTATTTGTCTATTACAAGTTCAGATCTTCAAATTATAATTTGCAATAATAATTAGAAGCTATCAATTTTAAGTTCTGTATTTGACAATTACAAGTTCAGATCTTCAAGTTATAATTTGCAATAATAATTAGAAGCTATCAATTTTAAGTTGCGTATTTGTCTATTACAAGTTCAGATCTTCAAATTATAATTTGCAATAATAATTAGAAGCTATCAATTTTAAGTTCTGTATTTGACAATTACAAGTTCAGATCTTCAAGTTATAATTTACAATAATAATTAGAAGCTATCAATTTTAAGTGCTGTATTTGACAATTACTAGTTCAGATCTTCAAGTTATAATTTGCACTAATAATTTGTATTTAACAATTAGAAGTTCTGTATTTGACAATTACAAGTTCAGATCTTCAAGTTATAATTTGCACTAATAATTTGTATTTAACAATTAGAAGTTCAGTATTTGACTATTACAAGTTCAGATCTTCAAGTTATAATTTGAATTATAATTATAAGCTATCAATTTTAAGTTCTGTATTTGACAATTACAAGTACAGATCTTCAAATTATTATTTGCAATAACAATTAGAAGCTATCAATTTTTAGTTCTGTATTTGACAATTACAAGTTCAGATCTACAAGTTATAATTTACAATAATAATTAGAAGCTATCAATTTTAAGTTCTGTATTTGACAATTACTAGTTCAGATCTTCAAGTTATAATTTGAAATAATAATTTGTATTATCAAATCTAAGTTCTGTAATTCACTATTACAAGTTCAGATCTTCAAGTTATAATATGCAATAATAATTAGAAGCTATCAGTTTTAAGTTCTGTATTTGACAATTACAAGTTCAGATCTTCAAGTTATAATTTGCACTAATAATTTGTATTTAACAATTCGAAGTTCTGTATTTGACTATTACAAGTTCAGATCTTCAAGTTATAATTTGAATTATAATTATAAGCTATCAATTTTAAGTTGTGTATTTGACAATTACAAGTTCAGATCTTCAAGTTATAATTTGCACTAATAATTTGTATTTAACAATTTTAAGTTCTGTATTTGACAATTACTAGTTCAGATCTTCAAGTTATAATTTGAAATAATAATATGAATTTAACAAATCTAAGTTCTGTAATTCACTATTACAATTTCAGATCTTCAAGTTATAATTGGCAATAATAATTAGAAGCTTACAATTTTAATTTCTGTATTTGACAATTACAAGTTCAGATCTTCAAGTTATAATTTGCACTAATAATTTGTATTTAACAATTTTAAGTTCTGTATTTGACAATTACTAGTTCAGATCTTCAAGTTATAATTTGAAATAATAATTTGTATTTAACAAATCTAAGTTCTGTAATTCACTATTACAAGTTCAGATCTTCAAGTTATGATATGCAATAATAATTAGAAGCTATCAATTTTAAGTTCTGTATTTGACAATTACAAGTTCAGATTTTCAAGTTATAATTTGCACTAATAATTTGTATTTAAAAATTCGAAGTTCTGTATTTGACTATTACAAGTTCAGATCTTTAAGTTATAATTTGAATTATAATTGTAAGCTATCAATTTTAAGTTCTGTATTTGACAATTACAAGTACAGATCTTCAAATTATTATTTGCAATAATAATTAGAAGCTATCAATTTTAAGTTCTGCATTTGACAATTACAAGTTCAGATCTTCAAGTTATTATTTGCAATAATAATTAGAAGCTATCAATTTTAAGTTCTGTATTTGACAATTACAAGTTCAGATCCTCTAGTTATAATTTGCAATAATAATTTGTATTTAACAAATCTAAGTTCTGTAATTCACTATTACAAGTTCAGATCTTCAAGTTATAATATGCAATAATAATTAGAATCTATCAGTTTTAAGTTCTGTATTTGACAATTACAAGTTCAGATCTTCATGTTATAATTTGCACTAATAATTTGTATTTAACAATTCGAAGTTCTGTATTTGACTATTACAAGTTCAGATCTTCAAGTTATAATTTGAATTATAATTATAAGCTATCAATTTTTAGTTCTGTATTTGACAATTACTAGTACAGATCTTCAAATTATTATTTGCAATAATAATTAGAAGCTATCAATTTTAAGTTCTGTATTTGACAATTACTAGTTCAGATCTTCAAGTTATAATTTGCAATCACAATTTGTATTTAACAATGCTAAGTTGCGTATTTGTCTATTACAAGTTCAGATCTTCAAATTATAATTTGCAATAATAATTAGAAGCTATCAATTTTAAGTTCTGTATTTGACAATTACAAGTTCAGATCTTCAAGTTATAATTTGCAATAATAATTAGAAGCTATCAATTTTAAGTTGCGTATTTGTCTATTACAAGTTCAGATCTTCAAATTATAATTTGCAATAATAATTAGAAGCTATCAATTTTAAGTTCTGTATTTGACAATTACAAGTTCAGATCTTCAAGTTATAATTTACAATAATAATTAGAAGCTATCAATTTTAAGTGCTGTATTTGACAATTACTAGTTCAGATCTTCAAGTTATAATTTGCACTAATAATTTGTATTTAACAATTAGAAGTTCTGTATTTGACAATTACAAGTTCAGATCTTCAAGTTATAATTTGCACTAATAATTTGTATTTAACAATTAGAAGTTCAGTATTTGACTATTACAAGTTCAGATCTTCAAGTTATAATTTGAATTATAATTATAAGCTATCAATTTTAAGTTCTGTATTTGACAATTACAAGTACAGATCTTCAAATTATTATTTGCAATAACAATTAGAAGCTATCAATTTTTAGTTCTGTATTTGACAATTACAAGTTCAGATCTACAAGTTATAATTTACAATAATAATTAGAAGCTATCAATTTTAAGTTCTGTATTTGACAATTACAAGTTCAGATCTTCAAGTTATAATTTGAAATAATAATTAGAAGCTATCAATTTTAAGTTCTGTATTTGACAATTACAAGTTCAGATCTTCAAGTTATAATTTGCAATAATAATTAGAAGCTATCAATTTTAAGTTCTGTATTTGACAATTACTAGTTCAGATCTTCAAGTTATAATTAGAAATAATAATTTGAATTTGACAAATCTAAGTTCTGTAATTCACTATTACAAGTTCAGATCTTCAAGTTATAATTTACAATAATAATTATAAGCTATCAATTTTAAGTTCTGTATTTGACAATTACAAGTTCAGATCTTCAAGTTATATTTTGCACTAATAATTTGTATTTAACAATTAGAAGTTCTATATTTGACTATTACAAGTTCAGATCTTCAAATAATTATTTGCAATCTTAGTTTTAATTTAACAATTTGAAGTTCTGTATTTGACTATTACAAGCTCAGATCTTCAAGTTATAATTTGCACTAATAATTTGTATTAGCAATTTTAAGTTCTGTATTTGACAATTACTAGTTCAGATCTTCAAGTTATAATTTGAAATAATAATTTGTATTATCAAATCTAAGTTCTGTAATTCACTATTACAAGTTCAGATCTTCAAGTTATAATATGCAATAATAATTAGAAGCTATCAGTTTTAAGTTCTGTATTTGACAATTACAAGTTCAGATCTTCAAGTTATAATTTGCACTAATAATTTGTATTTAACAATTCGAAGTTCTGTATTTGACTATTACAAGTTCAGATCTTCAAGTTATAATTTGAATTATAATTATAAGCTATCAATTTTAAGTTGTGTATTTGACAATTACAAGTTCAGATCTTCAAGTTATAATTTGCACTAATAATTTGTATTTAACAATTTTAAGTTCTGTATTTGACAATTACTAGTTCAGATCTTCAAGTTATAATTTGAAATAATAATATGAATTTAACAAATCTAAGTTCTGTAATTCACTATTACAATTTCAGATCTTCAAGTTATAATTGGCAATAATAATTAGAAGCTTACAATTTTAATTTCTGTATTTGACAATTACAAGTTCAGATCTTCAAGTTATAATTTGCACTAATAATTTGTATTTAACAATTTTAAGTTCTGTATTTGACAATTACTAGTTCAGATCTTCAAGTTATAATTTGAAATAATAATTTGTATTTAACAAATCTAAGTTCTGTAATTCACTATTACAAGTTCAGATCTTCAAGTTATGATATGCAATAATAATTAGAAGCTATCAATTTTAAGTTCTGTATTTGACAATTACAAGTTCAGATCTTCAAGTTATAATTTGCACTAATAATTTGTATTTAAAAATTCGAAGTTCTGTATTTGACTATTACAAGTTCAGATCTTTAAGTTATAATTTGAATTATAATTGTAAGCTATCAATTTTAAGTTCTGTATTTGACAATTACAAGTACAGATCTTCAAATTATTATTTGCAATAATAATTAGAAGCTATCAATTTTAAGTTCTGCATTTGACAATTACAAGTTCAGATCTTCAAGTTATTATTTGCAATAATAATTAGAAGCTATCAATTTTAAGTTCTGTATTTGACAATTACAAGTTCAGATCCTCTAGTTATAATTTGCAATAATAATTAGAAGCTATCAATTTTAAGTTCTGTATTTGACAATTACTAGTTCAGATCTTCAAGTTATAATTTGAAATAATAATTTGAATTTAACAAATCTAAGTTCTGTAATTCACTATTACAAGTTCAGATCTTCAAGTTATAATTTACAATAATAATTATAAGCTATCAGTTTTAAGTTCTGTATTTGACAATTACTAGTTCAGATCTTCAAGTTATAATTTGAAATAATAATTTGAATTTAACAAATCTAAGTTCTGTAATTCACTATTACAAGTTCAGATCTTCAAATTATAATTTGAATAATAAATAGAAGCTATCAATTTTAAGTTCTGTATATGACAATTACATGTTCAGATCTTCAAGTTATAATTTGCACTAATAATTTGTATTTAACAATTAGTAGTTCTGTATTTGACAATTACAAGTTCAGATCTTCAAGTTATAATTTGCACTAATAATTTCTATTTAACAATTAGAAGTTCTGTATTTGACTATTACAAGTTTAGATCTTCAAATTATTATTTGCAATAATAATTAGAAGCTATCAATTTTAAATTCTGCATTTGACAATTACAAGTTCAGATCTTCAAGTTATAATTTGCACTAATAATTTGTATTTAACAATTAGAAGTTCAGTATTTGACTATTACAAGTTCAGATCTTCAAGTTATAATTTGAATTATAATTATAAGCTATCAATTTTAAGTTCTGTATTTGACAATTACAAGTACAGATCTTCAAATTATTATTTGCAATAACAATTAGAAGCTATCAATTTTTAGTTCTGTATTTGACAATTACAAGTTCAGATCTACAAGTTATAATTCACAATAATAATTAGAAGCTATCAATTTTAAGTTCTGTATTTGACAATTACAAGTTCAGATCTTCAAGTTATAATTTGCACTAATAATTTGTATTTAACAATTAGAAGTTCAGTATTTGACTATTACAAGTTCAGATCTTCAAGTTATAATTTGCACTAATAATTTGTATTTAACAATTCGAAGTTCTGTATTTGACTATTACAAGTTCAGATCTTCAAGTTATAATTTGAATTATAATTATAAGCTATCAATTTTAAGTTGTGTATTTGACAATTACAAGTTCAGATCTTCAAGTTATAATTTGCACTAATAATTTGTATTTAACAATTTTAAGTTCTGTATTTGACAATTACTAGTTCAGATCTTCAAGTTATAATTTGAAATAATAATTTGAATTTAACAAATCTAAGTTCTGTAATTCACTATTACAAGTTCAGATCTTCAAGTTATAATTGGCAATAATAATTAGAAGCTTACAAATTTAATTTCTGTATTTGAGAATTACAAGTTCAGATCTTCAAGTTATAATTTGCACTAATAATTTGTATTTAACAATTTTAAGTTCTGTATTTGACAATTACTAGTTCAGATCTTCAAGTTATAATTTGAAATAATAATTTGTATTTAACAAATCTAAGTTCTGTAATTCACTATTACAAGTTCAGATCTTCAAGTTATGATATGCAATAATAATTAGAAGCTATCAATTTTAAGTTCTGTATTTGACAATTACAAGTTCAGATCTTCAAGTTATAATTTGCACTAATAATTTGTATTTAAAAATTCGAAGTTCTGTATTTGACTATTACAAGTTCAGATCTTTAAGTTATAATTTGAATTATAATTATAAGCTATCAATTTTAAGTTCTGTATTTGACAATTACAAGTACAGATCTTCAAATTATTATTTGCAATAATAATTAGAAGCTATCAATTTTAAGTTCTGCATTTGACAATTACAAGTTCAGATCTTCAAGTTATTATTTGCAATAATAATTAGAAGCTATCAATTTTAAGTTCTGTATTTGACAATTACTAGTTCAGATCCTCTAGTTATAATTTGCAATAATAATTAGAAGCTATCAATTTTAAGTTCTGTATTTGACAATTACTAGTTCAGATCTTCAAGTTATAATTTGAAATAATAATTTGAATTTAACAAATCTAAGTTCTGTAATTCACTATTACAAGTTCAGATCCTCAAGTTATAATTTACAATAATAATTATAAGCTATCAATTTTAAGTTCTGTATTTGACAATTACTAGTTCAGATCTTCAAGTTATAATTTGAAATAATAATTTGAATTTAACAAATCTAAGTTCTGTAATTCTCTATTACAAGTTCAGATCTTCAAATTATAATATGAATAATAAATAGAAGCTATCAATTTTAAGTTCTGTATATGACAATTACATGTTCAGATCTTCAAGTTAAATTTGCACCAATAATTTGTATTTAACAATTAGTAGTTCTGTATTTGACAATTACAAGTTCAGATCTTCAAGTTATAATTTGCACTAATAATTTCTATTTAACAATTAGAAGTTCTGTATTTGACTATTACAAGTTTAGATCTTCAAATTATTATTTGCAATAATAATTAGAAGCTATCAATTTTAAGTTCTGCATTTGACAATTACAAGTTCAGATCTTCAAGTTATTATTTGCAATAATAATTAGAAGCTATTAATTTTAAGTTCTGTATTTGACAATTACAAGTTCAGATCTTCAAGTTATAATTTGAAATAATAATTAGAAGCTATCAATTTTAAGTTCTGTATTTGACAATTACAAGTTCAGATCTTCAAGTTATAATTTGCAATAATAATTAGAAGCTATCAATTTAAAGTTCTGTATTTGACAATTACTAGTTCAGATCTTCAAGTTATAATTAGAAATAATAATTTGAATTTGACAAATCCAAGTTCTGTAATTCACTATTACAAGTTCAGATCTTCAAGTTATAATTTACAATAATAATTAGAAGCTATCAATTTTAAGTTCTGTATTTGACAATTACAAGTTCAGATCTACAAGTTATAATTTGCACTAATAATTTGTATTTAACAATTAGAAGTTCTGTATTTGACAATTACAAGTTCAGATCTACAAGTTATAATTTGAAATAATAATTAGAAGCTATCAATTTTAAGTTCTGTATTTGACAATTACTAGCTCAGATCTTCAAGTTATAATTTGAAATAATAATTTGAATTTAACAAATCTAAGTTCTGTAATTCACTATTACAAGTTCAGATCTTCAAGTTATAATTTACAATAATAATTATAAGCTATCAATTTTAAGTTCTGTATTTGACAATTACTAGTTCAGATCTTCAAGTTATAATTTGAAATAATAATTTGAATTTAACAAATCTAAGTTCTGTAATTCACTATTACAAGTTCAGATCTTCAAATTATAATTTGAATAATAAATAGCAGCTATCAATTTAAGTTCTGTATATGACAATTACATGTTCAGATCTTCAAGTTATAATTTGCACTAATAATTTGTATTTAACAATTAGTAGTTCTGTATTTGACAATTACAAGTTCAGATCTTCAAGTTATAATTTGCACTAATAATTTCTATTTAACAATTAGAAGTTCTGTATTTGACTATTACAAGTTTAGATCTTCAAATTATTATTTGCAATAATAATTAGAAGCTATCAATTTTAAGTTCTGCATTTGACAATTACAAGTTCAGATCTTCAAGTTATTATTTGCAATAATAATTAGAAGCTATTAATTTTAAGTTCTGTATTTGACAATTACAAGTTCAGATCTTCAAGTTATAATTTGAAATAATAATTAGAAGCTATCAATTTTAAGTTCTGTATTTGACAATTACAAGTTCAGATCTTCAAGTTATAATTTGCAATAATAATTAGAAGCTATCAATTTTAAGTTCTGTATTTGTCAATTACTAGTTCAGATCTTCAAGTTTTAATTTGCAATCATAATTTGTATTTAACAATGCTAAGTTGCGTATTTGTCTATTACAAGTTCACATCTTCTAATTATAATTTGCAATAATAATTAGAAGCTATCAAATTTAAGTTCTGTATTTGACAATTACAAGTTCAGATCTTCAAGTTATAATTTGCACTAATAATTTGTATTTAACAATTTTAAGTTCTGTATTTGACAATTACTAGTTCAGATCTTCAAGTTATAATTTGAAATAATAATTTGTATTTAACAAATCTAAGTTCTGTAATTCACTATTACAAGTTCAGATCTTCAAGTTATAATATGCAATAATAATTAGAAGCTATCAGTTTTAAGTTCTGTATTTGACAATTACAAGTTCAGATCTTCAAGTTATAATTTGCACTAATAATTTGTATTTAACAATTTGAAGTTCTGTATTTGACTATTCCAAGTTCAGATCTTCAAGTTATAATTTGAATTATAATTATAAGCTATCAATTTTAAGTTGTGTATTTGACAATTACAAGTTCAGATCTTCAAGTTATAATTTGCACTAATAATTTGTATTTAACAATTTTAAGTTCTGTATTTGACAATTACAAGTTCAGATCTTCAAGTTATAATTTGAAATAATAATTAGAAGCTATCAATTTTAAGTTCTGTATTTGACAATTACAAGTTCAGATCTTCAAGTTATAATTTGCAATAATAATTAGAAGCTATCAATTTTAAGTTCTGTATTTGACTATTACTAGTTCAGATCTTCAAGTTATAATTTGAATTATAATTATAAGCTATCAATTTTTAGTTCTGTATTTGACAATTACTAGTACAGATCTTCAAATTATTATTTGCAATAATAATTAGAAGCTATCAATTTTAAGTTCTGTATTTGACAATTACAAGTTCAGATCTTCAAGTTATAATTTGCAATAATAATTAGAAGCTATCAATTTTAAGTTCTGTATTTGACAATTACTAGTTCAGATCTTCAAGTTATAATTTTCAATCACAATTTGTATTTAACAATGCTAAGTTGCGTATTTGTCTATTACAAGTTCAGATCTTCAAATTATAATTTGCAATAATAATTAGAAGCTATCAATTTTAAGTTCTGTATTTGACAATTACAAGTTCAGATCTTCAAGTTATAATTTGAAATAATAATTAGAAGCTATGAATTTTATGTTCTGTATTTGACAATTACAAGTTCAGATCTTCAAGTTATAATTTGCAATAATAATTGGAAGCTATCAATTTTAAGTGCTGTATTTGACAATTACTAGTTCAGATCTTCAAGTTATAATTTGCACTAATAATTTGTATTTAACAATTAGAAGTTCTGTATTTGACAATTACAAGTTCAGATCTTCAAGTTATAATTTGCACTAATAATTTGTATTTAACAATTAGAAGTTCTGTATTTGACTATTACAAGTTCAGATCTTCAAATTATTATTTGCAATCTTAGTTTGAATTTAACCATTCGAAGTTCTGTATTTACCTATTACAGGTTCAGATCTTCAAGTAATAATTTGCACTAATAATTTGTATTTAACAATTCGAAGTTCTGTATTTGACTATTACTAGTTCAGATCTTCAAGTTATAATTTGAATTATAATTATAAGCTATCAATTTTTAGTTCTGTATTTGACAATTACAAGTACAGATATTCAAATTATTATTTGCAATAATTATTTGCAATAATAATTAGAAGCTATCAATTTTAAGTTCTGCATTTGACAATTTCAAGTTCAGATCTTCAAGTTATCATTTGCAATAATAATTAGAAGCTATTAATTTTAAGTTCTGTATTTGACAATTACAAGTTCAGATCTTCAAGTTATAATTTGAAATAATAATTAGAAGCTATCAATTTTAAGTTCTGTATTTGACAATTACAAGTTCAGATCTTCAAGTTATAATTTGCAATAATAATTAGAAGCTATCAATTTTAAGTTCTGTATTTGACAATTACTAGTTCAGATCTTCAAGTTATAATTTGAATTAATAATTTGAATTTAACAAATCTAAGTTCTGTAATTCACTATTACAAGTTCAGATCTTCAAGTTATAATTTACAATAATAATTAGAAGCTATCAATTTTAAGTGCTGTATTTGACAATTACTACTTCAGATCTTCAAGTTTTAATTTGCACTAATAATTTGTATTTAACAATTAGAAGTTCTTTATTTGACAATTACAAGTTCAGATCTTCAAGGTATAATTTGCAATAATAATTAGAAGCTATCAATTTTAAGTTCTGTATTTGACAATTACTAGTTCAGATCTTCAAGTTATAATTTGCAATCACAATTTGTATTTAACAATGCTAAGTTGCGTATTTGTCTATTACAAGTTCAGATCTTCAAATTATAATTTGCAATAATAATTAGAAGCTATCAATTTTAAGTTCTGTATTTGACAATTACAAGTTCAGATCTTCAAGTTATTATTTGCAATAATAATTAGAAACTATCAATTTTAAGTTCTGTATTTGACAATTACAAGTTCAGATCTTCAAGTTATAATTTACAATAATAATTAGAAGCTAATAATTTTAAGTTCTGTATTTCACAATTACAAGTTCAGATCTTCAAGTTATAATTTGCAATAATAATTAGAAGCTATCAATTTTAAGTTCTGTATTTAACAATTATTAGTTCAGATCTTCAAGTTATAATTAGAAATAATAATTTGAATTTAACAAATCTAAGTTCTGTAATTCTCTATTACAAGTTCAGATCTTCAAGTTATAATTTACAATAATAATTAGAAGCTATCAATTTCAAGATCTGTATTTGACAATTACAAGTTCAGATCTTCAAGTTATAATTTGCAATAATAATTAGAAGCTATTAATTTTAAGTTCTGTATTTGACAATTACAAGTTCAGATCTTCAAGTTATAATTTGAAATAATAATTAGAAGCTATGAATTTTATGTTCTGTATTTGACAATTACAAGTTCAGATCTTCAAGTTATAATTTGCAATAATAATTGGAAGCTATCAATTTTAAGTGCTGTATTTGACAATTACTAGTTCAGATCTTCAAGTTATAATTTGCACTAATAATTTGTATTTAACAATTAGAAGTTCTGTATTTGACAATTACAAGTTCAGATCTTCAAGTTATAATTTGCACTAATAATTTGTATTTAACAATTAGAAGTTCTGTATTTGACTATTACAAGTTCAGATCTTCAAATTATTATTTGCAATCTTAGTTTGAATTTAACCATTCGAAGTTCTGTATTTACCTATTACAGGTTCAGATCTTCAAGTAATAATTTGCACTAATAATTTGTATTTAACAATTCGAAGTTCTGTATTTGACTATTACTAGTTCAGATCTTCAAGTTATAATTTGAATTATAATTATAAGCTATCAATTTTTAGTTCTGTATTTGACAATTACTAGTACAGATCTTCAAATTATTATTTGCAATAATATTTAGAAGCTATCAATTTTAAGTTCTGTATTTGACAATTACAAGTTCAGATCTTCAAGTTATAATTTGCAATAATAATTAGAAGCTATCAATTTTAAGTTCTGTATTTGACAATTACTAGTTCAGATCTTCAAGTTATAATTTGCAATCACAATTTGTATTTAACAATGCTAAGTTGCGTATTTGTCTATTACAAGTTCAGATCTTCAAATTATAATTTGCAATAATAATTAGAAGCTATCAATTTTAAGTTCTGTATTTGACAATTACAAGTTCAGATCTTCAAGTTATAATTTGCAATAATAATTAGAAGCTATCAATTTTAAGTTCTGTGTTTGACAATTACTAGTTCAGATCTTCAAGTTATAATTTGAAATAATAATTTGAATTTAACAAATCTAAGTTCTGTAATTCACTATTACAAGTTCAGATCTTCAAGTTATAATTTACAATAATAATTAGAAGCTATCAATTTTAAGTGCTGTATTTGACAATTACTAGTTCAGATCTTCAAGTTATAATTTGCACTAATAATTTGTATTTAACAATTAGAAGTTCTGTATTTGACAATTACAAGTTCAGATCTTCAAGTTATAATTTGCACTAATAATTTGTATTTAACAATTAGAAGTTCAGTATTTGACTATTACAAGTTCAGATCTTCAAGTTATAATTTGAATTATAATTATAAGCTATCAATTTTAAGTTATGTATTTGACAATTACAAGTACAGATCTTCAAATTATTATTTGCAATAACAATTAGAAGCTATCAATTTTTAGTTCTGGATTTGACAATTACAAGTTCAGATCTACAAGTTATAATTTACAATAATAATTAGAAGCTATCAATTTTAAGTTCTGTATTTGACAATTACAAGTTCAGATCTTCAAGTTATAATTTGAAATAATAATTAGAAGCTATCAATTTTAAGTTCTGTATTTGACAATTACAAGTTCAGATCTTCAAGTTATAATTTGCAATAATAATTAGAAGCTATCAATTTTAAGTTCTGTATTTGACAATTACTAGTTCAGATCTTCAAGTTATAATTAGAAATAATAATTTGAATTTGACAAATCTAAGTTCTGTAATTCACTATTACAAGTTCAGATCTTCAAGTTATAATTTACAATAATAATTATAAGCTATCAATTTTAAGTTCTGTATTTGACAATTACTAGTTCAGATCTTCAAGTTATAATTTGCACTAATAATTTGTATTTAACAATTAGAAGTTCTGTATTTGACAATTACAAGTTCAGATCTTCAAGTTATAATTTGCACTAATAATTTGTATTTAACAATTAGAAGTTCTGTATTTGACTATTACAAGTTCAGATCTTCAAATTATTATTTGCAATCTTAGTTTGAATTTAACCATTCGAAGTTCTGTATTTACCTATTACAGGTTCAGATCTTCAAGTAATAATTTGCACTAATAATTTGTATTTAACAATTCGAAGTTCTGTATTTGACTATTACAAGTTCAGATCTTCAAGTTATAATTTGAATTATAATTATAAGCTATCAATTTTAAGTTCTGTATTTGACAATTACAAGTACAGATATTCAAATTATTATTTGCAATAATTATTTGCAATAATAATTAGAAGCTATCAATTTTAAGTTCTGCATTTGACAATTTCAAGTTCAGATCTTCAAGTTATCATTTGCAATAATAATTAGAAGCTATTAATTTTAAGTTCTGTATTTGACAATTACAAGTTCAGATCTTCAAGTTATAATTTGAAATAATAATTAGAAGCTATCAATTTTAAGTTCTGTATTTGACAATTACAAGTTCAGATCTTCAAGTTATAATTTGCAATAATAATTAGAAGCTATCAATTTTAAGTTCTGTATTTGACAATTACTAGTTCAGATCTTCAAGTTATAATTTGAATTAATAATTTGAATTTAACAAATCTAAGTTCTGTAATTCACTATTACAAGTTCAGATCTTCAAGTTATAATTTACAATAATAATTAGAAGCTATCAATTTTAAGTGCTGTATTTGACAATTACTACTTCAGATCTTCAAGTTTTAATTTGCACTAATAATTTGTATTTAACAATTAGAAGTTCTTTATTTGACAATTACAAGTTCAGATCTTCAAGGTATAATTTGCAATAATAATTAGAAGCTATCAATTTTAAGTTCTGTATTTGACAATTACTAGTTCAGATCTTCAAGTTATAATTTGCAATCACAATTTGTATTTAACAATGCTAAGTTGCGTATTTGTCTATTACAAGTTCAGATCTTCAAATTATAATTTGCAATAATAATTAGAAGCTATCAATTTTAGTTCTGTATTTGACAATTACAAGTTCAGATCTTCAAGTTATTATTTGCAATAATAATTAGAAACTATCAATTTTAAGTTCTGTATTTGACAATTACAAGTTCAGATCTTCAAGTTATAATTTACAATAATAATTAGAAGCTAATAATTTTAAGTTCTGTATTTCACAATTACAAGTTCAGATCTTCAAGTTATAATTTGCAATAATAATTAGAAGCTATCAATTTTAAGTTCTGTATTTAACAATTATTAGTTCAGATCTTCAAGTTATAATTAGAAATAATAATTTGAATTTAACAAATCTAAGTTCTGTAATTCACTATTACAAGTTCAGATCTTCAAGTTATAATTTACAATAATAATTAGAAGCTATCAATTTCAAGATCTGTATTTGACAATTACAAGTTCAGATCTTCAAGTTATAATTTGCAATAATAATTAGAAGCTATTAATTTTAAGTTCTGTATTTGACAATTACAAGTTCAGATCTTCAAGTTATAATTTGAAATAATAATTAGAAGCTATGAATTTTATGTTCTGTATTTGACAATTACAAGTTCAGATCTTCAAGTTATAATTTGCAATAATAATTGGAAGCTATCAATTTTAAGTGCTGTATTTGACAATTACTAGTTCAGATCTTCAAGTTATAATTTGCACTAATAATTTGTATTTAACAATTAGAAGTTCTGTATTTGACAATTACAAGTTCAGATCTTCAAGTTATAATTTGCACTAATAATTTGTATTTAACAATTAGAAGTTCTGTATTTGACTATTACAAGTTCAGATCTTCAAATTATTATTTGCAATCTTAGTTTGAATTTAACCATTCGAAGTTCTGTATTTACCTATTACAGGTTCAGATCTTCAAGTAATAATTTGCACTAATAATTTGTATTTAACAATTCGAAGTTCTGTATTTGACTATTACTAGTTCAGATCTTCAAGTTATAATTTGAATTATAATTATAAGCTATCAATTTTTAGTTCTGTATTTGACAATTACTAGTACAGATCTTCAAATTATTATTTGCAATAATATTTAGAAGCTATCAATTTTAAGTTCTGTATTTGACAATTACAAGTTCAGATCTTCAAGTTATAATTTGCAATAATAATTAGAAGCTATCATTTTTAAGTTCTGTATTTGACAATTACTAGTTCAGATCTTCAAGTTATAATTTGCAATCACAATTTGTATTTAACAATGCTAAGTTGCGTATTTGTCTATTACAAGTTCAGATCTTCAAATTATAATTTGCAATAATAATTAGAAGCTATCAATTTTAAGTTCTGTATTTGACAATTACAAGTTCAGATCTTCAAGTTATAATTTGCAATAATAATTAGAAGCTATCAATTTTAAGTTCTGTGTTTGACAATTACTAGTTCAGATCTTCAAGTTATAATTTGAAATAATAATTTGAATTTAACAAATCTAAGTTCTGTAATTCACTATTACAAGTTCAGATCTTCAAGTTATAATTTACAATAATAATTAGAAGCTATCAATTTTAAGTGCTGTATTTGACAATTACTAGTTCAGATCTTCAAGTTATAATTTGCACTAATAATTTGTATTTAACAATTAGAAGTTCTGTATTTGACAATTACAAGTTCAGATCTTCAAGTTATAATTTGCACTAATAATTTGTATTTAACAATTAGAAGTTCAGTATTTGACTATTACAAGTTCAGATCTTCAAGTTATAATTTGAATTATAATTATAAGCTATCAATTTTAAGTTATGTATTTGACAATTACAAGTACAGATCTTCAAATTATTATTTGCAATAACAATTAGAAGCTATCAATTTTTAGTTCTGGAATTGACAATTACAAGTTCAGATCTACAAGTTATAATTTACAATAATAATTAGAAGCTATCAATTTTAAGTTCTGTATTTGACAATTACAAGTTCAGATCTTCAAGTTATAATTTGAAATAATAATTAGAAGCTATCAATTTTAAGTTCTGTATTTGACAATTACAAGTTCAGATCTTCAAGTTATAATTTGCAATAATAATTAGAAGCTATCAATTTTAAGTTCTGTATTTGACAATTACTAGTTCAGATCTTCAAGTTATAATTAGAAATAATAATTTGAATTTGACAAATCTAAGTTCTGTAATTCACTATTACAAGTTCAGATCTTCAAGTTATAATTTACAATAATAATTATAAGCTATCAATTTTAAGTTCTGTATTTGACAATTACAAGTTCAGATCTTCAAGTTATAATTTGCACTAATAATTTGTATTTAACAATTAGAAGTTCAGTATTTGACTATTACAAGTTCAGATCTTCAAGTTATAATTTGAATTATAATTATAAGCTATCAATTTTAAGTTCTGTATTTGACAATTACAAGTACAGATCTTCAAATTATTATTTGCAATAACAATTAGAAGCTATCAATTTTTAGTTCTGTATTTGACAATTACAAGTTCAGATCTACAAGTTATAATTTACAATAATAATTAGAAGCTATCAATTTTAAGTTCTGTATTTGACAATTACAAGTTCAGATCTTCAAGTTATAATTTGAAATAATAATTAGAAGCTATCAATTTTAAGTTCTGTATTTGACAATTACAAGTTCAGATCTTCAAGTTATAATTTGCAATAATAATTAGAAGCTATCAATTTTAAGTTCTGTATTTGACAATTACTAGTTCAGATCTTCAAGTTATAATTAGAAATAATAATTTGAATTTGACAAATCTAAGTTCTGTAATTCACTATTACAAGTTCAGATCTTCAAGTTATAATTTACAATAATAATTATAAGCTATCAATTTTAAGTTCTGTATTTGACAATTACAAGTTCAGATCTTCAAGTTATATTTTGCACTAATAATTTGTATTTAACAATTAGAAGTTCTATATTTGACTATTACAAGTTCAGATCTTCAAATAATTATTTGCAATCTTAGTTTTAATTTAACAATTTGAAGTTCTGTATTTGACTATTACAAGCTCAGATCTTCAAGTTATAATTTGCACTAATAATTTGTATTAGCAATTTTAAGTTCTGTATTTGACAATTACTAGTTCAGATCTTCAAGTTATAATTTGAAATAATAATTTGTATTATCAAATCTAAGTTCTGTAATTCACTATTACAAGTTCAGATCTTCAAGTTATAATATGCAATAATAATTAGAAGCTATCAGTTTTAAGTTCTGTATTTGACAATTACAAGTTCAGATCTTCAAGTTATAATTTGCACTAATAATTTGTATTTAACAATTCGAAGTTCTGTATTTGACTATTACAAGTTCAGATCTTCAAGTTATAATTTGAATTATAATTATAAGCTATCAATTTTAAGTTGTGTATTTGACAATTACAAGTTCAGATCTTCAAGTTATAATTTGCACTAATAATTTGTATTTAACAATTTTAAGTTCTGTATTTGACAATTACTAGTTCAGATCTTCAAGTTATAATTTGAAATAATAATATGAATTTAACAAATCTAAGTTCTGTAATTCACTATTACAATTTCAGATCTTCAAGTTATAATTGGCAATAATAATTAGAAGCTTACAATTTTAATTTCTGTATTTGACAATTACAAGTTCAGATCTTCAAGTTATAATTTGCACTAATAATTTGTATTTAACAATTTTAAGTTCTGTATTTGACAATTACTAGTTCAGATCTTCAAGTTATAATTTGAAATAATAATTTGTATTTAACAAATCTAAGTTCTGTAATTCACTATTACAAGTTCAGATCTTCAAGTTATGATATGCAATAATAATTAGAAGCTATCAATTTTAAGTTCTGTATTTGACAATTACAAGTTCAGATTTTCAAGTTATAATTTGCACTAATAATTTGTATTTAAAAATTCGAAGTTCTGTATTTGACTATTACAAGTTCAGATCTTTAAGTTATAATTTGAATTATAATTGTAAGCTATCAATTTTAAGTTCTGTATTTGACAATTACAAGTACAGATCTTCAAATTATTATTTGCAATAATAATTAGAAGCTATCAATTTTAAGTTCTGCATTTGACAATTACAAGTTCAGATCTTCAAGTTATTATTTGCAATAATAATTAGAAGCTATCAATTTTAAGTTCTGTATTTGACAATTACAAGTTCAGATCCTCTAGTTATAATTTGCAATAATAATTTGTATTTAACAAATCTAAGTTCTGTAATTCACTATTACAAGTTCAGATCTTCAAGTTATAATATGCAATAATAATTAGAATCTATCAGTTTTAAGTTCTGTATTTGACAATTACAAGTTCAGATCTTCATGTTATAATTTGCACTAATAATTTGTATTTAACAATTCGAAGTTCTGTATTTGACTATTACAAGTTCAGATCTTCAAGTTATAATTTGAATTATAATTATAAGCTATCAATTTTTAGTTCTGTATTTGACAATTACTAGTACAGATCTTCAAATTATTATTTGCAATAATAATTAGAAGCTATCAATTTTAAGTTCTGTATTTGACAATTACTAGTTCAGATCTTCAAGTTATAATTTGCAATCACAATTTGTATTTAACAATGCTAAGTTGCGTATTTGTCTATTACAAGTTCAGATCTTCAAATTATAATTTGCAATAATAATTAGAAGCTATCAATTTTAAGTTCTGTATTTGACAATTACAAGTTCAGATCTTCAAGTTATAATTTGCAATAATAATTAGAAGCTATCAATTTTAAGTTGCGTATTTGTCTATTACAAGTTCAGATCTTCAAATTATAATTTGCAATAATAATTAGAAGCTATCAATTTTAAGTTCTGTATTTGACAATTACAAGTTCAGATCTTCAAGTTATAATTTACAATAATAATTAGAAGCTATCAATTTTAAGTGCTGTATTTGACAATTACTAGTTCAGATCTTCAAGTTATAATTTGCACTAATAATTTGTATTTAACAATTAGAAGTTCTGTATTTGACAATTACAAGTTCAGATCTTCAAGTTATAATTTGCACTAATAATTTGTATTTAACAATTAGAAGTTCAGTATTTGACTATTACAAGTTCAGATCTTCAAGTTATAATTTGAATTATAATTATAAGCTATCAATTTTAAGTTCTGTATTTGACAATTACAAGTACAGATCTTCAAATTATTATTTGCAATAACAATTAGAAGCTATCAATTTTTAGTTCTGTATTTGACAATTACAAGTTCAGATCTACAAGTTATAATTTACAATAATAATTAGAAGCTATCAATTTTAAGTTCTGTATTTGACAATTACTAGTTCAGATCTTCAAGTTATAATTTGAAATAATAATTTGTATTATCAAATCTAAGTTCTGTAATTCACTATTACAAGTTCAGATCTTCAAGTTATAATATGCAATAATAATTAGAAGCTATCAGTTTTAAGTTCTGTATTTGACAATTACAAGTTCAGATCTTCAAGTTATAATTTGCACTAATAATTTGTATTTAACAATTCGAAGTTCTGTATTTGACTATTACAAGTTCAGATCTTCAAGTTATAATTTGAATTATAATTATAAGCTATCAATTTTAAGTTGTGTATTTGACAATTACAAGTTCAGATCTTCAAGTTATAATTTGCACTAATAATTTGTATTTAACAATTTTAAGTTCTGTATTTGACAATTACTAGTTCAGATCTTCAAGTTATAATTTGAAATAATAATATGAATTTAACAAATCTAAGTTCTGTAATTCACTATTACAATTTCAGATCTTCAAGTTATAATTGGCAATAATAATTAGAAGCTTACAATTTTAATTTCTGTATTTGACAATTACAAGTTCAGATCTTCAAGTTATAATTTGCACTAATAATTTGTATTTAACAATTTTAAGTTCTGTATTTGACAATTACTAGTTCAGATCTTCAAGTTATAATTTGAAATAATAATTTGTATTTAACAAATCTAAGTTCTGTAATTCACTATTACAAGTTCAGATCTTCAAGTTATGATATGCAATAATAATTAGAAGCTATCAATTTTAAGTTCTGTATTTGACAATTACAAGTTCAGATTTTCAAGTTATAATTTGCACTAATAATTTGTATTTAAAAATTCGAAGTTCTGTATTTGACTATTACAAGTTCAGATCTTTAAGTTATAATTTGAATTATAATTGTAAGCTATCAATTTTAAGTTCTGTATTTGACAATTACAAGTACAGATCTTCAAATTATTATTTGCAATAATAATTAGAAGCTATCAATTTTAAGTTCTGCATTTGACAATTACAAGTTCAGATCTTCAAGTTATTATTTGCAATAATAATTAGAAGCTATCAATTTTAAGTTCTGTATTTGACAATTACAAGTTCAGATCCTCTAGTTATAATTTGCAATAATAATTTGTATTTAACAAATCTAAGTTCTGTAATTCACTATTACAAGTTCAGATCTTCAAGTTATAATATGCAATAATAATTAGAATCTATCAGTTTTAAGTTCTGTATTTGACAATTACAAGTTCAGATCTTCATGTTATAATTTGCACTAATAATTTGTATTTAACAATTCGAAGTTCTGTATTTGACTATTACAAGTTCAGATCTTCAAGTTATAATTTGAATTATAATTATAAGCTATCAATTTTTAGTTCTGTATTTGACAATTACTAGTACAGATCTTCAAATTATTATTTGCAATAATAATTAGAAGCTATCAATTTTAAGTTCTGTATTTGACAATTACTAGTTCAGATCTTCAAGTTATAATTTGCAATCACAATTTGTATTTAACAATGCTAAGTTGCGTATTTGTCTATTACAAGTTCAGATCTTCAAATTATAATTTGCAATAATAATTAGAAGCTATCAATTTTAAGTTCTGTATTTGACAATTACAAGTTCAGATCTTCAAGTTATAATTTGCAATAATAATTAGAAGCTATCAATTTTAAGTTGCGTATTTGTCTATTACAAGTTCAGATCTTCAAATTATAATTTGCAATAATAATTAGAAGCTATCAATTTTAAGTTCTGTATTTGACAATTACAAGTTCAGATCTTCAAGTTATAATTTACAATAATAATTAGAAGCTATCAATTTTAAGTGCTGTATTTGACAATTACTAGTTCAGATCTTCAAGTTATAATTTGCACTAATAATTTGTATTTAACAATTAGAAGTTCTGTATTTGACAATTACAAGTTCAGATCTTCAAGTTATAATTTGCACTAATAATTTGTATTTAACAATTAGAAGTTCAGTATTTGACTATTACAAGTTCAGATCTTCAAGTTATAATTTGAATTATAATTATAAGCTATCAATTTTAAGTTCTGTATTTGACAATTACAAGTACAGATCTTCAAATTATTATTTGCAATAACAATTAGAAGCTATCAATTTTTAGTTCTGTATTTGACAATTACAAGTTCAGATCTACAAGTTATAATTTACAATAATAATTAGAAGCTATCAATTTTAAGTTCTGTATTTGACAATTACAAGTTCAGATCTTCAAGTTATAATTTGAAATAATAATTAGAAGCTATCAATTTTAAGTTCTGTATTTGACAATTACAAGTTCAGATCTTCAAGTTATAATTTGCAATAATAATTAGAAGCTATCAATTTTAAGTTCTGTATTTGACAATTACTAGTTCAGATCTTCAAGTTATAATTAGAAATAATAATTTGAATTTGACAAATCTAAGTTCTGTAATTCACTATTACAAGTTCAGATCTTCAAGTTATAATTTACAATAATAATTATAAGCTATCAATTTTAAGTTCTGTATTTGACAATTACAAGTTCAGATCTTCAAGTTATATTTTGCACTAATAATTTGTATTTAACAATTAGAAGTTCTATATTTGACTATTACAAGTTCAGATCTTCAAATAATTATTTGCAATCTTAGTTTTAATTTAACAATTTGAAGTTCTGTATTTGACTATTACAAGCTCAGATCTTCAAGTTATAATTTGCACTAATAATTTGTATTAGCAATTTTAAGTTCTGTATTTGACAATTACTAGTTCAGATCTTCAAGTTATAATTTGAAATAATAATTTGTATTATCAAATCTAAGTTCTGTAATTCACTATTACAAGTTCAGATCTTCAAGTTATAATATGCAATAATAATTAGAAGCTATCAGTTTTAAGTTCTGTATTTGACAATTACAAGTTCAGATCTTCAAGTTATAATTTGCACTAATAATTTGTATTTAACAATTCGAAGTTCTGTATTTGACTATTACAAGTTCAGATCTTCAAGTTATAATTTGAATTATAATTATAAGCTATCAATTTTAAGTTGTGTATTTGACAATTACAAGTTCAGATCTTCAAGTTATAATTTGCACTAATAATTTGTATTTAACAATTTTAAGTTCTGTATTTGACAATTACTAGTTCAGATCTACAAGTTATAATTTGAAATAATAATATGAATTTAACAAATCTAAGTTCTGTAATTCACTATTACAATTTCAGATCTTCAAGTTATAATTGGCAATAATAATTAGAAGCTTACAATTTTAATTTCTGTATTTGACAATTACAAGTTCAGATCTTCAAGTTATAATTTGCACTAATAATTTGTATTTAACAATTTTAAGTTCTGTATTTGACAATTACTAGTTCAGATCTTCAAGTTATAATTTGAAATAATAATTTGTATTTAACAAATCTAAGTTCTGTAATTCACTATTACAAGTTCAGATCTTCAAGTTATGATATGCAATAATAATTAGAAGCTATCAATTTTAAGTTCTGTATTTGACAATTACAAGTTCAGATCTTCAAGTTATAATTTGCACTAATAATTTGTATTTAAAAATTCGAAGTTCTGTATTTGACTATTACAAGTTCAGATCTTTAAGTTATAATTTGAATTATAATTGTAAGCTATCAATTTTAAGTTCTGTATTTGACAATTACAAGTACAGATCTTCAAATTATTATTTGCAATAATAATTAGAAGCTATCAATTTTAAGTTCTGCATTTGACAATTACAAGTTCAGATCTTCAAGTTATTATTTGCAATAATAATTAGAAGCTATCAATTTTAAGTTCTGTATTTGACAATTACAAGTTCAGATCCTCTAGTTATAATTTGCAATAATAATTAGAAGCTATCAATTTTAAGTTCTGTATTTGACAATTACTAGTTCAGATCTTCAAGTTATAATTTGAAATAATAATTTGAATTTAACAAATCTAAGTTCTGTAATTCACTATTACAAGTTCAGATCTTCAAGTTATAATTTACAATAATAATTATAAGCTATCAGTTTTAAGTTCTGTATTTGACAATTACTAGTTCAGATCTTCAAGTTATAATTTGAAATAATAATTTGAATTTAACAAATCTAAGTTCTGTAATTCACTATTACAAGTTCAGATCTTCAAATTATAATTTGAATAATAAATAGAAGCTATCAATTTTAAGTTCTGTATATGACAATTACATGTTCAGATCTTCAAGTTATAATTTGCACTAATAATTTGTATTTAACAATTAGTAGTTCTGTATTTGACAATTACAAGTTCAGATCTTCAAGTTATAATTTGCACTAATAATTTCTATTTAACAATTAGAAGTTCTGTATTTGACTATTACAAGTTTAGATCTTCAAATTATTATTTGCAATAATAATTAGAAGCTATCAATTTTAAATTCTGCATTTGACAATTACAAGTTCAGATCTTCAAGTTATAATTTGCACTAATAATTTGTATTTAACAATTAGAAGTTCAGTATTTGACTATTACAAGTTCAGATCTTCAAGTTATAATTTGAATTATAATTATAAGCTATCAATTTTAAGTTCTGTATTTGACAATTACAAGTACAGATCTTCAAATTATTATTTGCAATAACAATTAGAAGCTATCAATTTTTAGTTCTGTATTTGACAATTACAAGTTCAGATCTACAAGTTATAATTCACAATAATAATTAGAAGCTATCAATTTTAAGTTCTGTATTTGACAATTACAAGTTCAGATCTTCAAGTTATAATTTGCACTAATAATTTGTATTTAACAATTAGAAGTTCAGTATTTGACTATTACAAGTTCAGATCTTCAAGTTATAATTTGCACTAATAATTTGTATTTAACAATTCGAAGTTCTGTATTTGACTATTACAAGTTCAGATCTTCAAGTTATAATTTGAATTATAATTATAAGCTATCAATTTTAAGTTGTGTATTTGACAATTACAAGTTCAGATCTTCAAGTTATAATTTGCACTAATAATTTGTATTTAACAATTTTAAGTTCTGTATTTGACAATTACTAGTTCAGATCTTCAAGTTATAATTTGAAATAATAATTTGAATTTAACAAATCTAAGTTCTGTAATTCACTATTACAAGTTCAGATCTTCAAGTTATAATTGGCAATAATAATTAGAAGCTTACAAATTTAATTTCTGTATTTGAGAATTACAAGTTCAGATCTTCAAGTTATAATTTGCACTAATAATTTGTATTTAACAATTTTAAGTTCTGTATTTGACAATTACTAGTTCAGATCTTCAAGTTATAATTTGAAATAATAATTTGTATTTAACAAATCTAAGTTCTGTAATTCACTATTACAAGTTCAGATCTTCAAGTTATGATATGCAATAATAATTAGAAGCTATCAATTTTAAGTTCTGTATTTGACAATTACAAGTTCAGATCTTCAAGTTATAATTTGCACTAATAATTTGTATTTAAAAATTCGAAGTTCTGTATTTGACTATTACAAGTTCAGATCTTTAAGTTATAATTTGAATTATAATTATAAGCTATCAATTTTAAGTTCTGTATTTGACAATTACAAGTACAGATCTTCAAATTATTATTTGCAATAATAATTAGAAGCTATCAATTTTAAGTTCTGCATTTGACAATTACAAGTTCAGATCTTCAAGTTATTATTTGCAATAATAATTAGAAGCTATCAATTTTAAGTTCTGTATTTGACAATTACTAGTTCAGATCCTCTAGTTATAATTTGCAATAATAATTAGAAGCTATCAATTTTAAGTTCTGTATTTGACAATTACTAGTTCAGATCTTCAAGTTATAATTTGAAATAATAATTTGAATTTAACAAATCTAAGTTCTGTAATTCACTATTACAAGTTCAGATCCTCAAGTTATAATTTACAATAATAATTATAAGCTATCAATTTTAAGTTCTGTATCTGACAATTACTAGTTCAGATCTTCAAGTTATAATTTGAAATAATAATTTGAATTTAACAAATCTAAGTTCTGTAATTCTCTATTACAAGTTCAGATCTTCAAATTATAATATGAATAATAAATAGAAGCTATCAATTTTAAGTTCTGTATATGACAATTACATGTTCAGATCTTCAAGTTAAATTTGCACCAATAATTTGTATTTAACAATTAGTAGTTCTGTATTTGACAATTACAAGTTCAGATCTTCAAGTTATAATTTGCACTAATAATTTCTATTTAACAATTAGAAGTTCTGTATTTGACTATTACAAGTTTAGATCTTCAAATTATTATTTGCAATAATAATTAGAAGCTATCAATTTTAAGTTCTGCATTTGACAATTACAAGTTCAGATCTTCAAGTTATTATTTGCAATAATAATTAGAAGCTATTAATTTTAAGTTCTGTATTTGACAATTACAAGTTCAGATCTTCAAGTTATAATTTGAAATAATAATTAGAAGCTATCAATTTTAAGTTCTGTATTTGACAATTACAAGTTCAGATCTTCAAGTTATAATTTGCAATAATAATTAGAAGCTATCAATTTAAAGTTCTGTATTTGACAATTACTAGTTCAGATCTTCAAGTTATAATTAGAAATAATAATTTGAATTTGACAAATCCAAGTTCTGTAATTCACTATTACAAGTTCAGATCTTCAAGTTATAATTTACAATAATAATTAGAAGCTATCAATTTTAAGTTCTGTATTTGACAATTACAAGTTCAGATCTACAAGTTATAATTTGCACTAATAATTTGTATTTAACAATTAGAAGTTCTGTATTTGACAATTACAAGTTCAGATCTACAAGTTATAATTTGAAATAATAATTAGAAGCTATCAATTTTAAGTTCTGTATTTGACAATTACTAGCTCAGATCTTCAAGTTATAATTTGAAATAATAATTTGAATTTAACAAATCTAAGTTCTGTAATTCACTATTACAAGTTCAGATCTTCAAGTTATAATTTACAATAATAATTATAAGCTATCAATTTTAAGTTCTGTATTTGACAATTACTAGTTCAGATCTTCAAGTTATAATTTGAAATAATAATTTGAATTTAACAAATCTAAGTTCTGTAATTCACTATTACAAGTTCAGATCTTCAAATTATAATTTGAATAATAAATAGCAGCTATCAATTTAAGTTCTGTATATGACAATTACATGTTCAGATCTTCAAGTTATAATTTGCACTAATAATTTGTATTTAACAATTAGTAGTTCTGTATTTGACAATTACAAGTTCAGATCTTCAAGTTATAATTTGCACTAATAATTTCTATTTAACAATTAGAAGTTCTGTATTTGACTATTACAAGTTTAGATCTTCAAATTATTATTTGCAATAATAATTAGAAGCTATCAATTTTAAGTTCTGCATTTGACAATTACAAGTTCAGATCTTCAAGTTATTATTTGCAATAATAATTAGAAGCTATTAATTTTAAGTTCTGTATTTGACAATTACAAGTTCAGATCTTCAAGTTATAATTTGAAATAATAATTAGAAGCTATCAATTTTAAGTTCTGTATTTGACAATTACAAGTTCAGATCTTCAAGTTATAATTTGCAATAATAATTAGAAGCTATCAATTTTAAGTTCTGTATTTGTCAATTACTAGTTCAGATCTTCAAGTTTTAATTTGCAATCATAATTTGTATTTAACAATGCTAAGTTGCGTATTTGTCTATTACAAGTTCACATCTTCTAATTATAATTTGCAATAATAATTAGAAGCTATCAAATTTAAGTTCTGTATTTGACAATTACAAGTTCAGATCTTCAAGTTATAATTTGCACTAATAATTTGTATTTAACAATTTTAAGTTCTGTATTTGACAATTACTAGTTCAGATCTTCAAGTTATAATTTGAAATAATAATTTGTATTTAACAAATCTAAGTTCTGTAATTCACTATTACAAGTTCAGATCTTCAAGTTATAATATGCAATAATAATTAGAAGCTATCAGTTTTAAGTTCTGTATTTGACAATTACAAGTTCAGATCTTCAAGTTATAATTTGCACTAATAATTTGTATTTAACAATTTGAAGTTCTGTATTTGACTATTCCAAGTTCAGATCTTCAAGTTATAATTTGAATTATAATTATAAGCTATCAATTTTAAGTTGTGTATTTGACAATTACAAGTTCAGATCTTCAAGTTATAATTTGCACTAATAATTTGTATTTAACAATTTTAAGTTCTGTATTTGACAATTACAAGTTCAGATCTTCAAGTTATAATTTGAAATAATAATTAGAAGCTATCAATTTTAAGTTCTGTATTTGACAATTACAAGTTCAGATCTTCAAGTTATAATTTGCAATAATAATTAGAAGCTATCAATTTTAAGTTCTGTATTTGACTATTACTAGTTCAGATCTTCAAGTTATAATTTGAATTATAATTATAAGCTATCAATTTTTAGTTCTGTATTTGACAATTACTAGTACAGATCTTCAAATTATTATTTGCAATAATAATTAGAAGCTATCAATTTTAAGTTCTGTATTTGACAATTACAAGTTCAGATCTTCAAGTTATAATTTGCAATAATAATTAGAAGCTATCAATTTTAAGTTCTGTATTTGACAATTACTAGTTCAGATCTTCAAGTTATAATTTTCAATCACAATTTGTATTTAACAATGCTAAGTTGCGTATTTGTCTATTACAAGTTCAGATCTTCAAATTATAATTTGCAATAATAATTAGAAGCTATCAATTTTAAGTTCTGTATTTGACAATTACTAGTTCAGATCTTCAAGTTATAATTTGCAATAATAATTAGAAGCTATCAATTTTAAGTTCTGTATTTGACAATTACTAGTTCAGATCTTCAAGTTATAATTTGAAATAATAATTTGAATTTAACAAATCTAAGTTCTGTAATTCACTATTACAAGTTCAGATCTTCAAGTTATAATTTACAATAATAATTAGAAGCTATCAATTTTAAGTGCTGTATTTGACAATTACTAGTTCAGATCTTCAAGTTATAATTTGCACTAATAATTTGTATTTAACAATTAGAAGTTCTGTATTTGACAATTACAAGTTCAGATCTTCAAGTTATAATTTGCACTAATAATTTGTATTTAACAATTAGAAGTTCAGTATTTGACTATTACAAGTTCAGATCTTCAAGTTATAATTTGAATTATAATTATAAGCTATCAATTTTAAGTTCTGTATTTGACAATTACAAGTACAGATCTTCAAATTATTATTTGCAATAACAATTAGAAGCTATCAATTTTTAGTTCTGTATTTGACAATTACAAGTTCAGATCTACAAGTTATAATTTACAATAATAATTAGAAGCTATCAATTTTAAGTTCTGTATTTGACAATTACAAGTTCAGATCTTCAAGTTATAATTTGAAATAATAATTAGAAGCTATCAATTTTAAGTTCTGTATTTGACAATTACAAGTTCAGATCTTCAAGTTATAATTTGCAATAATAATTAGAAGCTATCAATTTTAAGTTCTGTATTTGACAATTACTAGTTCAGATCTTCAAGTTATAATTAGAAATAATAATTTGAATTTGACAAATCTAAGTTCTGTAATTCACTATTACAAGTTCAGATCTTCAAGTTATAATTTACAATAATAATTATAAGCTATCAATTTTAAGTTCTGTATTTGACAATTACAAGTTCAGATCTTCAAGTTATATTTTGCACTAATAATTTGTATTTAACAATTAGAAGTTCTATATTTGACTATTACAAGTTCAGATCTTCAAATAATTATTTGCAATCTTAGTTTTAATTTAACAATTTGAAGTTCTGTATTTGACTATTACAAGCTCAGATCTTCAAGTTATAATTTGCACTAATAATTTGTATTTAACAATTTTAAGTTCTGTATTTGACAATTACTAGTTCAGATCTTCAAGTTATAATTTGAAATAATAATTTGTATTTAACAAATCTAAGTTCTGTAATTCACTATTACAAGTTCAGATCTTCAAGTTATAATATGCAATAATAATTAGAAGCTATCAGTTTTAAGTTCTGTATTTGACTATTACAAGTTCAGATCTTCAAGTTATAATTTGAATTATAATTATAAGCTATCAATTTTAAGTTGTGTATTTGACAATTACAAGTTCAGATCTTCAAGTTATAATTTGCAATAATAATTAGAAGCTATCAATTTTAAGTTCTGTATTTGACAATTACTAGTTCAGATCTTCAAGTTATAATTTGAAATAATAATTTGAATTTAACAAATCTAAGTTCTGTAATTCACTATTACAAGTTCAGATCTTCAAGTTATAATTGGCAATAATAATTAGAAGCTTACAATTTTAATTTCTGTATTTGAGAATTACAAGTTCAGATCTTCAAGTTATAATTTGCACTAATAATTTGTATTTAACAATTTTAAGTTCTGTATTTGACAATTACTAGTTCAGATCTTCAAGTTATAATTTGAAATAATAATTTGTATTTAACAAATCTAAGTTCTGTAATTCACTATTACAAGTTCAGATCTTCAAGTTATGATATGCAATAATAATTAGAAGCTATCAATTTTAAGTTCTGTATTTGACAATTACAAGTTCAGATCTTCAAGTTATAATTTGCACTAATAATTTGTATTTAAAAATTCGAAGTTCTGTATTTGACTATTACAAGTTCAGATCTTTAAGTTATAATTTGAATTATAATTATAAGCTATCAATTTTAAGTTCTGTATTTGACAATTACAAGTACAGATCTTCAAATTAATATTTGCAATAATAATTAGAAGCTATCAATTTTAAGTTCTGCATTTGACAATTACAAGTTCAGATCTTCAAGTTATTATTTGCAATAATAATTAGAAGCTATCAATTTTAAGTTCTGTATTTGACAATTACAAGTTCAGATCCTCTAGTTATAATTTGCAATAATAATTAGAAGCTATCAATTTTAAGTTCTGTATTTGACAATTACTAGTTCAGATCTTCAAGTTATAATTTGAAATAATAATTTGAATTTAACAAATCTAAGTTCTGTAATTCACTATTACAAGTTCAGATCTTCAAGTTATAATTTACAATAATAATTATAAGCTATCAATTTTAAGTTCTGTATTTGACAATTACTAGTTCAGATCTTCAAGTTATAATTTGAAATAATAATTTGAATTTAACAAATCTAAGTTCTGTAATTCACTATTACAAGTTCAGATCTTCAAATTATAATTTGAATAATAAATAGAAGCTATCAATTTTAAGTTCTGTATTTGACAATTACAAGTTCAGATCTTCAAGTTATAATTTGAAATAATAATTAGAAGCTATCAATTTTAAGTTCTCTATTTGACAATTACAAGTTCAGATCTTCAAGTTATAATTTGCAATAATAATTAGAAGCTATCAATTTTAAGTTCTGTATTTGACAATTACTAGTTCAGATCTTCAAGTTATAATTAGAAATAATAATTTGAATTTGACAAATCCAAGTTCTGTAATTCACTATTACAAGTTCAGATCTTCAAGTTATAATTTACAATAATAATTAGAAGCTATCAATTTTAAGTTCTGTATTTGACAATTACAAGTTCAGATCGACAAGTTATAATTTGCACTAATAATTTGTATTTAACAATTAGAAGTTCTGTATTTGACAATTACAAGTTCAGATCTACAAGTTATAATTTGAAATAATAATTAGAAGCTATCAATTTTAAGTTCTGTATTTGACAATTACTAGTTCAGATCTTCAAGTTATAATTTGAAATAATAATTTGAATTTAACAAATCTAAGTTCTGTAATTCACTATTACAAGTTCAGATCTTCCAGTTATAATTTACAATAATAATTATAAGCTATCAATTTTAAGTTCTGTATTTGACAATTACTAGTTCAGATCTTCAAGTTTAAATTTGCAATCATAATTTGTATTTAACAATGCTAAGTTGCGTATTTGTGTATTACAAGTTCACATCTTCAAATTATAATTTGCAATAATAATTAGAAGCTATCAAATTTAAGTTCTGTATTTGACAATTACAAGTTCAGATCTTCAAGTTATAATTTGCACTAATAATTTGTATTTAACAATTAGAAGTTCTGGATTTGACTATTACAAGTTCAGATCTTCAAATTATTATTTGCAATCTTAGTTTTAATTTAACAATTTGAAGTTCGGTATTTACCTATTACAAGTTCAGATCTTAAAGTTATAATTTTCACTAATAATTTGTATTTAACAATTCAAAGTTCTGTATTTGACTATTACAAGTTCAGATCTTCGAATTATTATTTACAATCTTAGTTTTAATTTAACAATTTGAAGTTCTGTATTTGACTATTACAAGCTCAGATCTTCAAGTTATAATTTGCACTAATAATTTGTATTTAACAATTTTAAGTTCTGTATTTGACAATTACTAGTTCAGATCTTCAAGTTATAATTTGAAATAATAATTTGTATTTAACAAATCTAAGTTCTGTAATTCACTATTACAAGTTCAGATCTTCAAGTTATAATATGCAATAATAATTAGAAGCTATCAGTTTTAAGTTCTGTATTTGACAATTACAAGTTCAGATCTTCAAGTTATAATTTGCACTAATAATTTGTATTTAACAATTCGAAGTTCTGTATTTGACTATTCCAAGTTCAGATCTTCAAGTTATAATTTGAATTATAATTATAAGCTATCAATTTTAAGTTGTGTATTTGACAATTACAAGTTTAGATCTACAAGTTATAATTTGCACTAATAATTTGTATTTAACAATTTTAAGTTCTGTATTTGACAATTACTAGTTCAGATCTTCAAGTTATAATTTGAAATAATAATTTGAATTTAACAAATCTAAGTTCTGTAATTCACTATTACAAGTTCAGATCTTCAAGTTATAATTGGCAATAATAATTAGAAGCTTACAATTTTAATTTCTGTATTTGACAATTACAAGTTCAGATCTTCAAGTTATAATTTTCACTAATAATTTGTATTTAACAATTTTAAGTTCTGTATTTGACAATTACTAGTTCAGATCTTCAAGTTATAATTTGAAATAATAATTTGTATTTAACAAATCTAAGTTCTGCAATTCACTATTACAAGTTCAGATCTTCAAGTTATGATATGCAATAATAATTAGAAGCTATCAATTTTAAGTTCTGTATTTGACAATTACAAGTTCAGATCTTCAAGTTATAATTTGCACTAATAATTTGTATTTAAAAATTCGAAGTTCTGTATTTGACTATTACAAGTTCAGATCTTTAAGTTATAATTTGAATTATAATTATAAGCTATCAATTTTAAGTTCTGTATTTGACAATTACAAGTACAGATCTTCAAATTATTATTTGCAATAATAATTAGAAGCTATCAATTTTAAGTTCTGCATTTGACAATTACAAGTTCAGATCTTCAAGTTATTATTTGCAATAATAATTAGTAGCTATCAATTTTAAGTTCTGTATTTGACATTTACAAGTTCAGATCCTCTAGTTATAATTTGCAATAATAATTAGAAGCTATCAATTTTAAGTTCTGTATTTGACAATTACTAGTTCAGATCTTCAAGTTATAATTTGAAATAATAATTTGAATTTAACAAATCTAAGTTCTGTAATTCACTATTACAAGTTCAGATCTTCAAGTTAAAATTTACAATAATAATTATAAGCTATCAATTTTAAGTTCTGTATTTGACAATTACAAGTTCAGATCCTCTAGTTATAATTTGCAATAATAATTAGAAGCTATCAATTTTAAGTTCTGCATTTGACAATTTCAAGTTCAGATCTTCAAGTTATTATTTGCAATAATAATTAGAAGCTATTAATTTTAAGTTCTGTATTTGACAATTACAAGTTCAGATCTTCAAGTTATAATTTGAAATAATAATTAGAAGCTATCAATTTTAAGTTCTGTATTTGACAATTACAAGTTCAGATCTTCAAGTTATAATTTGCAATAATAATTAGAAGCTATCAATTTTAAGTTCTGTATTTGACAATTACTAGTTCAGATCTTCAAGTTATAATTTGAATTAATAATTTGAATTTAACAAATCTAAGTTCTGTAATTCACTATTACAAGTTCTGATCTTCAAGTTATAATTTACAATAATAATTAGAAGCTATCAATTTTAAGTGCTGTATTAGACAATTACTACTTCAGATCTTCAAGTTATAATTTGCACTAATAATTTGTATTTAACAATTAGAAGTTCTTTATTTGACAATTACAAGTTCAGATCTTCAAGTTATAATTTGCACTAATAATTTGTATTTAACAATTAGAAGTTCTGTATTTTACTATTACAAGTTCAGATCTTCAAATTATTATTTGCAATCTTAGTTTGAATTTAACCATTCGAAGTTCTGTATTTGACAATTACAAGTTCAGATCTTCAAGTTATAATTTGAAATAATAATTAGTAGCTATCAATTTTAAGTTCTGTATTTGACAATTACAAGTTCAGATCTTCAAGTTATAATTTGCAATAATAATTAGAAGCTATCAATTTTAAGTTCTGTATTTGACAATTACTAGTTCAGATCTTCAAGATATAATTTGAAATAATAATTTGAATTTAACAAATCTAAGTTCTGTAATTCACTATTACAAGATCAGATCTTCAAGTTATAATTTACAATAATAATTAGAAGCTATCAATTTTAAGTTCTGTCTTTGACAATTACAAGTTCAGATCTTCAAGTTATAATTTGCACTAATAATTTGTATTTAACAATTAGAAGTTCTGTATTTGACAATTACAAGTTCAGATCTTCAAGTTATAATTTGCAATAATAATTAGAAGCTATCAATTTTAAGTTCTGTATTTGACAATTACAAGTTCAGATCTTCAAGTTATAATTTGCACTAATAATTTGTATTTAACAATTAGAAGTTCTTTATTTGACAATTACAAGTTCAGATCTTCAAGTTATAATTTGCAATAATAATTAGAAGCTATCAATTTTAAGTTCTGTATTTGACAATTACTAGTTCAGATCTTCAAGTTATAATTAGAAATAATAATTTGAATTTGACAAATCCAAGTTCTGTAATTCACTATTACAAGTTCAGATCTTCAAGTTATAATTTACAATAATAATTAGAAGCTATCAATTTTAAGTTCTGTATTTGACAATTACAAGTTCAGATCTACAAGTTATAATTTGCACTAATAATTTGTATTTAACAATTAGAAGTTCTGTATTTGACAATTACAAGTTCAGATCTACAAGTTATAATTTGAAATAATAATTAGAAGCTATGAATTTTATGTTCTGTATTTGACAATTACAAGTTCAGATCTTCAAGTTATAATTTGCAATAATAATTAGAAGCTATCAATTTTAAATGCTGTATTTGACAATTACAAGTACAGATATTCAAATTATTATTTGCAATAATAATTAGAAGCTATCAATTTTAAGTTCTGCATTTGACAATTTCAAGTTCAGATCTTCAAGTTATTATTTGCAATAATAATTAGAAGCTATTAATTTTAAGTTCTGTATTTGACAATTACAAGTTCAGATCTTCAAGTTATAATTTGAAATAATAATTAGAAGCTATCAATTTTAAGTTCTGTATTTGACAATTACAAGTTCAGATCTTCAAGTTATAATTTGCAATAATAATTAGAAGCTATCAATTTTAAGTTCTGTATTTGACAATTACTAGTTCAGATCTTCAAGTTATAATTAGAAATAATAATTTGAATTTGACAAATCCAAGTTCTGTAATTCACTATTACAAGTTCAGATCTTCAAGTTATAATTTACAATAATAATTAGAAGCTATCAATTTTAAGTTCTGTATTTGACAATTACAAGTTCAGATCTACAAGTTATAATTTGCACTAATAATTTGTATTTAACAATTAGAAGTTCTGTATTTGACAATTACAAGTTCAGATCTACAAGTTATAATTTGAAATAATAATTAGAAGCTATGAATTTTATGTTCTGTATTTGACAATTACAAGTTCAGATCTTCAAGTTATAATTTGCAATAATAATTAGAAGCTATCAATTTTAAATGCTGTATTTGACAATTACAAGTACAGATATTCAAATTATTATTTGCAATAATAATTAGAAGCTATCAATTTTAAGTTCTGCATTTGACAATTTCAAGTTCAGATCTTCAAGTTATAATTTGCACTAATAATTTGTATTTAAAAATTAGAAGTTCTTTATTTGACAATTACAAGTTCAGATCTTCAAGTTATAATTTGCACTAATAATTTGTATTTAACAATTAGAAGTTCTGTATTTTACTAGTACAAGTTCAGATCTTCAAATTATTATTTGCAATCTTAGTTTGAATTTAACCATTCGAAGTTCTGTATTTAACAATTACAAGTTCAGATCTTCAAGTTATAATTTGAAATAATAATTAGTAGCTATCAATTTTAAGTTCTGTATTTGACAATTACAAGTTCAGATCTTCAAGTTATAATTTGCAATAATAATTAGAAGCTATCAATTTTAAGTTCTGTATTTGACAATTACTAGTTCAGATCTTCAAGATATAATTTGAAATAATAATTTGAATTTAACAAATCTAAGTTCTGTAATTCACTATTACAAGATCAGATCTTCAAGTTATAATTTAGAATAATAATTAGAAGCTATCAATTTTAAGTTCTGTATTTGACAATTACAAGTTCAGATCTTCAAGTTATAATTTGCACTAATAATTTGTATTTAACAATTAGAAGTTCTGTATTTGACAATTACAAGTTCAGATCTTCAAGTTATAATTTGCAATAATAATTAGAAGCTATCAATTTTAAGTTCTGTAGTTGACAATTACTAGTTCAGATCTTCAAGTTATAATTTGAATTAATAATTTGAATTTAACAAATATAAGTTCTGTAATTCACTATTACAAGTTCAGATCTTCAAGTTATAATTTACAATAATAATTAGAAGCTATCAATTTTAAGTGCTGTATTTGACAATTACTACTTCAGATCTTCAAGTTATAATTTGCACTAAAAATTTGTATTTAAAAATTAGAAGTTCTTTATTTGACAATTACAAGTTCAGATCTTCAAGTTATAATTTGCACTAATAATTTGTATTTAACAATTAGAAGTTCTGTATTTTACTATTACAAGTTCAGATCTTCAAATTATTATTTGCAATCTTAGTTTGAATTTAACCATTCGAAGTTCTGTATTTGACAATTACAAGTTCAGATCTTCAAGTTATAATTTGAAATAATAATTAGTAGCTATCAATTTTAAGTTCTGTATTTGACAATTACAAGTTCAGATCTTCAAGTTATAATTTGCAATAATAATTAGAAGCTATCAATTTTAAGTTCTGTATTTGACAATTACTAGTTCAGATCTTCAAGATATAATTTGAAATAATAATTTGTATTTAACAAATCTAAGTTCTGTAATTCACTATTACAAGATCAGATCTTCAAGTTATAATTTACAATAATAATTAGAAGCTATCAATTTTAAGTTCTGTATTTGACAATTACAAGTTCAGATCTTCAAGTTATAATTTGCACTAATAATTTGTATTTAACAATTAGAAGTTCTGTATTTGACAATTACAAGTTCAGATCTTCAAGTTATAATTTGCAATAATAATTAGAAGCTATCAATTTTAAGTTCTGTATTTGACAATTACAAGTTCAGATCTTCAAGTTATAATTTGCACTAATAATTTGTATTTAACAATTAGAAGTTCTTTATTTGACAATTACTAGTTCAGATCTTCAAGTTATAATTAGAAATAATAATTTGAATTTGACAAATCCAAGTTCTGTAATTCACTATTACAAGTTCAGATCTTCAAGTTATAATTTACAATAATAATTAGAAGCTATCAATTTTAAGTTCTGTATTTGACAATTACAAGTTCAGATCTACAAGTTATAATTTGCACTAATAATTTGTATTTAACAATTAGAAGTTCTGTATTTGACAATTACAAGTTCAGATCTACAAGTTATAATTTGAAATAATAATTAGAAGCTATGAATTTTATGTTCTGTATTTGACAATTACAAGTTCAGATCTTCAAGTTATAATTTGCAATAATAATTAGAAGCTATCAATTTTAAATGCTGTATTTGACAATTACAAGTACAGATATTCAAATTATTATTTGCAATAATAATTAGAAGCTATCAATTTTAAGTTCTGTATTTGACAATTACAAGTTCAGATCTTCAAGTTATAATTTGAAATAATAATTAGAAGCTATCAATTTTAAGTTCTGTATTTGACAATTACAAGTTCAGATCTTCAAGTTATAATTTGCAATAATAATTAGAAGCTATCAATTTTAAGTTCTGTATTTGACAATTACTAGTTCAGATCTTCAAGTTATAATTTGAATTATTAATTTGAATTTAACAAATCTAAGTTCTGTAATTCACTATTACAAGTTCAGATCTTCAAGTTATAATTTACAATAATAATTAGAAGCTATCAATTTTAAGTGCTGTATTTGACAATTACTACTTCAGATCTTCAAGTTATAATTTGCACTAATAATTTGTATTTAACAATTAGAAGTTCTTTATTTGACAATTACAAGTTCAGATCTTCAAGTTATAATTTGCACTAATAATTAGTATTTAACAATTAGAAGTTCTGTATTTTACTATTACAAGTTCAGATCTTCAAATTATTATTTACAATCTTAGTTTGAATTTAACCATTCGAAGTTCTGTATTTGACAATTACAAGTTCAGATCTTCAAGTTATAATTTGAAATAATAATTAGTAGCTATCAATTTTAAGTTCTGTATTTGACAATTACAAGTTCAGATCTTCAAGTTATAATTTGCAATAATAATTAGAAGCTATCAATTTTAAGTTCTGTATTTGACAATTACTAGTTCAGATCTTCAAGATATAATTTGAAATAATAATTTGAATTTAACAAATCTAAGTTCTGTAATTCACTATTACAAGATCAGATCTTCAAGTTATAATTTACAATAATAATTAGAAGCTATCAATTTTAAGTTCTGTATTTGACAATTACAAGTTCAGATCTTCAAGTTATAATTTGCACTAATAATTTGTATTTAACAATTAGAAGTTCTGTATTTGACAACTACAAGTTCAGATCTTCAAGTTATAATTTGCAATAATAATTAGAAGCTATCAATTTTAAGTTCTGTATTTGACAATTACAAGTTCAGACCTTCAAGTTATAATTTGCACTAATAATTTGTATTTAACAATTAGAAGTTCTTTATTTGACAATTACAAGTTCAGATCTTCAAGTTATAATTTGCAATAATAATTAGAAGCTATCAATTTTAAGTTCTGTATTTGACAATTACTAGTTCAGATCTTCAAGTTATAATTTGCAATCACAATTTGTATTTAACAATGCTAAGTTGCGTATTTGTCTATTACAAGTTCAGATCTTCAAATTATAATTTGCAATAATAATTAGAAGCTATCAATTTTAAGTTCTGTATTTGACAATTACAAGTTCAGATCTTCAAGTTATTATTTGCAATAATAATTAGAAGCTATCAATTTTAAGTTCTGTATTTGACAATTACAAGTTCAGATCTTCAAGTTATAATTTACAATAATAATTAGAAGCTAATAATTTTAAGTTCTGTATTTCACAATTACAAGTTCAGATCTTCAAGTTATAATTTGCAATAATAATTAGAAGCTATCAATTTTAAGTTCTGTATTTAACAATTATTAGTTCAGATCTTCAAGTTATAATTAGAAATAATAATTTGAATTTAACAAATCTAAGTTCTGTAATTCACTATTACAAGTTCAGATCTTCAAGTTATAATTTACAATAATAATTAGAAGCTATCAATTTTAAGTTCTGTATTTGACAATTACAAGTTCAGATCTTCAAATTATAATTTGCAATAATAATTAGAAGCTATTAATTTTAAGTTCTGTATTTGACAATTACAAGTTCAGATCTTCAAGTTATAATTAGAAATAATAATTAGAAGCTATGAATTTTATGTTCTGTATTTGACAATTACAAGTTCAGATCTTCAAGTTATAATTTGCAATAATAATTAGAAGCTATCAATTTTAAGTTCTGTATTTGACAATTACTAGTTCAGATCTTCAAGTTATAATTTGAATTAATAATTTGAATTTAACAAATCTAAGTTCTGTAATTCACTATTACAAGTTCAGATCTTCAAGTTATAATTTACAATAATAATTAGAAGCTATCAATTTTAAGTGCTGTATTTGACAATTACTACTTCAGATCTTCAAGTTATAATTTGCACTAATAATTTGTATTTAACAATTAGAAGTTCTTTATTTGACAATTACAAGTTCAGATCTTCAAGTTATAATTAGCACTAATAATTTGTATTTAACAATTAGAAGTTCTGTATTTGACTATTACAAGTTCAGATCTTCAAATTATTATTTGCAATCTTAGTTTGAATTTAACCATTCGAAGTTCTGTATTTACCTATTACAGGTTCAGATCTTCAAGTAATAATTTGCACTAATAATTTGTATTTAACAATTCGAAGTTCTGTATTTGACTATTACTAGTTCAGATCTTCAAGTTATAATTTGAATTATAATTATAAGCTATCAATTTTTAGTTCTGTATTTGACAATTACTAGTACAGATCTTCAAATTATTATTTGCAATAATAATTAGAAGCTATCAATTTTAAGTTCTGTATTTGACAATTACAAGTTCAGATCTTCAAGTTATAATTTGCAATAATAATTAGAAGCTATCAATTTTAAGTTCTGTATTTGACAATTACTAGTTCAGATCTTCAAGTTATAATTTGCAATCACAATTTGTATTTAACAATGCTAAGTTGCGTATTTGTCTATTTCAAGTTCAGATCTTCAAATTATAATTTGCAATAATAATTAGAAGCTATCAATTTTAAGTTCTGTATTTGACAATTACAAGTTCAGATCTTCAAGTTATAATTTGCAATAATAATTAGAAGCTATCAATTTTAAGTTCTGTATTTGACAATTACTAGTTCAGATCTTCAAGTTATAATTTGAAATAATAATTTGAATTTAACAAATCTAAGTTCTGTAATTCACTATTACAAGTTCAGATCTTCAAGTTATAATTTACAATAATAATTAGAAGCTATCAATTTTACGTGCTGTATTTGACAATTACTAGTTCAGATCTTCAAGTTATAATTTGCACTAATAATTTGTATTTAACAATTAGAAGTTCTGTATTTGACAATTACAAGTTCAGATCTTCAAGTTATAATTTGAAATAATAATTAGAAGCTATCAATTTTAAGTTCTGTATTTGACAATTACAAGTTCAGATCTTCAAGTTATAATTTGCAATAATAATTAGAAGCTATCAATTTTAAGTTCTGTATTTGACAATTACTAGTTCAGATCTTCAAGTTATAATTTGAATTAATAATTTGAATTTAACAAATCTAAGTTCTGTAATTCACTATTACAAGTTCTGATCTTCAAGTTATAATTTACAATAATAATTAGAAGCTATCAATTTTAAGTGCTGTATTAGACAATTACTACTTCAGATCTTCAAGTTATAATTTGCACTAATAATTTGTATTTAACAATTAGAAGTTCTTTATTTGACAATTACAAGTTCAGATCTTCAAGTTATAATTTGCACTAATAATTTGTATTTAACAATTAGAAGTTCTGTATTTTACTATTACAAGTTCAGATCTTCAAATTATTATTTGCAATCTTAGTTTGAATTTAACCATTCGAAGTTCTGTATTTGACAATTACAAGTTCAGATCTTCAAGTTATAATTTGAAATAATAATTAGTAGCTATCAATTTTAAGTTCTGTATTTGACAATTACAAGTTCAGATCTTCAAGTTATAATTTGCAATAATAATTAGAAGCTATCAATTTTAAGTTCTGTATTTGACAATTACTAGTTCAGATCTTCAAGATATAATTTGAAATAATAATTTGAATTTAACAAATCTAAGTTCTGTAATTCACTATTACAAGATCAGATCTTCAAGTTATAATTTACAATAATAATTAGAAGCTATCAATTTTAAGTTCTGTCTTTGACAATTACAAGTTCAGATCTTCAAGTTATAATTTGCACTAATAATTTGTATTTAACAATTAGAAGTTCTGTATTTGACAATTACAAGTTCAGATCTTCAAGTTATAATTTGCAATAATAATTAGAAGCTATCAATTTTAAGTTCTGTATTTGACAATTACAAGTTCAGATCTTCAAGTTATAATTTGCACTAATAATTTGTATTTAACAATTAGAAGTTCTTTATTTGACAATTACAAGTTCAGATCTTCAAGTTATAATTTGCAATAATAATTAGAAGCTATCAATTTTAAGTTCTGTATTTGACAATTACTAGTTCAGATCTTCAAGTTATAATTAGAAATAATAATTTGAATTTGACAAATCCAAGTTCTGTAATTCACTATTACAAGTTCAGATCTTCAAGTTATAATTTACAATAATAATTAGAAGCTATCAATTTTAAGTTCTGTATTTGACAATTACAAGTTCAGATCTACAAGTTATAATTTGCACTAATAATTTGTATTTAACAATTAGAAGTTCTGTATTTGACAATTACAAGTTCAGATCTACAAGTTATAATTTGAAATAATAATTAGAAGCTATGAATTTTATGTTCTGTATTTGACAATTACAAGTTCAGATCTTCAAGTTATAATTTGCAATAATAATTAGAAGCTATCAATTTTAAATGCTGTATTTGACAATTACAAGTACAGATATTCAAATTATTATTTGCAATAATAATTAGAAGCTATCAATTTTAAGTTCTGCATTTGACAATTTCAAGTTCAGATCTTCAAGTTATTATTTGCAATAATAATTAGAAGCTATTAATTTTAAGTTCTGTATTTGACAATTACAAGTTCAGATCTTCAAGTTATAATTTGAAATAATAATTAGAAGCTATCAATTTTAAGTTCTGTATTTGACAATTACAAGTTCAGATCTTCAAGTTATAATTTGCAATAATAATTAGAAGCTATCAATTTTAAGTTCTGTATTTGACAATTACTAGTTCAGATCTTCAAGTTATAATTAGAAATAATAATTTGAATTTGACAAATCCAAGTTCTGTAATTCACTATTACAAGTTCAGATCTTCAAGTTATAATTTACAATAATAATTAGAAGCTATCAATTTTAAGTTCTGTATTTGACAATTACAAGTTCAGATCTACAAGTTATAATTTGCACTAATAATTTGTATTTAACAATTAGAAGTTCTGTATTTGACAATTACAAGTTCAGATCTACAAGTTATAATTTGAAATAATAATTAGAAGCTATGAATTTTATGTTCTGTATTTGACAATTACAAGTTCAGATCTTCAAGTTATAATTTGCAATAATAATTAGAAGCTATCAATTTTAAATGCTGTATTTGACAATTACAAGTACAGATATTCAAATTATTATTTGCAATAATAATTAGAAGCTATCAATTTTAAGTTCTGCATTTGACAATTTCAAGTTCAGATCTTCAAGTTATAATTTGCACTAATAATTTGTATTTAAAAATTAGAAGTTCTTTATTTGACAATTACAAGTTCAGATCTTCAAGTTATAATTTGCACTAATAATTTGTATTTAACAATTAGAAGTTCTGTATTTTACTAGTACAAGTTCAGATCTTCAAATTATTATTTGCAATCTTAGTTTGAATTTAACCATTCGAAGTTCTGTATTTAACAATTACAAGTTCAGATCTTCAAGTTATAATTTGAAATAATAATTAGTAGCTATCAATTTTAAGTTCTGTATTTGACAATTACAAGTTCAGATCTTCAAGTTATAATTTGCAATAATAATTAGAAGCTATCAATTTTAAGTTCTGTATTTGACAATTACTAGTTCAGATCTTCAAGATATAATTTGAAATAATAATTTGAATTTAACAAATCTAAGTTCTGTAATTCACTATTACAAGATCAGATCTTCAAGTTATAATTTAGAATAATAATTAGAAGCTATCAATTTTAAGTTCTGTATTTGACAATTACAAGTTCAGATCTTCAAGTTATAATTTGCACTAATAATTTGTATTTAACAATTAGAAGTTCTGTATTTGACAATTACAAGTTCAGATCTTCAAGTTATAATTTGCAATAATAATTAGAAGCTATCAATTTTAAGTTCTGTAGTTGACAATTACTAGTTCAGATCTTCAAGTTATAATTTGAATTAATAATTTGAATTTAACAAATATAAGTTCTGTAATTCACTATTACAAGTTCAGATCTTCAAGTTATAATTTACAATAATAATTAGAAGCTATCAATTTTAAGTGCTGTATTTGACAATTACTACTTCAGATCTTCAAGTTATAATTTGCACTAAAAATTTGTATTTAAAAATTAGAAGTTCTTTATTTGACAATTACAAGTTCAGATCTTCAAGTTATAATTTGCACTAATAATTTGTATTTAACAATTAGAAGTTCTGTATTTTACTATTACAAGTTCAGATCTTCAAATTATTATTTGCAATCTTAGTTTGAATTTAACCATTCGAAGTTCTGTATTTGACAATTACAAGTTCAGATCTTCAAGTTATAATTTGAAATAATAATTAGTAGCTATCAATTTTAAGTTCTGTATTTGACAATTACAAGTTCAGATCTTCAAGTTATAATTTGCAATAATAATTAGAAGCTATCAATTTTAAGTTCTGTATTTGACAATTACTAGTTCAGATCTTCAAGATATAATTTGAAATAATAATTTGTATTTAACAAATCTAAGTTCTGTAATTCACTATTACAAGATCAGATCTTCAAGTTATAATTTACAATAATAATTAGAAGCTATCAATTTTAAGTTCTGTATTTGACAATTACAAGTTCAGATCTTCAAGTTATAATTTGCACTAATAATTTGTATTTAACAATTAGAAGTTCTGTATTTGACAATTACAAGTTCAGATCTTCAAGTTATAATTTGCAATAATAATTAGAAGCTATCAATTTTAAGTTCTGTATTTGACAATTACAAGTTCAGATCTTCAAGTTATAATTTGCACTAATAATTTGTATTTAACAATTAGAAGTTCTTTATTTGACAATTACTAGTTCAGATCTTCAAGTTATAATTAGAAATAATAATTTGAATTTGACAAATCCAAGTTCTGTAATTCACTATTACAAGTTCAGATCTTCAAGTTATAATTTACAATAATAATTAGAAGCTATCAATTTTAAGTTCTGTATTTGACAATTACAAGTTCAGATCTACAAGTTATAATTTGCACTAATAATTTGTATTTAACAATTAGAAGTTCTGTATTTGACAATTACAAGTTCAGATCTACAAGTTATAATTTGAAATAATAATTAGAAGCTATGAATTTTATGTTCTGTATTTGACAATTACAAGTTCAGATCTTCAAGTTATAATTTGCAATAATAATTAGAAGCTATCAATTTTAAATGCTGTATTTGACAATTACAAGTACAGATATTCAAATTATTATTTGCAATAATAATTAGAAGCTATCAATTTTAAGTTCTGTATTTGACAATTACAAGTTCAGATCTTCAAGTTATAATTTGAAATAATAATTAGAAGCTATCAATTTTAAGTTCTGTATTTGACAATTACAAGTTCAGATCTTCAAGTTATAATTTGCAATAATAATTAGAAGCTATCAATTTTAAGTTCTGTATTTGACAATTACTAGTTCAGATCTTCAAGTTATAATTTGAATTATTAATTTGAATTTAACAAATCTAAGTTCTGTAATTCACTATTACAAGTTCAGATCTTCAAGTTATAATTTACAATAATAATTAGAAGCTATCAATTTTAAGTGCTGTATTTGACAATTACTACTTCAGATCTTCAAGTTATAATTTGCACTAATAATTTGTATTTAACAATTAGAAGTTCTTTATTTGACAATTACAAGTTCAGATCTTCAAGTTATAATTTGCACTAATAATTAGTATTTAACAATTAGAAGTTCTGTATTTTACTATTACAAGTTCAGATCTTCAAATTATTATTTACAATCTTAGTTTGAATTTAACCATTCGAAGTTCTGTATTTGACAATTACAAGTTCAGATCTTCAAGTTATAATTTGAAATAATAATTAGTAGCTATCAATTTTAAGTTCTGTATTTGACAATTACAAGTTCAGATCTTCAAGTTATAATTTGCAATAATAATTAGAAGCTATCAATTTTAAGTTCTGTATTTGACAATTACTAGTTCAGATCTTCAAGATATAATTTGAAATAATAATTTGAATTTAACAAATCTAAGTTCTGTAATTCACTATTACAAGATCAGATCTTCAAGTTATAATTTACAATAATAATTAGAAGCTATCAATTTTAAGTTCTGTATTTGACAATTACAAGTTCAGATCTTCAAGTTATAATTTGCACTAATAATTTGTATTTAACAATTAGAAGTTCTGTATTTGACAACTACAAGTTCAGATCTTCAAGTTATAATTTGCAATAATAATTAGAAGCTATCAATTTTAAGTTCTGTATTTGACAATTACAAGTTCAGACCTTCAAGTTATAATTTGCACTAATAATTTGTATTTAACAATTAGAAGTTCTTTATTTGACAATTACAAGTTCAGATCTTCAAGTTATAATTTGCAATAATAATTAGAAGCTATCAATTTTAAGTTCTGTATTTGACAATTACTAGTTCAGATCTTCAAGTTATAATTTGCAATCACAATTTGTATTTAACAATGCTAAGTTGCGTATTTGTCTATTACAAGTTCAGATCTTCAAATTATAATTTGCAATAATAATTAGAAGCTATCAATTTTAAGTTCTGTATTTGACAATTACAAGTTCAGATCTTCAAGTTATTATTTGCAATAATAATTAGAAGCTATCAATTTTAAGTTCTGTATTTGACAATTACAAGTTCAGATCTTCAAGTTATAATTTACAATAATAATTAGAAGCTAATAATTTTAAGTTCTGTATTTCACAATTACAAGTTCAGATCTTCAAGTTATAATTTGCAATAATAATTAGAAGCTATCAATTTTAAGTTCTGTATTTAACAATTATTAGTTCAGATCTTCAAGTTATAATTAGAAATAATAATTTGAATTTAACAAATCTAAGTTCTGTAATTCACTATTACAAGTTCAGATCTTCAAGTTATAATTTACAATAATAATTAGAAGCTATCAATTTTAAGTTCTGTATTTGACAATTACAAGTTCAGATCTTCAAATTATAATTTGCAATAATAATTAGAAGCTATTAATTTTAAGTTCTGTATTTGACAATTACAAGTTCAGATCTTCAAGTTATAATTAGAAATAATAATTAGAAGCTATGAATTTTATGTTCTGTATTTGACAATTACAAGTTCAGATCTTCAAGTTATAATTTGCAATAATAATTAGAAGCTATCAATTTTAAGTTCTGTATTTGACAATTACTAGTTCAGATCTTCAAGTTATAATTTGAATTAATAATTTGAATTTAACAAATCTAAGTTCTGTAATTCACTATTACAAGTTCAGATCTTCAAGTTATAATTTACAATAATAATTAGAAGCTATCAATTTTAAGTGCTGTATTTGACAATTACTACTTCAGATCTTCAAGTTATAATTTGCACTAATAATTTGTATTTAACAATTAGAAGTTCTTTATTTGACAATTACAAGTTCAGATCTTCAAGTTATAATTAGCACTAATAATTTGTATTTAACAATTAGAAGTTCTGTATTTGACTATTACAAGTTCAGATCTTCAAATTATTATTTGCAATCTTAGTTTGAATTTAACCATTCGAAGTTCTGTATTTACCTATTACAGGTTCAGATCTTCAAGTAATAATTTGCACTAATAATTTGTATTTAACAATTCGAAGTTCTGTATTTGACTATTACTAGTTCAGATCTTCAAGTTATAATTTGAATTATAATTATAAGCTATCAATTTTTAGTTCTGTATTTGACAATTACTAGTACAGATCTTCAAATTATTATTTGCAATAATAATTAGAAGCTATCAATTTTAAGTTCTGTATTTGACAATTACAAGTTCAGATCTTCAAGTTATAATTTGCAATAATAATTAGAAGCTATCAATTTTAAGTTCTGTATTTGACAATTACTAGTTCAGATCTTCAAGTTATAATTTGCAATCACAATTTGTATTTAACAATGCTAAGTTGCGTATTTGTCTATTTCAAGTTCAGATCTTCAAATTATAATTTGCAATAATAATTAGAAGCTATCAATTTTAAGTTCTGTATTTGACAATTACAAGTTCAGATCTTCAAGTTATAATTTGCAATAATAATTAGAAGCTATCAATTTTAAGTTCTGTATTTGACAATTACTAGTTCAGATCTTCAAGTTATAATTTGAAATAATAATTTGAATTTAACAAATCTAAGTTCTGTAATTCACTATTACAAGTTCAGATCTTCAAGTTATAATTTACAATAATAATTAGAAGCTATCAATTTTACGTGCTGTATTTGACAATTACTAGTTCAGATCTTCAAGTTATAATTTGCACTAATAATTTGTATTTAACAATTAGAAGTTCTGTATTTGACAATTACAAGTTCAGATCTTCAAGTTATAATTTGCACTAATAATTTGTATTTAACAATTAGAAGTTCAGTATTTGACTATTACAAGTTCAGATCTTCAAGTTATAATTTGAATTATAATTATAAGCTATCAATTTTAAGTTCTGTATTTGACAATTACAAGTACAGATCTTCAAATTATTATTTGCAATAACAATTAGTAGCTATCAATTTTTAGTTCTGTATTTGACAATTACAAGTTCAGATCTACAAGTTATAATTTACAATAATAATTAGAAGCTATCAATTTTAAGTTCTGTATTTGACAATTACAAGTTCAGATCTTCAAGTTATAATTTGAAATAATAATTAGAAGCTATCAATTTTAAGTTCTGTATTTGACAATTACAAGTTCAGATCTTCAAGTTATAATTTGCAATAATAATTAGAAGCTATCAATTTTAAGTTCTGTATTTGACAATTACTAGATCAGATCTTCAAGATATAATTTGAAATAATAATTTGAATTTAACAAATCTAAGTTCTGTAATTCACTATTAGAAGATCAGATCTTCAAGTTATAATTTACAATAATAATTAGAAGCTATCAATTTTAAGTTCTGTATTTGACAATTACAAGTTCAGATCTTCAAGTTATAATTTGCACTAATAATTTGTATTTAACAATTAGAAGTTCTGTATTTGACAATTACAAGTTCAGATCTTCAAGTTATAATTTGCAATAATAATTAGAAGCTATCAATTTTAAGTTCTGTATTTGACAATTACAAGTTCAGATCTTCAAGTTATAATTTGCACTAATAATTTGTATTTAACAATTAGAAGTTCTTTATTTGACAATTACAAGTTCAGATCTTCAAGTTATAATTTGCAATAATAATTAGAAGCTATCAATTTTAAGTTCTGTATTTGACAATTACTAGTTCAGATCTTCAAGTTATAATTTGCAATCACAATTTGTATTTAACAATGCTAAGTTGCGTATTTGTCTATTACAAGTTCAGATCTTCAAATTATAATTTGCAATAATAATTAGAAGCTATCAATTTTAAGTTCTGTATTTGACAATTACAAGTTCAGATCTTCAAGTTATTATTTGCAATAATAATTAGAAGCTATCAATTTTAAGTTCTGTATTTGACAATTACAAGTTCAGATCTTCAAGTTATAATTTACAATAATTATTAGAAGCTATCAATTTTAAGTTCTGTATTTGACAATTACTAGTTCAGATCTTCAAGTTATAATTTGCAATCACAATTTGTATTTAACAATGCTAAGTTGCGTATTTGTCTATTACAAGTTCAGATCTTCAAATTATAATTTGCAATAATAATTAGAAGCTATCAATTTTAAGTTCTGTATTTGACAATTACAAGTTCAGATCTTCAAGTTATAATTTGCAATAATAATTAGAAGCTATCAATTTTAAGTGCTGTATTTGACAATTACTAGTTCAGATCTTCAAGTTATAATTTGCACTAATAATTTGTATTTAACAATTAGAAGTTCTGTATTTGACAATTACAAGTTCAGATCTTCAAGTTATAATTTGCACTAATAATTTGTATTTAACAATTAGAAGTTCAGTATTTGACTATTACAAGTTCAGATCTTCAAGTTATAATTTGAATTATAATTATAAGCTATCAATTTTAAGTTCTGTATTTGACAATTACAAGTACAGATCTTCAAATTATTATTTGCAATAACAATTAGAAGCTATCAATTTTTAGTTCTGTATTTGACAATTACAAGTTCAGATCTACAAGTTATAATTTACAATAATAATTAGAAGCTATCAATTTTAAGTTCTGTATTTGACAATTACAAGTTCAGATCTTCAAGTTATAATTTGAAATAATAATTAGAAGCTATCAATTTTAAGTTCTGTATTTGACAATTACAAGTTCAGATCTTCAAGTTATAATTTGCAATAATAATTAGAAGCTATCAATTTTAAGTTCCGTATTTGACAATTACTAGTTCAGATCTTCAAGTTATAATTAGAAATAATAATTTGAATTTGACAAATCTAAATTCTGTAATTCACTATTACAAGTTCAGATCTTCAAGTTATAATTTACAATAATAATTATAAGCTATCAATTTTAAGTTCTGTATTTGACAATTACAAGTTCAGATCTTCAAGTTATATTTTGCACTAATAATTTGTATTTAACAATTAGAAGTTCTATATTTGACTATTACAAGTTCAGATCTTCAAATAATTATTTGCAATCTTAGTTTTAATTTAACAATTTGAAGTTCTGTATTTGACTATTACAAGCTCAGATCTTCAAGTTATAATTTGCACTAATAATTTGTATTTAACAATTTTAAGTTCTGTATTTGACAATTACTAGTTCAGATCTTCAAGTTATAATTTGAAATAATAATTTGTATTTAACAAATCTAAGTTCTGTAATTCACTATTACAAGTTCAGATCTTCAAGTTATAATATGCAATAATAATTAGAAGCTATCAGTTTTAAGTTCTGTATTTGACAATTACAAGTTCAGATCTTCAAGTTATAATTTGCACTAATAATTTGTATTTAACAATTCGAAGTTCTGTATTTGACTATTACAAGTTCACATCTTCAAGTTATAATTTGAATTATAATTATAAGCTATCAATTTTAAGTTGTGTATTTGACAATTACAAGTTCAGATCTTCAAGTTATAATTTGCACTAATAATTTGTATTTAACAATTTTAAGTTCTGTATTTGACAATTCCTAGTTCAGATCTTCAAGTTATAATTTGAAATAATAATTTGAATTTAACAAATCTAAGTTCTGTAATTCACTATTACAAGTTCAGATCTTCAAGTTATAATTGGCAATAATAATTAGAAGCTTACAATTTTAATTTCTGTATTTGACAATTACAAGTTCATATCTTCAAGTTATAATTTGCACTAATAATTTGTATTTAACAATTATAAGTTCTGTATTTGACAATTACTAGTTCAGATCTTCAAGTTATAGTTTGAAATAATAATTTGTATTTAACAAATCTAAGTTCTGTAATTCACTATTACAAGTTCAGATCTTCAAGTTATGATATGCAATAATAATTAGAAGCTATCAATTTTAAGTTCTGTATTTGACAATTACAAGTTCAGATCTTCAAGTTATAATTTGCACTAATAATTTGTATTTAAAAATTCGAAGTTCTGTATTTGACTATTACAAGTTCAGATCTTTAAGTTATAATTTGAATTATAATTATAAGCTATCAATTTTAAGTTCTGTATTTGACAATTACAAGTACAGATCTTCAAATTATTATTTGCAATAATAATTAGAAGCTATCAATTTTAAGTTCTGCATTTGACAATTACAAGTTCAGATCTTCAAGTTATTATTTGCAATAATAATTAGAAGCTATCAATTTTAAGTTCTGTATTTGACAATTACAAGTTCAGATCCTCTAGTTATAATTTGCAATAATAATTAGAAGCTATCAATTTTAAGTTCTGTATTTGACAATTACTAGTTCAGATCTTCAAGTTATAATTTGAAATAATAATTTGAATTTAACAAATCTAAGTTCTGTAATTCACTATTACAAGTTCAGATCTTCAAGTTATAATTTACAATAATAATTATAAGCTATCAATTTTAAGTTCTGTATTTGACAATTACTAGTTCAGATCTTCAAGTTATAATTTGAAATAATAATTTGAAGTTAACAAATCTAAGTTCTGTAATTCACTATTACAAGTTCAGATCTTCAAATTATAATTTGAATACTAATTAGAAGCTATCAATTTTAAGTTCTGTATATGACAATTACATGTTCAGATCTTCAAGTTATAATTTGCACTAATAATTTCTATTTAACAATTAGAAGTTCTGTATTTGACTATTACAAGTTTAGATCTTCAAATTATTATTTGCAATAATAATTAGAAGCTATCAATTTTAAGTTCTGCATTTGACAATTACAAGTTCAGATCTTCAAGTTATTATTTGCAATAATAATTAGAAGCTATTAATTTTAAGTTCTGTATTTGACAATTACAAGTTCAGATCTTCAAGTTATAATTTGAAATAATAATTAGAAGCTATCAATTTTAAGTTCTGTATTTGACAATTACAAGTTCAGATCTTCAAGTTATAATTTGCAACAATAATTAGAAGCTATCAATTTTAAGTTCTGTATTTGACAATTACTAGTTCAGATCTTCAAGTTATAATTAGAAATAATAATTTGAATTTGACAAATCCAAGTTCTGTAATTCACTATTACAAGTTCAGATCTTCAAGTTATAATTGGCAATAATAATTAGAAGCTTACAATTTTAATTTCTGTATTTGACAATTACAAGTTCAGATCTTCAAGTTATAATTTGCACTAATAATTTGTATTTAACAATTTTAAGTTCTGTATTTGACAATTACTAGTTCAGATCTTCAAGTTATAATTTGAAATAATAATTTGTATTTAACAAATCTAAGTTCTGTAATTCACTATTACAAGTTCAGATCTTCAAGTTATGATATGCAATAATAATTAGAAGCTATCAATTTTAAGTTCTGTATTTGACAATTACAAGTTCAGATCTTCAAATTATAATTTGCAATAATAATTAGAAGCTATTAATTTTAAGTTCTGTATTTGACAATTACAAGTTCAGATCTTCAAGTTATAATTAGAAATAATAATTAGAAGCTATGAATTTTATGTTCTGTATTTGACAATTACAAGTTCAGATCTTCAAGTTATAATTTGCAATAATAATTAGAAGCTATCAATTTTAAGTTCTGTATTTGACAATTACTAGTTCAGATCTTCAAGTTATAATTTGAATTAATAATTTGAATTTAACAAATCTAAGTTCTGTAATTCACTATTACAAGTTCAGATCTTCAAGTTATAATTTACAATAATAATTAGAAGCTATCAATTTTAAGTGCTGTATTTGACAATTACTACTTCAGATCTTCAAGTTATAATTTGCACTAATAATTTGTATTTAACAATTAGAAGTTCTTTATTTGACAATTACAAGTTCAGATCTTCAAGTTATAATTAGCACTAATAATTTGTATTTAACAATTAGAAGTTCTGTATTTGACTATTACAAGTTCAGATCTTCAAATTATTATTTGCAATCTTAGTTTGAATTTAACCATTCGAAGTTCTGTATTTACCTATTACAGGTTCAGATCTTCAAGTAATAATTTGCACTAATAATTTGTATTTAACAATTCGAAGTTCTGTATTTGACTATTACTAGTTCAGATCTTCAAGTTATAATTTGAATTATAATTATAAGCTATCAATTTTTAGTTCTGTATTTGACAATTACTAGTACAGATCTTCAAATTATTATTTGCAATAATAATTAGAAGCTATCAATTTTAAGTTCTGTATTTGACAATTACAAGTTCAGATCTTCAAGTTATAATTTGCAATAATAATTAGAAGCTATCAATTTTAAGTTCTGTATTTGACAATTACTAGTTCAGATCTTCAAGTTATAATTTGCAATCACAATTTGTATTTAACAATGCTAAGTTGCGTATTTGTCTATTTCAAGTTCAGATCTTCAAATTATAATTTGCAATAATAATTAGAAGCTATCAATTTTAAGTTCTGTATTTGACAATTACAAGTTCAGATCTTCAAGTTATAATTTGCAATAATAATTAGAAGCTATCAATTTTAAGTTCTGTATTTGACAATTACTAGTTCAGATCTTCAAGTTATAATTTGAAATAATAATTTGAATTTAACAAATCTAAGTTCTGTAATTCACTATTACAAGTTCAGATCTTCAAGTTATAATTTACAATAATAATTAGAAGCTATCAATTTTACGTGCTGTATTTGACAATTACTAGTTCAGATCTTCAAGTTATAATTTGCACTAATAATTTGTATTTAACAATTAGAAGTTCTGTATTTGACAATTACAAGTTCAGATCTTCAAGTTATAATTTGCACTAATAATTTGTATTTAACAATTAGAAGTTCAGTATTTGACTATTACAAGTTCAGATCTTCAAGTTATAATTTGAATTATAATTATAAGCTATCAATTTTAAGTTCTGTATTTGACAATTACAAGTACAGATCTTCAAATTATTATTTGCAATAACAATTAGTAGCTATCAATTTTTAGTTCTGTATTTGACAATTACAAGTTCAGATCTACAAGTTATAATTTACAATAATAATTAGAAGCTATCAATTTTAAGTTCTGTATTTGACAATTACAAGTTCAGATCTTCAAGTTATAATTTGAAATAATAATTAGAAGCTATCAATTTTAAGTTCTGTATTTGACAATTACAAGTTCAGATCTTCAAGTTATAATTTGCAATAATAATTAGAAGCTATCAATTTTAAGTTCTGTATTTGACAATTACTAGTTCAGATCTTCAAGATATAATTTGAAATAATAATTTGAATTTAACAAATCTAAGTTCTGTAATTCACTATTAGAAGATCAGATCTTCAAGTTATAATTTACAATAATAATTAGAAGCTATCAATTTTAAGTTCTGTATTTGACAATTACAAGTTCAGATCTTCAAGTTATAATTTGCACTAATAATTTGTATTTAACAATTAGAAGTTCTGTATTTGACAATTACAAGTTCAGATCTTCAAGTTATAATTTGCAATAATAATTAGAAGCTATCAATTTTAAGTTCTGTATTTGACAATTACAAGTTCAGATCTTCAAGTTATAATTTGCACTAATAATTTGTATTTAACAATTAGAAGTTCTTTATTTGACAATTACAAGTTCAGATCTTCAAGTTATAATTTGCAATAATAATTAGAAGCTATCAATTTTAAGTTCTGTATTTGACAATTACTAGTTCAGATCTTCAAGTTATAATTTGCAATCACAATTTGTATTTAACAATGCTAAGTTGCGTATTTGTCTATTACAAGTTCAGATCTTCAAATTATAATTTGCAATAATAATTAGAAGCTATCAATTTTAAGTTCTGTATTTGACAATTACAAGTTCAGATCTTCAAGTTATTATTTGCAATAATAATTAGAAGCTATCAATTTTAAGTTCTGTATTTGACAATTACAAGTTCAGATCTTCAAGTTATAATTTACAATAATTATTAGAAGCTATCAATTTTAAGTTCTGTATTTGACAATTACTAGTTCAGATCTTCAAGTTATAATTTGCAATCACAATTTGTATTTAACAATGCTAAGTTGCGTATTTGTCTATTACAAGTTCAGATCTTCAAATTATAATTTGCAATAATAATTAGAAGCTATCAATTTTAAGTTCTGTATTGGACAATTACAAGTTCAGATCTTCAAGTTATAATTTGCAATAATAATTAGAAGCTATCAATTTTAAGTGCTGTATTTGACAATTACTAGTTCAGATCTTCAAGTTATAATTTGCACTAATAATTTGTATTTAACAATTAGAAGTTCTGTATTTGACAATTACAAGTTCAGATCTTCAAGTTATAATTTGCACTAATAATTTGTATTTAACAATTAGAAGTTCAGTATTTGACTATTACAAGTTCAGATCTTCAAGTTATAATTTGAATTATAATTATAAGCTATCAATTTTAAGTTCTGTATTTGACAATTACAAGTACAGATCTTCAAATTATTATTTGCAATAACAATTAGAAGCTATCAATTTTTAGTTCTGTATTTGACAATTACAAGTTCAGATCTACAAGTTATAATTTACAATAATAATTAGAAGCTATCAATTTTAAGTTCTGTATTTGACAATTACAAGTTCAGATCTTCAAGTTATAATTTGCTCTAATAATTTGTATTTAAAAATTCGAAGTTCTGTATTTGACTATTACAAGTTCAGATCTTTAAGTTATAATTTGAATTATAATTATAAGCTATCAATTTTAAGTTCTGTATTTGACAATTACAAGTACAGATCTTCAAATTATTATTTGCAATAATAATTAGAAGCTATCAATTTTAAGTTCTGCATTTGACAATTACAAGTTCAGATCTTCAAGTTATCATTTGCAATAATAATTAGAAGCTATCAATTTTAAGTTCTGTATTTGACAATTACAAGTTCAGATCCTCTAGTTATAATTTGCAATAATTATTAGAAGCTATCAATTTTAAGTTCTGTATTTGACAATTACTAGTACAGATCTTCAAGTTATAATTTGAAATAATAATTTGAATTTAACAAATCTAAGTTCTGTAATTCACTATTTCAAGTTCAGATCTTCAAGTTATAATTTACAATAATAATTATAAGCTATCAATTTTAAGTTCTGTATTTGACAATTACTAGTTCAGATCTTCAAGTTATAATTTGAAATAATAATTTGAATTTAACAAATCTAAGTTCTGTAATTCACTATTACAAGTTCAGATCTTCAAATTATAATTTGAATAATAATTAGAAGCTATCAATTTTAAGTTCTGTATATGACAATTACATGTTCAGATCTTCAAGTTATAATTTGCACTAATAATTTGTATTTAACAATTAGTAGTTCTGTATTTGACAATTACAAGTTCAGATCTTCAAGTTATAATTTGCACTAATAATTTCTATTTAACAATTAGAAGTTCTGTATTTGACTATTACAAGTTTAGATCTTCAAATTATTATTTGCAATAATAATTAGAAGCTATCAATTTTAAGTTCTGCATTTGACAATTACAAGTTCAGATCTTCAAGTTATTATTTGCAATAATAATTAGAAGCTATTAATTTTAAGTTCTGTATTTGACAATTACAAGTTCAGATCTTCAAGTTATAATTTGAAATAATAATTAGAAGCTATCAATTTTAAGTTCTGTATTTGACAATTACAAGTTCAGATCTTCAAGTTATAATTTGCAATAATAATTAGAAGCTATCAATTTTAAGTTCTGTATTTGACAATTACTAGTTCAGATCTTCAAGTTATAATTAGAAATAATAATTTGAATTTGACAAATCCAAGTTCTGTAATTCACTATTACAAGTTCAGATCTTCAAGTTATAATTTACAATAATAATTAGAAGCTATCAATTTTAAGTTCTGTATTTGACAATTACAAGTTCAGATCTACAAGTTATAATTTGCACTAATAATTTGTATTTAACAATTAGAAGTTCTGTATTTGACAATTACAAGTTCAGATATACAAGTTATAATTTGAAATAATAATTAGAAGCTATCAATTTTAAGTTCTGTATTTGACAATTACTAGTTCAGATCTTCAAGTTATAATTTGAAATAATAATTTGAGTTTAACAAATCTAACTTCTGTAATTCACTATTACAAGTTCAGATCTTCAAGTTATAATTTACAATAATAATTATAAGCTATCAATTTTAAGTTCTGTATTTGACAATTACTAGTTCAGATCTTCAAGTTTTAATTTGCAATCATAATTTGTATTAAACAATGCTAAGTTGCGTATTTGTCTATTACAAGTTCACATCTTCAAATTATAATTTGCAATAATAATTAGAAGCTATCAAATTTAAGTTCTGTATTTGACAATTACAAGTTCAGATCTTCAAGTTATAATTTGCACTAATAATTTGTATTTAACAATTAGAAGTTCTGTATTTGACTATTACTGGTTCAGATCTTCAAATTATTATTTGCAATCTTAGTTTTAATTTAACAATTTGAAGTTCGGTATTTACCTATTACAAGTTCAGATCTTAAAGTTATAATTTGCACTAATAATTTGTATTTAACAATTCAAAGTTCTGTATTTGACTATTACAAGTTCAGATCTTCGAATTATTATTTGCAATCTTAGTTTTAATTTAACAATTTGAAGTTCTGTATTTGACTATTACAAGCTCAGATCTTCAAGTTATAATTTGCACTAATAATTTGTATTTAACAATTTTAAGTTCTGTATTTGACAATTACTAGTTCAGATCTTCAAGTTATAATTTGAAATAATAATTTGTATTTAACAAATCTAAGTTCTGTAATTCACTATTACAAGTTCAGATCTTCAAGTTATAATATGCAATAATAATTAGAAGCTATCAGTATTAAGTTCTGTATTTGACAATTACAAGTTCAGATCTTCAAGTTATAATTTGCACTAATAATTTGTATTTAACAATTCGAAGTTCTGTATTTGACTATTCCAAGTTCAGATCTTCAAGTTATAATTTGAATTATAATTATAAGCTATCAATTTTAAGTTGTGTATTTGACAATTACAAGTTCAGATCTTCAAGTTATAATTTGCACTAATAATTTGTATTTAACAATTTTAAGTTCTGTATTTGACAATTACTAGTTCAGATCTTCAAGTTATAATTTGAAATAATAATTTGAATTTAACAAATCTAAGTTCTGTAATTCACTATTACAAGTTCAGATCTTCAAGTTATAATTGGCAATAATAATTAGAAGCTTACAATTTTAATTTCTGTATTTGACAATTACAAGTTCAGATCTTCAAGTTATAATTTGCACTAATAATTTGTATTTAACAATTAGAAGTTCTGTATTTGACTATTACAAGTTCAGATCTTCAAATTATTATTTGCAATCTTAGTTTTAATTTAACAATTTGAAGTTCGGTATTTACCTATTACAAGTTCAGATCTTAAAGTTATAATTTGCACTAATAATTTGTATTTAACAATTCAAAGTTCTGTATTTGACTATTACAAGTTCAGATCTTCGAATTATTATTTGCAATCTTAGTTTGAATTTAACAATTCGAAGTTCTGTATTTACCTATTACAGGTTCAGATCTTCAAGTTATAATTTGCAATCCAAATTTGTATTTAACAAGGCTAAGTTGCGTATTTGTCTATTACAAGTTCAGATCTTCTAATTATAATTTGCAATAATAGTTAGAAGCTATCAATTTTTAGTTCTGTATTTGACAATTACAAGTTCAGATCTACAAGTTATAATTTACAATAATAATTAGAAGCTATCAATTTTAAGTTCTGTATTTGACAATTACAAGTTCAGATCTTCAAGTTATAATTTGAAATAATAATTAGAAGCTATCAATTTTAAGTTCTGTATTTGACAATTACTAGTTCAGATCTTCAAGTTATAATTTGCAATAATAATTAGAAGCTATCAATTTTAAGTTCTGTATTTGACAATTACTAGTTCAGATCTTCAAGTTATAATTAGAAATAATAATTTGAATTTGACAAATCTAAGTTCTGTAATTCACTATTACAAGTTCAGATCTTCAAGTTATAATTTACAATAATAATTATAAGCTATCAATTTTAAGTTCTGTATTTGACAATTACAAGTTCAGATCTTCAAGTTATAATTTGCACTAATAATTTGTATTTAACAATTTTAAGTTCTGTATTTGACAATTACTAGTTCAGATCTTCAAGTTATAATTTGAAATAATAATTTGTATTTAACAAATCTAAGTTCTGTAATTCACTATTACAAGTTCAGATCTTCAAGTTATGATATGCAATAATAATTAGAAGCTATCAATTTTAAGTTCTGTATTTGACAATTACAAGTTCAGATCTTCAAGTTATAATTTGCACTAATAATTTGTATTTAAAAATTCGAAGTTCTGTATTTGACTATTACAAGTTCAGATCTTTAAGTTATAATTTGAATTATAATTATAAGCTATCAATTTTAAGTTCTGTATTTGACAATTACAAGTACAGATCTTCAAATTATTATTTGCAATAATAATTAGAAGCTATCAATTTTAAGTTCTGCATTTGACAATTACAATTTCAGATCTTCAAGTTATTATTTGCAATAATAATTAGAAGCTATCAATTTTAAGTTCTGTATTTGACAATTACAAGTTCAGATCCTCTAGTTATAATTTGCAATAATAATTAGAAGCTATCAATTTTAAGTTCTGTATTTGACAATTACTAGTTCAGATCTTCAAGTTATAATTTGAAATAATAATTTGAATTTAACAAATCTAAGTTCTGTAATTCACTATTACAAGTTCAGATCTTCAAGTTATAATTTACAATAATAATTATAAGCTATCAATTTTAAGTTCTGTATTTGACAATTACTAGTTCAGATCTTCAATTTATAATTTGAAATAATAATTTGAATTTAACAAATGTAAGTTCTGTAATTCACTATTACAAGTTCAGATCTTCAAATTATAATTTGAATAATAATTAGAAGCTATCAATTTTAAGTTCTGTATATGACAATTACATGTTCAGATCTTCAAGTTATAATTTGCACTTATAATTTGTATTTAAAAATTAGTAGTTCTGTATTTGACAATTACAAGTTCAGATCTTCAAGTTATAATTTGCACTAATAATTTCTATTTAACAATTAGTAGTTCTGTATTTGACTATTACAAGTTTAGATCTTCAAATTATTATTTGCAATAATAATTTGAATTTAACAAATCTAAGTTCTGTAATTCACTATTACAAGTTCAGATCTTCAAATTATAATTTGAATAATAATTAGAAGCTATCAATTTTAAGTTCTGTATATGACAATTACATGTTCAGATCTTCAAGTTATAATTTGCACTTATAATTTGTATTTAACAATTAGTAGTTCTGTATTTGACAATTACAAGTTCAGATCTTCAAGTTATAATTTGCACTAATAATTTCTATTTAACAATTAGTAGTTCTGTATTTGACTATTACAAGTTTAGATCTTCAAATTATTATTTGCAATAATAATTTGAATTTAACAAATCTAAGTTCTGTAATTCACTATTACAAGTTCAGATCTTCAAGTTATAATTTGAAATAATAATTAGAAGCTATCAATTTTAAGTTCTGTATTTGACAATCACAAGTTCAGATCTTCAAGTTATAATTTGCAATAATAATTAGAAGCTATCAATTTTAAGTTCTGTATTTGACAATTACTAGTTCAGATCTTCAAGTTATAATTAGAAATAATAATTTGAATTTGACAAATCCAAGTTCTGTAATTCACTATTACAAGTTCAGATCTTCAAGTTATAATTTACAATAATAATTAGAAGCTATCAATTTTAAGTTCTGTATTTGACAATTACAAGTTCAGATCTACAAGTTATAATTTGCACTAATAATTTGTATTTAACAATTAGAAGTTCTGTATTTGACAATTACAAGTTCAGATCTACAAGTTATAATTTGAAATAATAATTAGAAGCTATCAATTTAAGTTCTGTATTTGACAATTACTAGTTCAGATCTTCAAGTTATAATTTGAAATAATAATTTGAATTTAACAAATCTAAGTTCTGTAATTCACTATTACAAGTTCAGATCTTCAAGTTATAATTTACAATAATAATTATAAGCTATCAATTTTAAGTTCTGTATTTGACAATTACTAGTTCAGATCTTCAAGTTTTAATTTGCAAACATAATTTGTATTTAACAATGCTAAGTTGCGTATTTGTCTATTACAAGTTCACATCTTCAAATTATAATTTGCAATAATAATTAGAAGCTATCAAATTTAAGTTCTGTATTTGACAATTGCAAGTTCAGATCCTCTAGTTATAATTTGCAATAATAATTAGAAGCTATCAATTTTAAGTTCTGTATTTGACAATTACTAGTTCAGATCTTCAAGTTATAATTTGAAATAATAATTTGAATTTAACAAATCTAAGTTCTGTAATTCACTATTACAAGTTCAGATCTTCAAGTTATATTTTGCACTAATAATTTGTATTTAACAATTAGAAGTTCTATATTTGACTATTACAAGTTCAGATCTTCAAATAATTATTTGCAATCTTAGTTTTAATTTAACAATTTGAAGTTCTGTATTTGACTATTACAAGCTCAGATCTTCAAGTTATAATTGACACTAATAATTTGTATTTAACAATTTTAAGTTCTGTATTTGACAATTACTAGTTCAGATCTTCAAGTTATATTTTGAAATAATAATTTGAATTTAACAAATCTAAGTTCTGTAATTCACTATTACAAGTTCAGATCTTCAAGTTATAATTTACAAGAATAATTAGAAGCTATCAATTTTAAGTTTTGTATTTGACAATTACAAGTTCAGATCTTCAAGTTATAATTTGCAATAATAATTAGAAGCTATCAATTTTAAGTTCTGTATTTGACAATTACAAGTTCAGATCTTCAAGCTATAATTTGAAATTATAATTATAAGCTATCAATTTTAAGTTCTGTATTTGACAATTACAAGTTCAGATCTTCAAGTTATAATTTGCACTAATAATTTGTATTTAACAATTTTAAGTTCTGTATTTGACAATTACTAGTTCAGATCTTCAAGTTATAATTTGAAATAATAATTTGAATTTAACAAATCTAAGTTCTGTAATTCACTATTACAAATTCAGATCTTCAAGTTATAATTGGCAATAATAATTAGAAGCTATCAATTTTAATTTCTGTATTTGACAATTACAAGTTCAGATCTTCAAGTTATTATTTGCAATAATAATTAGAAGCTATCAATTTTAAGTTCTGTATTTGTCAATTACAAGTTCAGATCTTCAAGTTATAATTTGCAATAATAATTAGAAGCTATCAATTTTAAGTTCTGTATTTGACAATTACTAGGTCAGATCTTCAAGTTATAATTTGCAATCACAATTTGTATTTAACAATGCTAAGTTGCGTATTTGTCTATTACAAGTTCAGATCTTCAAATTATAATTTGCAATAATAATTAGAAGCTATCAATATTAAGTTCTGTATTTGACAATTACAAGTTCAGATCCTCAAGTTATAATTTGCAATAATAATTAGAAGCTATCAATTTTAAGTTCTGTATTTGACAATTACTAGTTCAGATCTTCAAGTTATAATTTGAAATAATAATTAGAATTTAACAAATCTAAGTTCTGTAATTCACTATTACAAGTTCAGATCTTCAAGTTATAATTTACAATAATAATTAGAAGCTATCAATTTTAAGTGCTGTATTTGACAATTACTAGTTCAGATCTTCAAGTTATAATTTGCACTAATAATTTGTATTTAACCATTCGAAGTTCTGTATTTGACCATTACAAGTTCAGATCTTCAAGTTATAATTTGCAATAATAATTAGAAGCTATTAATTTTAAGTTCTGCATTTGACAATTACAAGTTCAGATCTTCAAGTTATAATTTGATATAATAATTAGGAGCTATCAATTTTATGTTCTGTATTTGACAATTACAAGTTCAGATCTTCAAGTTATAATTTGCAATAATAATTAGAAGCTATCAATTTTAAGTTCTGTATTTGACAATTACAAGTTCAGATCTTCAAGTTATAATTTGCAATAATAATTAGAAGCTATCAATTTTAAGTTCTGTATTTGACAATTACTAGTTCAGATCTTCAAGTTATATTTTGAAATAATAATTTGAATTTAACAAATCTAAGTTCTGTAATTCACTATTACAAGTTCAGATCTTCAAGTTATAATTTACAAGAATAATAAGAAGCTATCAATTTTAAGTTTTGTATTTGACAATTACAAGTTCAGATCTTCAAGTTATAATTTGCAATAATAATTAGAAGCTATCAATTTTAAGTTCTGTATTTGACAATTACAAGTTCAGATCTTCAAGCTATAATTAGAAATAATAATTAGAAGCTATCAATTTTAAGTTCTGTATTTGACAATTACAAGTTCAGATCTTCTAGTTATAATTTGCAATCACAATTTGTATTTAACAATGCTAAGTTGCGTATTTGTCTATTACAAGTTCAGATCTTCAAATTATAATTTGCAATAATAATTAGAAGCTATCAATTTTAAGTTCTGTATTTGACAATTTCAAGTTCAGATCTTCAAGTTATAATTTGCAATAATAATTAGAAGCTATCAATTTTAAGTTCTGTATTTGACAATTACTAGTTCAGATCTTCAAGTTATAATTTGAAATAATAATTTGAATTTAACAAATCTAAGTTCTGTAATTCACTATTACAAGTTCAGATCTTCAAGTTATAATTTACAATAATAATTAGAAGCTATCAATTTTAAGTTCTGTATTTGACAATTACAAGTTCAGATCTTCAAGTTATTATATGCAATAATAATTAGAAGCTATCAATTTTAAGTTCTGTATTTGACAATTACAAGTTCAGATCTTCAAGTTAAAATTTTGCACTAATAATTTGTATTTAAAAATTCGAAGTTCTGTATTTGACTATTACAAGTTCAGATCTTTAAGTTATAATTTGAATTATAATTATAAGCTATCAATTTTAAGTTCTGTATTTGACAATTACAAGTACAGATCTTCAAATTATTATTTGCAATAATAATTAGAAGCTATCAATTTTAAGTTCTGCATTTGACAATTACAAGTTCAGATCTTCAAGTTATTATTTGCAATAATAATTAGAAGCTATCAATTTTAAGTTCTATATTTGACAATTACAAGTTCAGATCTTCCAGTTATAATTTGCAATAATAATTAGAAGCTATCAATTTTAAGTTCTGTATTTGACAATTACTAGTTCAGATCTTCAAGTTATAATTTGAAATAATAATTTGAATTTAACAAATCTAAGTTCTGTAATTCACTATTACAAGTTCAGATCTTCAAGTTATAATTTGCACTAATAATTTCTATTTAACAATTAGAAGTTCTGTATTTGACTATTACAAGTTTAGATCTTCAAATTATTATTTGCAATCTTAGTTTGAATTTAACAATTCGAAGTTCTGTATTTAACTATTACAAGTTCAGATCTTCAAGTAATAATTTGCACTAATAATTTGTATTTAACAATTCGAAGTTCTGTATTTGACTATTACAAGTTCAGATCTTCAAGTTATAATTTGCACTAATAATTTGTATTTAACAATTCGAAGTTCTGTATTTGACTATTACAAGCTCAGATCTTCAAGTTATAATTTGCACTAATAATTTGTATTTAACAATTTTAAGTTCTGTATTTGACAATTACTAGTTCAGGTCTTCAAGTTATAATTTGAAATAATAATTTGTATTTAACAAATCTAAGTTCTGTAATTCACTATTACAAGTTCAGATCTTCTAGTTATAATATGCAATAATAATTAGATGCTATCAATTTTAAGTTCTGTATTTGACAATTACAAGTTCAGATCTTCAAGTTATAATTTGCACTAATAATTTGTATTTAACCATCCGAAGTTCTGTATTTGACCATTACAAGTTCAGATCTTCAAGTTATAATTTGAATTATAATTATAAGCTATCAATTTTAAGTTCTGTATTTGACAATTACAAGTTCAGATCTTCAAGTTATTATTTGCAATAATAATTAGTAGCTATCAATTTTTAGTTCTGTATTTGACAATTACAAGTTCAGATCTTCAAGTTATAATTTACAATAATAATTAGAAGCTATCAATTTTAAGTTCTGTATTTGACAATTACAAGTTCACAGCTTCAAGTTATAATTTGAAATAATAATTAGAAGCTATCAATTTTAAGTTCTGTATTTGACAATTACAAGTTCAGATCTTCAAGTTATAATTTGCAATAATAATTAGAAGCTATCAATTTTAAGTTCTGTATTTGACAATTACTAGTTCAGATCTTCAAGTTATAATTTGCAATAATAATTAGAAGCTATCAATATTAAGTTCTGTATTTGACAATTACAAGTACAGATCTTCAAATTATTATTTGCAATAACAATTAGAAGCTATCAATTTTTAGTTCTGTATTTGACAATTACTAGTTCAGATCTTCAAGTTATAATTTGCAATCACAATTTGTATTTAACAATGCTAAGTTGCGTATTTGTCTATTACAAGTTCAGATCTTCAAATTATAATTTGCAATAATAATTAGAAGCTATCAATATTAAGTTCTGTATTTGACAATTACAAGTTCAGATCCTCAAGTTATAATTTGCAATAATAATTAGAAGCTATCAATTTTAAGTTCTGTATTTGACAATTACTAGTTCAGATCTTCAAGTTATAATTTGAAATAATAATTAGAATTTAACAAATCTAAGTTCTGTAATTCACTATTACAAGTTCAGATCTTCAAGTTTTAATTTACAATAATAATTAGAAGCTATCAATTTTAAGTGCTGTATTTGACAATTACTAGTTCAGATCTTCAAGTTATAATTTGCACTAATAATTTGTATTTAACAATTAGAAGTTCTGTATTTGACAATTACAAGTTCAGATCTTCAAGTTTATAATTTGCACTAATAATTTGTATTTAACAATTAGAAGTTCAGTATTTGACTATTACAAGTTCAGATCTTCAAGTTATAATTTGAATTATAATTATAAGCTATCAATTTTAAGTTCTGTATTTGACAATTACAAGTACAGATCTTCAAATTATTATTTGCAATAACAATTAGAAGCTATCAATTTTTAGTTCTGTATTTGACAATTACAAGTTCAGATCTACAAGTTATAATTTACAATAATAATTAGAAGCTATCAATTTTAAGTTCTGTATTTGACAATTACAAGTTCAGATCTTCAAGTTATATTTTGCACTAATAATTTGTATTTAACAATTAGAAGTTCTATATTTGACTATTACAAGTTCAGATCTTCAAATAATTATTTGCAATCTTAGTTTTAATTTAACAATTTGAAGTTCTGTATTTGACTATTACAAGCTCAGATCTTCAAGTTATAATTTGCACTAATAATTTGTATTTAACAATTTTAAGTTCTGTATTTGACAATTACTAGTTCAGATCTTCAAGTTATAATTTGCACTAATAATTTGTATTTAACAATTAGAAGTTCTGTATTTGACAATTACAAGTTCAGATCTACAAGTTATAATTTGAAATAATAATTAGAAGCTATCAATTTTAAGTTCTGTATTTGACAATTACTAGTTCAGATCTTCAAGTTATAATTTGAAATAATAATTTGAATTTAACAAATCTAAGTTCTGTAATTCACTATTACAAGTTCAGATCTTCAAGTTATAATTTACAATAATAATTATAAGCTATCAATTTTAAGTTCTGTATTTGACAATTACTAGTTCAGATCTTCAAGTTTTAATTAGCAATCATAATTTGTATTTAACAATGCTAAGTTGCGTATTTGTCTATTACAAGTTCACATCTTCAAATTATAATTTGCAATAATAATTAGAAGCTATCAAATTTAAGTTATGTATTTGACAATTACAAGTTCAGATCTTCAAGTTATAATTTGCACTAATAATTTGTATTTAACAATTAGAAGTTCTGTATTTGACTATTACAAGATCAGATCTTCAAATTATTATTTGCAATCTTAGTTTTAATTTAACAATTTGAAGTTCGGTATTTACCTATTACAAGTTCAGATCTTAAAGTTATAATTTGCACTAATAATTTGTATTTAACAATTCGAAGTTCTGTATTTGACAATTACAAGTTCAGATCTTCAAGTTATAATTTACAATAATAATTAGAAGCTATCAATTTTAAGTTCTGTATTTGACAATTACAAGTTCACAGCTTCAAGTTATAATTTGAAATAATAATTAGAAGCTATCAATTTTAAGTTCTGTATTTGACAATTACAAGTTCAGATCTTCAAGTTATAATTTACAATAATAATTAGAAGCTATCAATTTTAAGTTCTGTATTTGACAATTACAAGTTCAGATCTTCAAGTTATAATTTGCAATCACAATTTGTATTTAACAATGCTAAGTTGCGTATTTGTCTATTACAAGTTCAGATCTTCAAATTATAATTTGCAATAATAATTAGAAGCTATCAATATTAAGTTCTGTATTTGACAATTACAAGTTCAGATCCTCAAGTTATAATTTGCAATAATAATTAGAAGCTATCAATTTTAAGTTCTGTATTTGACAATTACTAGTTCAGATCTTCAAGTTATAATTTGAAATAATAATTAGAATTTAACAAATCTAAGTTCTGTAATTCACTATTACAAGTTCAGATCTTCAAGTTATAATTTACAATAATAATTAGAAGCTATCAATTTTAAGTGCTGTATTTGACAATTACTAGTTCAGATCTTCAAGTTATAATTTGCACTAATAATTTGTATTTAACCATTCGAAGTTCTGTATTTGACCATTACAAGTTCAGATCTTCAAGTTATAATTTGCAATAATAATTAGAAGCTATTAATTTTAAGTTCTGCATTTGACAATTACAAGTTCAGATCTTCAAGTTATAATTTGATATAATAATTAGGAGCTATCAATTTTATGTTCTGTATTTGACAATTACAAGTTCAGATCTTCAAGTTATAATTTGCAATAATAATTAGAAGCTATCAATTTTAAGTTCTGTATTTGACAATTACAAGTTCAGATCTTCAAGTTATAATTTGCAATAATAATTAGAAGCTATCAATTTTAAGTTCTGTATTTGACAATTACTAGTTCAGATCTTCAAGTTATATTTTGAAATAATAATTTGAATTTAACAAATCTAAGTTCTGTAATTCACTATTACAAGTTCAGATCTTCAAGTTATAATTTACAAGAATAATTAGAAGCTATCAATTTTAAGTTTTGTATTTGACAATTACAAGTTCAGATCTTCAAGTTATAATTTGCAATAATAATTAGAAGCTATCAATTTTAAGTTCTGTATTTGACAATTACAAGTTCAGATCTTCAAGCTATAATTTGAAATAATAATTAGAAGCTATCAATTTTAAGTTCTGTATTTGACAATTACAAGTTCAGATCTTCTAGTTATAATTTGCAATCACAATTTGTATTTAACAATGCTAAGTTGCGTATTTGTCTATTACAAGTTCAGATCTTCAAATTATAATTTGCAATAATAATTAGAAGCTATCAATTTTAAGTTCTGTATTTGACAATTTCAAGTTCAGATCTTCAAGTTATAATTTGCAATAATAATTAGAAGCTATCAATTTTAAGTTCTGTATTTGACAATTCCTAGTTCAGATCTTCAAGTTATAATTTGAAATAATAATTTGAATTTAACAAATCTAAGTTCTGTAATTCACTATTACAAGTTCAGATCTTCAAGTTATAATTTACAATAATAATTAGAAGCTATCAATTTTAAGTTCTGTATTTGACAATTACAAGTTCAGATCTTCAAGTTATGATATGCAATAATAATTAGAAGCTATCCATTTTAAGTTCTGTATTTGACAATTACAAGTTCAGATCTTCAATTTAAAATTTTGCACTAATAATTTGTATTTAAAAATTCGAAGTTCTGTATTTGACTATTACAAGTTCAGATCTTTAAGTTATAATTTGAATTATAATTATAAGCTATCAATTTTAAGTTCTGTATTTGACAATTACAAGTACAGATCTTCAAATTATTATTTGCAATAATAATTAGAAGCTATCAATTTTAAGTTCTGCATTTGACAATTACAAGTTCAGATCTTCAAGTTATTATTTGCAATAATAATTAGAAGCTATCAATTTTAAGTTCTATATTTGACAATTACAAGTTCAGATCTTCCAGTTATAATTTGCAATAATAATTAGAAGCTATCAATTTTAAGTTCTGTATTTGACAATTACTAGTTCAGATCTTCAAGTTATAATTTGAAATAATAATTTGAATTTAACAAATCTAAGTTCTGTAATTCACTATTACAAGTTCAGATCTTCAAGTTATAATTTGCACTAATAATTTCTATTTAACAATTAGAAGTTCTGTATTTGACTATTACAAGTTTAGATCTTCAAATTATTATTTGCAATCTTAGTTTGAATTTAACAATTCGAAGTTCTGTATTTAACTATTACAAGTTCAGATCTTCAAGTAATAATTTGCACTAATAATTTGTATTTACAATTCGAAGTTCTGTATTTGACTATTACAAGTTCAGATCTTCAAGTTATAATTTGCACTAATAATTTGTATTTAACAATTCGAAGTTCTGTATTTGACTATTACAAGCTCAGATCTTCAAGTTATAATTTGCACTAATAATTTGTATTTAACAATTTTAAGTTCTGTATTTGACAATTACTAGTTCAGGTCTTCAAGTTATAATTTGAAATAATAATTTGTATTTAACAAATCTAAGTTCTGTAATTCACTATTACAAGTTCAGATCTTCTAGTTATAATATGCAATAATAATTAGAAGCTATCAATTTTAAGTTCTGTATTTGACAATTACAAGTTCAGATCTTCAAGTTATAATTTGCACTAATAATTTGTATTTAACCATTCGAAGTTCTGTATTTGACCATTACAAGTTCAGATCTTCAAGTTATAATTTGAATTATAATTATAAGCTATCAATTTTAAGTTCTGTATTTGACAATTACAAGTTCAGATCTTCAAGTTATTATTTGCAATAATAATTAGTAGCTATCAATTTTTAGTTCTGTATTTGACAATTACAAGTTCAGATCTTCAAGTTATAATTTACAATAATAATAATTAGAAGCTATCAATTTTAAGTTCTGTATTTGACAATTACAAGTTCACAGCTTCAAGTTATAATTTGAAATAATAATTAGAAGCTATCAATTTTAAGTTCTGTATTTGACAATTACAAGTTCAGATCTTCAAGTTATAATTTGCAATAATAATTAGAAGCTATCAATTTTAAGTTCTGTGTTTGACAATTACTAGTTCAGATCTTCAAGTTATAATTTGCAATCACAATTTGTATTTAACAATGCTAAGTTGCGTATTTGTCTATTACAAGTTCAGATCTTCAAATTATAATTTGCAATAATAATTAGAAGCTATCAATATTAAGTTCTGTATTTGACAATTACAAGTTCAGATCCTCAAGTTATAATTTGCAATAATAATTAGAAGCTATCAATTTTAAGTTCTGTATTTGACAATTACTAGTTCAGATCTTCAAGTTATAATTTGAAATAATAATTAGAATTTAACAAATCTAAGTTCTGTAATTCACTATTACAAGTTCAGATCTTCAAGTTTTAATTTACAATAATAATTAGAAGCTATCAATTTTAAGTGCTGTATTTGACAATTACTAGTTCAGATCTTCAAGTTATAATTTGCACTAATAATTTGTATTTAACAATTAGAAGTTCTGTATTTGACAATTACAAGTTCAGATCTTTAAGTTTATAATTTGCACTCATAATTTGTATTTAACAATTAGAAGTTCAGTATTTGACTATTACAAGTTCAGATCTTCAAGTTATAATTTGAATTATAATTATAAGCTATCAATTTTAAGTTCTGTATTTGACAATTACAAGTACAGATCTTCAAATTATTATTTGCAATAACAATTAGAAGCTATCAATTTTTAGTTCTGTATTTGACAATTACAAGTTCAGATCTTCAAGTTATTATTTGCAATAATAATTAGTAGCTATCAATTTTTAGTTCTGTATTTGACAATTACAAGTTCAGATCTTCAAGTTATAATTTACAATAATAATTAGAAGCTATCAATTTTAAGTTCTGTATTTGACAATTACAAGTTCACAGCTTCAAGTTATAATTTGAAATAATAATTAGAAGCTATCAATTTTAAGTTCTGTATTTGACAATTACAAGTTCAGATCTTCAAGTTATAATTTACAATAATAATTAGAAGCTATCAATTTTAAGTTCTGTATTTGACAATTACAAGTTCAGATCTTCAAGTTATAATTTGCAATCACAATTTGTATTTAACAATGCTAAGTTGCGTATTTGTCTATTACAAGTTCAGATCTTCAAATTATAATTTGCAATAATAATTAGAAGCTATCAATATTAAGTTCTGTATTTGACAATTACAAGTTCAGATCCTCAAGTTATAATTTGCAATAATAATTAGAAGCTATCAATTTTAAGTTCTGTATTTGACAATTACTAGTTCAGATCTTCAAGTTATAATTTGCAATAATAATTAGAAGCTATCAATTTTAAGTTCTGTATTTGACAATTACTAGTTCAGATCTTCAAGTTATAATTTGCAATCACAATTTGTATTTAACAATGCTAAGTTGCGTATTTGTCTATTACAAGTTCAGATCTTCAAATTATAATTTGCAATAATAATTAGAAGCTATCAATATTAAGTTCTGTATTTGACAATTACAAGTTCAGATCCTCAAGTTATAATTTGCAATAATAATTAGAAGCTATCAATTTTAAGTTCTGTATTTGACAATTACTAGTTCAGATCTTCAAGTTATAATTTGAAATAATAATTAGAATTTAACAAATCTAAGTTCTGTAATTCACTATTACAAGTTCAGATCTTCAAGTTTTAATTTACAATAATAATTAGAAGCTATCAATTTTAAGTGCTGTATTTGACAATTACTAGTTCAGATCTTCAAGTTATAATTTGCACTAATAATTTGTATTTAACAATTAGAAGTTCTGTATTTGACAATTACAAGTTCAGATCTTTAAGTTTATAATTTGCACTCATAATTTGTATTTAACAATTAGAAGTTCAGTATTTGACTATTACAAGTTCAGATCTTCAAGTTATAATTTGAATTATAATTATAAGCTATCAATTTTAAGTTCTGTATTTGACAATTACAAGTACAGATCTTCAAATTATTATTTGCAATAACAATTAGAAGCTATCAATTTTTAGTTCTGTATTTGACAATTACAAGTTCAGATCTTCAAGTTATTATTTGCAATAATAATTAGTAGCTATCAATTTTTAGTTCTGTATTTGACAATTACAAGTTCAGATCTTCAAGTTATAATTTACAATAATAATTAGAAGCTATCAATTTTAAGTTCTGTATTTGACAATTACAAGTTCACAGCTTCAAGTTATAATTTGAAATAATAATTAGAAGCTATCAATTTTAAGTTCTGTATTTGACAATTACAAGTTCAGATCTTCAAGTTATAATTTACAATAATAATTAGAAGCTATCAATTTTAAGTTCTGTATTTGACAATTACAAGTTCAGATCTTCAAGTTATAATTTGCAATCACAATTTGTATTTAACAATGCTAAGTTGCGTATTTGTCTATTACAAGTTCAGATCTTCAAATTATAATTTGCAATAATAATTAGAAGCTATCAATATTAAGTTCTGTATTTGACAATTACAAGTTCAGATCCTCAAGTTATAATTTGCAATAATAATTAGAAGCTATCAATTTTAAGTTCTGTATTTGACAATTACTAGTTCAGATCTTCAAGTTATAATTTGAAATAATAATTAGAATTTAACAAATCTAAGTTCTGTAATTCACTATTACAAGTTCAGATCTTCAAGTTATAATTTACAATAATAATTGAAAGCTATCAATTTTAAGTGCTGTATTTGACAATTACTAGTTCAGATCTTCAAGTTATAATTTGCTCTAATAATTTGTATTTAACCATTCGAAGTTCTGTATTTGACCATTACAAGTTCAGATCTTCAAGTTATAATTTGCAATAATAATTAGAAGCTATTAATTTTAAGTTCTGTATTTGACAATTACAAGTTCAGATCTTCAAGTTATAATTTGATATAATAATTAGGAGCTATCAATTTTATGTTCTGTATTTGACAATTACAAGTTCAGATCTTCAAGTTATAATTTGCAATAATAATTAGAAGCTATCAATTTTAAGTTCTGTATTTGACAATTACAAGTTCAGATCTTCAAGTTATAATTTGCAATAATAATTAGAAGCTATCAATTTTAAGTTCTGTATTTGACAATTACTAGTTCAGATCTTCAAGTTATATTTTGAAATAATAATTTGAATTTAACAAATCTAAGTTCTGTAATTCACTATTACAAGTTCAGATCTTCAAGTTATAATTTACAAGAATAATTAGAAGCTATCAATTTTAAGTTTTGTATTTGACAATTACAAGTTCAGATCTTCAAGTTATAATTTGCAATAATAATTAGAAGCTATCAATTTTAAGTTCTGTATTTGACAATTACAAGTTCAGATCTTCAAGCTATAATTTGAAATAATAATTAGAAGCTATCAATTTTAAGTTCTGTATTTGACAATTACAAGTTCAGATCTTCTAGTTATAATTTGCAATCACAATTTGTATTTAACAATGCTAAGTTGCGTATTTGTCTATTACAAGTTCAGATCTTCAAATTATAATTTGCAATAATAATTAGAAGCTATCAATTTTAAGTTCTGTATTTGACAATTTCAAGTTCAGATCTTCAAGTTATAATTTGCAATAATAATTAGAAGCTATCAATTTTAAGTTCTGTATTTGACAATTCCTAGTTCAGATCTTCAAGTTATAATTTGAAATAATAATTTGAATTTAACAAATCTAAGTTCTGTAATTCACTATTACAAGTTCAGATCTTCAAGTTATAATTTACAATAATAATTAGAAGCTATCAATTTTAAGTTCTGTATTTGACAATTACAAGTTCAGATCTTCAAGTTATGATATGCAATAATAATTAGAAGCTATCAATTTTAAGTTCTGTATTTGACAATTACAAGTTCAGATCTTCAATTTAAAATTTTGCACTAATAATTTGTATTTAAAAATTCGAAGTTCTGTATTTGACTATTACAAGTTCAGATCTTTAAGTTATAATTTGAATTATAATTATAAGCTATCAATTTTAAGTTCTGTATTTGACAATTACAAGTACAGATCTTCAAATTATTATTTGCAATAATAATTAGAAGCTATCAATTTTAAGTTCTGCATTTGACAATTACAAGTTCAGATCTTCAAGTTATTATTTGCAATAATAATTAGAAGCTATCAATTTTAAGTTCTATATTTGACAATTACAAGTTCAGATCTTCCAGTTATAATTTGCAATAATAATTAGAAGCTATCAATTTTAAGTTCTGTATTTGACAATTACTAGTTCAGATCTTCAAGTTATAATTTGAAATAATAGTTTGAATTTAACAAATCTAAGTTCTGTAATTCACTATTACAAGTTCAGATCTTCAAGTTATAATTTGCACTAATAATTTCTATTTAACAATTAGAAGTTCTGTATTTGACTATTATTAGTTTAGATCTTCAAATTATTATTTGCAATCTTAGTTTGAATTTAACAATTCGAAGTTCTGTATTTAACTATTACAAGTTCAGATCTTCAAGTAATAATTTGCACTAATAATTTGTATTTACAATTCGAAGTTCTGTATTTGACTATTACAAGTTCAGATCTTCAAGTTATAATTTGCACTAATAATTTGTATTTAACAATTCGAAGTTCTGTATTTGACTATTACAAGCTCAGATCTTCAAGTTATAATTTGCACTAATAATTTGTATTTAACAATTTTAAGTTCTGTATTTGACAATTACTAGTTCAGGTCTTCAAGTTATAATTTGAAATAATAATTTGTATTTAACAAATCTAAGTTCTGTAATTCACTATTACAAGTTCAGATCTTCTAGTTATAATATGCAATAATAATTAGAAGCTATCAATTTTAAGTTCTGTATTTGACAATTACAAGTTCAGATCTTCAAGTTATAATTTGCACTAATAATTTGTATTTAACCATTCGAAGTTCTGTATTTGACCATTACAAGTTCAGATCTTCAAGTTATAATTTGAATTATAATTATAAGCTATCAATTTTAAGTTCTGTATTTGACAATTACAAGTTCAGATCTTCAAGTTATTATTTGCAATAATAATTAGTAGCTATCAATTTTTAGTTCTGTATTTGACAATTACAAGTTCAGATCTTCAAGTTATAATTTACAATAATAATAATTAGAAGCTATCAATTTTAAGTTCTGTATTTGACAATTACAAGTTCACAGCTTCAAGTTATAATTTGAAATAATAATTAGAAGCTATCAATTTTAAGTTCTGTATTTGACAATTACAAGTTCAGATCTTCAAGTTATAATTTGCAATAATAATTAGAAGCTATCAATTTTAAGTTCTGTATTTGACAATTACTAGTTCAGATCTTCAAGTTATAATTTGCAATCACAATTTGTATTTAACAATGCTAAGTTGCGTATTTGTCTATTACAAGTTCAGATCTTCAAATTATAATTTGCAATAATAATTAGAAGCTATGAATATTAAGTTCTGTATTTGACAATTACAAGTTCAGATCCTCAAGTTATAATTTGCAATAATAATTAGAAGCTATCAATTTTAAGTTCTGTATTTGACAATTACTAGTTCAGATCTTCAAGTTATAATTTGAAATAATAATTAGAATTTAACAAATCTAAGTTCTGTAATTCACTATTACAAGTTCAGATCTTCAAGTTTTAATTTACAATAATAATTAGAAGCTATCAATTTTAAGTGCTGTATTTGACAATTACTAGTTCAGATCTTCAAGTTATAATTTGCACTAATAATTTGTATTTAACAATTAGAAGTTCTGTATTTGACAATTGCAAGTTCAGATCTTTAAGTTTATAATTTGCACTCATAATTTGTATTTAACAATTAGAAGTTCAGTATTTGACTATTACAAGTTCAGATCTTCAAGTTATAATTTGAATTATAATTATAAGCTATCAATTTTAAGTTCTGTATTTGACAATTACAATTACAGATCTTCAAATTATTATTTGCAATAACAATTAGAAGCTATCAATTTTTAGTTCTGTATTTGACAATTACAAGTTCAGATCTACAAGTTATAATTTACAATAATAATTAGAAGCTATCAATTTTAAGTTCTGTATTTGACAATTACAAGTTCAGATCTTCAAGTTATATTTTGCACTAATAATTTGTATTTAACAATTAGAAGTTCTATATTTGACTATTACAAGTTCAGATCTTCAAATAATTATTTGCAATCTTAGTTTTAATTTAACAATTTGAAGTTCTGTATTTGACTATTACAAGCTCAGATCTTCAAGTTATAATTTGCACTAATAATTTGTATTTAACAATTTTAAGTTCTGTATTTGACAATTACTAGTTCAGATCTTCAAGTTATAATTTGCACTAATAATTTGTATTTAACAATTAGAAGTTCTGTATTTGACAATTACAAGTTCAGATCTACAAGTTATAATTTGAAATAATAATTAGAAGCTATCAATTTTAAGTTCTGTATTTGACAATTACTAGTTCAGATCTTCAAGTTATAATTTGCAATTATAATTAGAAGCTATCAAATTTAAGTTCTGTATTTGACAATTACAAGTTCAGATCTTCAAGTTATAATTTGCACTAATAATTTGTATTTAACAATTAGAAGTTCTGTATTTGACTATTACAAGATCAGATCTTCAAATTATTATTTGCAATCTTAGTTTTAATTTAACAATTTGAAATTCGGTATTTACCTATTACAAGTTCAGATCTTAAAGTTATAATTTGCACTAATAATTTGTATTTAACAATTCAAAGTTCTGTATTTGACTATTACAAGTTCAGATCTTCGAATTATTATTTGCAATCTTACTTTGAATTTAACAATTCGAAGTTCTGTATTTACCTATTACAGGTTCAGATCTTCAAGTTATAATTTGCAATCACAATTTGTATTTAACAATGCTAAGTTGCGTATTTGTCTATTACAAGTTCAGATCTTCAAATTATAATTTGCAATAATAGTTAGTAGCTTTCAATTTTAAGTTCTGTATTTGACAATTACAAGTTCAGATATTCAAGTTATAATTTGCACTAATAATTTGTATTTAACAATTTTAAGTTCTGTATTTGACAATTACTAGTTCAGATCTTCAAGTTATAATTTGCACTAATAATTTGTATTTAACAATTAGAAGTTCTGTATTTGACAATTACAAGTTCAGATCTACAAGTTATAATTAGAAATAATAATTTGAATTTGACAAATCTAAGTTCTGTAATTCACTATTACAAGTTCAGATCTTCAAGTTATAATTTACAATAATAATTATTAGCTATCAATTTTAAGTTCTGTATTTGACAATTACAAGTTCAGATCTTCAAGTTATATTTTGCACTAATAATTTGTATTTAACAATTAGAAGTTCTATATTTGACTATTACAAGTTCAGATCTTCAAATAATTATTTGCAATCTTAGTTTTAATTTAACAATTTGAAGTTCTGTATTTGACTATTACAAGCTCAGATCTTCAAGTTATAATTTGCACTAATAATTTGTATTTAACAATTTTAAGTTCTGTATTTGACAATTACTAGTTCAGATCTTCAAGTTATAATTTGAAATAATAATTTGTATTTAACAAATCTAAGTTCTGTAATTCACTATTACAAGTTCAGATCTTCAAGTTATAATATGCAATAATAATTAGAAGCTATCAGTTTTAAGTTCTGTATTAGACAATTACAAGTTCAGATCTTCAAGTTATAATTTGCACTAATAATTTGTATTTAACAATTCGAAGTTCTGTATTTGACTATTTCAAGTTCAGATCTTCAAGTTATTATTTGAATTATAATTATAAGCTATCAATTTTAAGTTCTGTATTTGACAATTACAAGTTCAGATCTTCAAGTTATAATTTGCACTAATAATTTGTATTTAACAATTTTAAGTTATGTATTTGACAATTACTAGTTCAGATCTTCAAGTTATAATTTGAAATAATAATTTGAATTTAACAAATCTAAGTTCTGTAATTCACTATTACAAGTTCAGATCTTCAAGTTATAATTGGCAATAATAATTAGAAGCTATCAATTTTAATTTCTGTATTTGACAATTACAAGTTCAGATCTTCAAGTTATTATTTGCAATAATAATTAGAAGCTATCAATTTTAAGTTCTGTATTTGACAATTACAAGTTCAGATCTTCTAGTTATAATTTGCAATAATAATTAGAAGCTATCAATTTTAAGTTCTGTATTTGACAATTACTAGTTCAGATCTTCAAGTTATAATTTGAAATAATAATTTGAATTTAACAAATCTAAGTTCTGTAATTCACTATTACAAGTTCAGATCTTCAAATTATTATTTGCAATAATAATTAGAAGCTATCAATTTTAAGTTCTGCATTTGACAATTACAAGTTCAGATCTTCAAGTTATTATTTGCAATAATAATTAGAAGCTATCAATTTTAAGTTCTGTATTTGACAATTACAAGTTCAGATCTTCTAGTTATAATTTGCAATAATAATTAGAAGCTATCAATTTTAAGTTCTGTATTTGACAATTACTAGTTCAGATCTTCAAGTTATAATTTGAAATAATAATTTGAATTTAACAAATCTAAGTTCTGTAATTCACTATTACAAGTTCAGATCTTCAAGTTATAATTTGCACTAATAATTTCTATTTAACAATTAGAAGTTCAGTATTTGACTATTACAAGTTTAGATCTTCAAATTATTATTAGCAATCTTAGTTTGAATTTAACAATTCGAAGTTCTGTATTTAACTATTACAAGTTCAGATCTTCAAGTAATAATTTGCACTAATAATTTGTATTTAACAATTCGAAGTTCTTTATTTGACTATTACAAGTTCAGATCTTCAAGTTATAATTTGCACTAATAATTTGTATTTAACAATTCGAAGTTCTGTATTTGACCATTACAAGTTCAGATCTTCAAGTTATAATTTGAATTATAATTATAAGCTATCAATTTTAAGTTCTGTATTTGACAATTACAAGTTCAGATCTTCAAGTTATATTTTGCACTAATAATTTGTATTTAACAATTTTAAGTTCTGTATTTGACAATTACTAGTTCAGATCTTCAAGTTATAATTTGAAATAATAATTTGAATTTAACAAATCTAAGTTCTGTAATTCACTATTACAAGTTCAGATCTTCAAGTTATAATTTGCAATAATAATTAGAAGCTATCAATTTTAATTTCTGTATTTGACAATTACAAGTTCAGATCTTCAAGTTATAATTTACAATAATAATTAGAAGCTATCAATTTTAAGTTCTGTATTTGACAATTACAAGTTCAGATCGTCAAGTTATAATTTGCAATAATAATTAGAAGCTATCAATTTTAAGTACTGTATTTGACAATTACTAGTTCAGATCTTCAAGTTATAATTTGCAATAATAATTAGAAGCTATCAATTTTAAGTTCTGCATTTGACAATTACAAGTTCAGATCTTCAAGTTATAATTTGCAATAATAATTAGAAGCTATCAATTTTAAGTTCTGTATTTGACAATTACAAGTTCAGATCTTCAAGTTATAATTTGCAATAATAATTAGAAGCTATCAATTTTAAGTTCTGTATTTGACAATTACAAGTTCAGATCTTCAAGTTATAATTTGCATTAATAATTTGTATTTAACAATTAGAAGATCTGTATTTGACTATTACAAGTTCAGATCTTCGAATTATTATTTGCAATCTTAATTTGAATTTAACAATTCGAAGTTCTGTATTTACCTATTACAGGTTCAGATCTTCAAGTTATAATTTGCAATCACAATTTGTATTTAACAATGCTAAGTTGCGTATTTGTCTATTACAAGTTCAGATCTTCAAATATTAATTTGCAATAATAATTAGAAGCTATCAATTTTAAGTTCTGTATTTGACAATTACTAGTTCAGATCTTCAAGTTATAATTTGAAATAATAATTTGAATTTAAATAATCTAAGTTCTGTAATTCACTATTACAAGTTCAGATCTTCAAGTTATAATTTGCAATAATAATTAGAAACTATCAATGTTAAGTTCTGTGTTTGACAATTACAAGTTCAGATCTACAAGTTATAATTTGCACTAATAATATGTATTTAACAATTAGAAGTTCTGTATTTGCCTATTAGAAGTTCAGATCTTCAAATTATTATTTGCAATCTTAGTTTTAATTTAACAATTTGAAGTTCTGTATTTACCTATTACAAGTTCAGATCTACAAGTTATATTTTGCACTAATAATTTGTATTTAACAATTCGAAGTTCTGTATTTGACAATTACAAGTACAGATCTTCAAATTATTATTTGCAATAATAATTAGGAGCTATCAATTTTAAGTTCTGGATTTGACAATTACAAGTTCAGATCTTCAAGTTATTATTTGCAATAATAATTAGAAGCTATTAATTTTAAGTTCTGTATTTGACAATTACAAGTTCAGATCTTCAAGTTATAATTTGAAATAATAATTAGAAGCTATCAATTTTAAGTTCTGTATTTGACAATTACAAGTTCAGATCTTCAAGTTATAATTTGCAATAATAATTAGAAGCTATCAATTTTAAGTTCTGTATTTGACAATTACTAGTGCAGATCTTCAAGTTATAATTAGAAATAATAATTTGAATTTGACAAATCTAAGTTCTGTAATTCACTATTACAAGTTCAGATCTTCAAGTTATAATTTACAATAATAATTAGAAGCTATCAATTTTAAGTTCTGTATTTGATAATTACAAGTTCAGATCTACAAGTTATAATTTGCACTAATAATTTGTATTTAACAATTAGAAGTTCCTTATTTGACAATTGCAAGTTCAGATCTACAAGTTATAATTTGAAATAATAATTAGATGCTATCAATTTTAAGTTCTGTATTTGACAATTACAAGTTCAGATCTTCAAGTTATAATTTGCAATAATAATTAGAAGCTATCAATTTTAAGTTCTGTATTTGACAATTACTAGTTCAGATCTTCAAGTTATAATTTGAAATAATAATTTGAATTTAACAAATCTAAGTTCTGTAATTCACTATTACAAGTTCAGATCTTCAAGTTATAATTTACAATAATAATTATAAGCTAGCAATTTTAAGTTCTGTATTTGACAATTACTAGTTCAGATCTTCAAGTTTTAATTCGCAATCATAATTTGTATTTAACAATGCTAAGTTGCGTATTTGTCTATTACAAGTTCACATCTTCAAATTATAATTTGCAATAATAATTAGAAGCTATCAATTTTAAGTTCTGTATTTGACAATTACAAGTTCAGATCTTCAAGTTATAATTTGCACTAATAATTTGTATTTAACAATTAGAAGTTCTGTATTTGACTATTACAAGTTCAGATCTTCAAATTATTATTTGCAATAATAATTAGAAGCTATCAATTTTAAGTTCGGTATTTACCTATTACAAGTTCAGATCTTTAAGTTATAATTTGCACTAATAATTTGTATTTATCAATTCGAAGTTCTGTAATTCACTATTACAAGTTCAGATCTTCAAGTTATAATATGCAATAATAATTAGAAGCTATCAATTTTAAGTTCTGTATTTCACAATTACAAGTTCAGATCTTCAAGTTATAATTTGAAATAATAATTAGAAGCTATCAACTTTAAGTTCTGTATTTGACAATTACTAGTTCAGATCTTCAAGTTTTAATTTGCACTAATAATTTGTATTTAACAATTAGAAGTTCTGTATTTGACTATTACAAGTTCAGATCTTCAAATTATTATTTGCAATAACAATTATAAGCTATCAATTTAAGTTCTGTATTTGACAATTACTAGTTCAGATCTTCAAGTTATAAATTGAAATAATAATTTGAATTTAACAAATCTTAGTTCTGTAATTCACTATTACAAGTTCAGATCTTCAAGTTATAATTTACAATAATAATTAGAAGCTATCAATTTTAAGTTCTGTATTTGACAATTACAAGTTCAGATCTACAAGTTATAATTTGCACTAATAATTTGTATTTAACAATTAGAAGTTCTGTATTTGACAATTACAAGTTCAGATCTTCAAGTTATAATTTGCAATAATAATTAGAAGCTTTCAATTTTAAGTTCTGTATTTGACAATTACAAGTTCAGATCTTCAAGTTATAATTTGCACTAATAATTTGTATTTAATAATTAGAAGTTCTGTATTTGACAATTATAAGTTCAGATCTTCAAGTTATAATTTGCAATAATAATTAGAAGCTATCAATTTTAAGTTCTGTATTTGACAATTACTAGTTCAGATCTTCAAATTATAATTTGCACTAATAATTTGTATTTAACAATTAGAAGTTCTGTATTTGACAATTACAAGTTCAGATCTTCAAGTTATAATTTGCACTAATAATTTGTATTTAACAATTAGAAGTTCTGTATTTGACTATTACAAGTTCAGATCTTCAAATTATTATTTGCAATAATAATTAGAAGCTATCAATTTTAAGTTCGGTATTTACCTATTACAAGTTCAGATCTTTAAGTTATAATTTGCACTAATAATTTGTATTTAACAATTCGAAGTTCTGTAATTCACTATTACAAGTTCAGATCTTCAAGTTATAATTTGCAATAATAATTAGAAGCTATCAATTTTAAGTTCTGTATTTGACAATTACTAGTGCAGATCTTCAAGTTATAATTAGAAATAATAATTTGAATTTGACAAATCTAAGTTCTGTAATTCACTATTACAAGTTCAGATCTTCAAGTTATAATTTACAATAATAATTAGAAGCTATCAATTTTAAGTTCTGTATTTGACAATTACAAGTTCAGATCTACAAGTTATAATTTGCACTAATAATTTGTATTTAACAATTAGAAGTTCCTTATTTGACAATTGCAAGTTCAGATCTACAAGTTATAATTTGAAATAATAATTAGATGCTATCAATTTTAAGTTCTGTATTTGACAATTACAAGTTCAGATCTTCAAGTTATAATTTGCAATAATAATTAGAAGCTATCAATTTTAAGTTCTGTATTTGACAATTACTAGTTCAGATCTTCAAGTTATAATTTGAAATAATAATTTGAATTTAACAAATCTAAGTTCTGTAATTCACTATTACAAGTTCAGATCTTCAAGTTATAATTTACAATAATAATTATAAGCTAGCAATTTTAAGTTCTGTATTTGACAATTACTAGTTCAGATCTTCAAGTTTTAATTCGCAATCATAATTTGTATTTAACAATGCTAAGTTGCGTATTTGTCTATTACAAGTTCACATCTTCAAATTATAATTTGCAATAATAATTAGAAGCTATCAATTTTAAGTTCGGTATTTACCTATTACAAGTTCAGATCTTTAAGTTATAATTTGCACTAATAATTTGTATTTAACAATTCGAAGTTCTGTAATTCACTATTACAAGTTCAGATCTTCAAGTTATAATATGCAATAATAATTAGAAGCTATCAATTTTAAGTTCTGTATTTGACAATTACAAGTTCAGATCTTCAAGTTATAATTTGAAATAATAATTAGAAGCTATCAACTTTAAGTTCTGTATTTGACAATTACTAGTTCAGATCTTCAAGTTTTAATTTGCACTAATAATTTGTATTTAACAATTAGAAGTTCTGTATTTGACTATTACAAGTTCAGATCTTCAAATTATTATTTGCAATAATAATTATAAGCTATCAATTTAAGTTCTGTATTTGACAATTACTAGTTCAGATCTTCAAGTTATAAATTGAAATAATAATTTGAATTTAACAAATCTAAGTTCTGTAATTCACTATGACAAGTTCAGATCTTCAAGTTATAATTTACAATAATAATTAGAAGCTATCAATTTTAAGTTCTGTATTTGACAATTACAAGTTCAGATCTACAAGTTATAATTTGCACTAATAATTTGTATTTAACAATTAGAAGTTCTGTATTTGACAATTACAAGTTCAGATCTTCAAGTTATAATTTGCAATAATAATTAGAAGCTTTCAATTTTAAGTTCTGTATTTGACAATTACAAGTTCAGATCTTCAAGTTATAATTTGCACTAATAATTTGTATTTAACAATTAGAAGTTCTGTATTTGACAATTACAAGTTCAGATCTTCAAGTTATAATTTGCAATAATAATTAGAAGCTATCAATTTTAAGTTCTGTATTTGACAATTACTAGTTCAGATCTTCAAATTATAATTTGCACTAATAATTTGTATTTAACAATTAGAAGTTCTGTATTTGACAATTACAAGTTCAGATCTTCAAGTTATAATTTGCACTAATAATTTGTATTTAACAATTAGAAGTTCTGTATTTGACTATTACAAGTTCAGATCTTCAAATTATTATTTGCAATAATAATTAGAAGCTATCAATTTTAAGTTCGGTATTTACCTATTACAAGTTCAGATCTTTAAGTTATAATTTGCACTAATAATTTGTATTTAACAATTCGAAGTTCTGTAATTCACTATTACAAGTTCAGATCTTCAAGCTATAATATGCAATAATAATTAGAAGCTATCAATTTTAAGTTCTGTATTTGACAATTACAAGTTCAGATCTTCAAGTTATAATTTGAAATAATAATTAGAAGCTATCAATTTAAAGTTCTGTATTTGACAATTACTAGTTCAGATCTTCAAGTTTTAATTTGCACTAATAATTTGTATTTAACAATTAGAAGTTCTGTATTTGACTATTACAAGTTCAGATCTTCAAATTATTATTTGCAATAATAATTATAAGCTATCAATTTAAGTTCTGTATTTGACAATTACTAGTTCAGATCTTCAAGTTATAAATTGAAATAATAATTTGAATTTAACAAATCTAAGTTCTGTAATTCACTATTACAAGTTCAGATCTTCAAGTTATAATTTACAATAATAATTAGAAGCTATCAATTTTAAGTTCTGTATTTGACAATTACAAGTTCAGATCTACAAGGTATAATTTGCACTAATAATTTGTATTTAACAATTAGAAGTTCTGTATTTGACAATTACAAGTTCAGATCTTCAAGTTATAATTTGAAATAATAATTAGAAGCTATCAATTTTAAGTTCTGTATTTGACAATTACAAGTTCAGATCTTCAAGTTATAATTTGCAATAATAATTAGAAGCTATCAATTTTAAGTTCTGTATTTGACAATTACTAGTGCAGATCTTCAAGTTATAATTAGAAATAATAATTTGAATTTGACAAATCTAAGTTCTGTAATTCACTATTACAAGTTCAGATCTTCAAGTTATAATTTACAATAATAATTAGAAGCTATCAATTTTAAGTTCTGTATTTGATAATTACAAGTTCAGATCTACAAGTTATAATTTGCACTAATAATTTGTATTTAACAATTAGAAGTTCCTTATTTGACAATTGCAAGTTCAGATCTACAAGTTATAATTTGAAATATTAATTAGATGCTATCAATTTTAAGTTCTGTATTTGACAATTACTAGTTCAGATCTTCAAGTTATAATTTGAAATAATAATTTGAATTTAACAAATCTAAGTTCTGTAATTCACTATTACAAGTTCAGATCTTCAAGTTATAATTTACAATAATAATTATAAGCTAGCAATTTTAAGTTCTGTATTTGACAATTACTAGTTCAGATCTTCAAGTTTTAATTCGCAATCATAATTTGTATTTAACAATGCTAAGTTGCGTATTTGTCTATTACAAGTTCACATCTTCAAATTCTAATTTGCAATAATAATTAGAAGCTATCAATTTTAAGTTCTGTATTTGACAATTACAAGTTCAGATCTTCAAGTTATAATTTGCACTAATAATTTGTATTTAACAATTAGAAGTTCTGTATTTGACTATTACAAGTTCAGATCTTCAAATTATTATTTGCAATAATAATTAGAAGCTATCAATTTTAAGTTCGGTATTTACCTATTACAAGTTCAGATCTTTAAGTTAAAATTTGCACTAATAATTTGTATTTAACAATTCGAAGTTCTGTAATTCACTATTACAAGTTCAGATCTACAAGTTATAATTTACAATAATAATTAGAAGCTATCAATTTTAAGTTCTGTATTGGCAATTACAAGTTCAGATCTACAAGTTATAATTTGCACTAATAATTTGTATTTAACAATTAGAAGTTCTGTATTTGACAATTACAAGTTCAGATCTTCAAGTTATAATTTGCAATAATAATTAGAAGCTTTCAATTTTAAGTTCTGTATTTGACAATTACAAGTTCAGATCTTCAAGTTATAATTTGCACTAATAATTTGTATTAAACAATTAGAAGTTCTGTATTTGACAATTACAAGTTCAGATCTTCAAGTTATAATTTGCAATAATAATTAGAAGCTATCAATTTTAAGTTCTGTATTTGACAATTACTAGTTCAGATCTTCAAATTATAATTTGCACTAATAATTTGTATTTAACAATTAGAAGTTCTGTATTTGACTATTACAAGTTCAGATCTTCGAATTATTATTTGCAATCTTAGATTGAATTTAACAATTCGTACTTCTGTATTTACCTATTTCAGGTTCAGATCTTCAAATTATAATTTGCAATCACAATTTGTATTTAACAATGCTAAGTTGCGTATTTGTCTATTACAAGTTCAGATCTTCAAATTATATTTTGCAATAATAATTAGAAGCTATCAATTTTAAGTGATGTATTTGACAATTACAAGTTCAGATCTTCTAGTTATAATTTGCACTAATAATTTGTATTTAACAATTTGAAGTTCTGTATTTGACAATTACAAGTTCAGATCTTCAAGTTATAATTTGCAATAATAATTAGAAGCTATTAATTTTAAGTTCTGTATTTGACAATTACAAGTTCAGATCTTCAAGTTATAATTTGATATAATAATTAGGAGCTATCAATTTTATGTTCTGTATTTGACAATTACAAGTTCAGATCTTCAAGTTATAATTTGCAATAATAATTAGAAGCTATCAATTTTAAGTTCTGTATTTGACAATTACAAGTTCAGATCTTCAAGTTATAATTTGCAATAATAATTAGAAGCTATCAATTTTAAGTTCTGTATTTGACAATTACTAGTTCAGATCTTCAAGTTATATTTTGAAATAATAATTTGAATTTAACAAATCTAAGTTCTGTAATTCACTATTACAAGTTCAGATCTTCAAGTTAAAATTTACAAGAATAATTAGAAGCTATCAATTTTAAGTTTTGTATTATTTGCAATAATAATTAGAAGCTATCAATTTTAAGTTCTGCATTTGACAATTACAAGTTCAGATCTTCAAGTTATTATTTGCAATAATAATTAGAAGGTATTAATTTTAAGTTCTGAATTTGGCAATTACAAGTTCAGATCTTCAAGTTATAATTTGCAATAATAATTAGAAGCTATCAATTTTAAGTTCTGTATTTGACAATTACTAGTTCAGATCTTCAAGTTATAATTAGAAATAATAATTTGAATTTGACAAATCTAAGTTCTGTAATTCACTATTACAAGTTCAGATCTTCAAGTTATAATTTACAATAATAATTAGAAGCTATCAATTTTAAGTTCTGTATTTGACAATTACAAGTTCAGATCTACAAGTTATAATTTGCACTAATAATTTGTATTTAACAATTAGAAGTTCTGTATTTGACAATTACAAGTTCAGATCTTCAAGTTATAATTTGAAATAATAATTAGAAGCTATCAATTTTAAGTTCTGTATTTGACAATTACAAGTTCTGATCTTCAAGTTATATTTTGCAATAATAATTAGAAGCTATCAATTTTAAGTTCTGTATTTGACAATTACTAGTTCAGATCTTCAAGTTATAATTTGAAATAATAATTTGAATTTAACAAATCTAAGTTCTGTAATTCACTATTACATGTTCAGATCTTCAAGTTATAATTTACAATAATAATTAGAAGCTATCAATTTTAAGTTCTGTATTTGACAATTACAAGTTCAGATTTTCAAGTTATAATTTGAAATAATAATTAGAAGCTATCAATTTTATGTTCTGTATTTGACAATTACAAGTTCAGATCTTCATGTTATAATTTGCAATAATAATTAGAAGCTATTAATTTTAAGTTCTGTATTTGACAATTACAAGTTCAGATCTTCAAGTTATAATTTGCAATAATAATTAGAAGCTATTAATTTTAAGTTCTGTATTTGACAATTACAAGTTCAGATCTACAAGTTATAATTTGATATAATAATTAGGAGCTATCAATTTTATGTTCTGTATTTGACAATTACAAGTTCAGATCTTCAAGTTATAATTTGCAATAATAATTAGAAGCTATCAATTATAAGTTCTGCATTTTACAATTACAAGTTCAGATCTTCAAGTTAAAATTTGCAATAATAATTAGAAGCTATCAATTTTAAGTTTTGTATTTGACAATTACAAGTTCAGATCTTCAAGTTATAATTTGCAATAATAATTAGAAGCTATCAATTTTAAGTTCTGTATTTGACAATTACAAGTTCAGATCTTCAAGTTATAATTTGAAATAATAATTAGAAGCTATCAATTTTAAGTTCTGTATTTGACAATTACAAGTTCAGATCTTCTAGTTATAATTAGAAATAATAATTTGAATTTGACAAATCTAAGTTCTGTAATTCACTATTACAAGTTCAGATCTTCAAGTTATAATTTACAATAATAATTAGAAGCTATCAATTTTAAGTTCTGTATTTGACAATTTCAAGTTCAGATCTTCAAGTTATAATTTGCAATAATAATTAGAATTTAACAAATCTAAGTTCTGTAATTCACTATTACAAGTTCAGATCTTCAAGTTATAATTTACAATAATAATTAGAAGCTATCAATTTTAAGTTCTGTATTTGACAATTACAAGTTCAGATCTTCAAGTTATAATTTGCACTAATAATTTGTATTTAACAATTGGAAGTTCTGTATTTGATAATTACAAGTACAGATCTTCAAATTATAATTTGCAATAATAATTAGAAGCTATCAATTTTAAGTTCTGTATTTGACAATTTCAAGTTCAGATCTTCAAGTTATAATTTGCAATAATAATTAGAAGCTATCAATTTTAAGTTCTGTATTTGACAATTACTAGTTCAGATCTTCAAGTTATAATTTGAAATAATAATTTGAATTTAACAAATCTAAGTTCTGTAATTCACTATTACAAGTTCAGATCTTCAAGTTATAATTTACAATAATAATTAGAAGCTATCAATTTTAAGTTCTGTATTTGACAATTACAAGTTCAGATCTTCAAGTTATAATTTGCACTAATAATTTGTATTTAACAATTGGAAGTTCTGTATTTGATAATTACAAGTACAGATCTTCAAATTATTATTTGCAATAATAATTAGAAGCTAACAATTTTAAGTTCTGCATTTGACAATTACAAGTTCAGATCTTCAAGTTATTATTTGCAATAATAATTAGAAGGTATTAATTTTAAGTTCTGAATTTGGCAATTACAAGTTCAGATCTTCAAGTTATAATTTGAAATAATAATTTGAAGCTCTCAATTTTAAGTTCTGTATTTGACAATTACTAGTTCAGATCTTCAAGTTATAATTTGCAATAATAATTAGAAGCTATCAATTTTAAGTTCTGTATTTGACAATTACTAGTTCAGATCTTCAAGTTATAATTAGAAATAATAATTTGAATTTGACAAATCTAAGTTCTGTAATTCACTATTACAAGTTCAGATCTTCAAGTTATAATTTACAATAATAATTAGAAGCTATCAATTTTAAGTTCTGTATTTGACAATTACTAGTTCAGATCTTCAAGTTATAATTTGAAATAATAATTTGAATTTAACAAATCTAAGTTCTGTAATTCACTATTACAAGTTCAGATCTTCAAGTTATAATTTACAATAATAATTAGAAGCTATCAATTTTAAGTTCTGTATTTGACAATTACAAGTTCAGATCTTCAAGTTATAATTTGAAATAATAATTAGAAGCTATCAATTTTATGTTCTGTATTTGACAATTACAAGTTCAGATCTTCAAGTTATAATTTGCAATAATAATTAGAAGCTATCAATTTTAAGTTCTGTATTTGACAATTACAAGTTCAGATCTTCAAGTTATAATTTGCACTAATAATTTGTATTTAACAATTAGAAGTTCTGTATTTGACAATTACAAGTTCAGATCTTCAAGTTATAATTTGCAATAATAATTTGAAGCTATCAATTTTATGTTCTGTATTTGACAATTACAAGTTCAGATCTTCAAGTTATAATTTGCAATAATAATTAGAAGCTATCAATTTTAAGTTCTGTATTTGACAATTACTAGTTCAGATCTTCAAGTTATAATTTGAAATAATAATTTGAATTTAACAAATCTAAATTCTGTAATTCACTATTACAAGTTCAGATCTTCAAGTTATAATTTACAATAATAATTAGAAGCTATCAATTTTAGTTCTGTATTTGACAATTACAAGTTCAGATCTTCAAGTTATAATTTACACTAATAATTTGTATTTAACAATTAGAAGTTCTGTATTTGACTATTACAAGTTCAGATCTTCAAGTTATAATTTGAATTATAATTATAAGCTATCAATTTTAAGTTCTGTATTTGACAATTTCAAGTACAGATCTTCAAATTATTATTTGCAATAATAATTGGAAGCTATCAATTTTAAGTTCTGCATTTGACAATTACAAGTTCAGATCTTCAAGTTATTATTTGCAATAATAATTAGAAGGTATTAATTTTAAGTTCTGTATTTGGCAATTACAAGTTCAGATCTTCAAGTTATAATTTGAAATAATAATTTGAAGCTCTCAATTTTAAGTTCTGTATTTGACAATTACAAGTTCAGATCTTCAAGTTATAATTTGCAATAATAATTAGAAGCTATCAATTTTAAGTTCTGTATTTGACAATTACTAGTTCAGATCTTCAAGTTATAATTAGAAATAATAATTGGAATTTGACAAATCTAAGTTCTGTAATTCACTATAACAAGTTCAGATCTTCAAGTTATAATTTACAATAATAATTAGAAGCTATCAATTTTAAGTTCTGTATTTGGCAATTACAAGTTCAGATCTACAAGTTATTATTTGCAATAATAATTAGAAGGTATTAATTTTAAGTTCTGTATTTGGCAATTACAAGTTCAGATCTTCAAGTTATAATTTGAAATAATAATTTGAAGCTCTCAATTTTAAGTTCTGTATTTGACAATTACAAGTTCAGATCTTCAAGTTATAATTTGCAATAATAATTAGAAGCTATCAATTTTAAGTTCTGTATTTGACAATTACTAGTTCAGATCTTCAAGTTATAATTAGAAATAATAATTTGAATTTGACAAATCTAAGTTCTGTAATTCACTATTACAAGTTCAGATCTTCAAGTTATAATTTACAATAATAATTAGAAGCTATCAATTTTAAGTTCTGCATTTGACAATTACAAGTTCAGATCTTCAAGTTATAATTTACACTAATAATTTGTATTTAACAATTAGAAGTTCTGTATTTGACTATTACAAGTTCAGATCTTCTAGTTATAATTTGAATTATAATTATAAGCTATCAATTTTAAGTTCTGTATTTGACAATTACAAGTACAGATCTTCAAATTATTATTTGCAATAAAAATTAGAAGCTATCAATTTTAAGTTCTGCATTTGACAATTACAAGTTCAGATCTTCAAGTTATTATTTGCAATAATAATTAGAAGGTATAAATTTTAAGTTCTGTATTTGGCAATTACAAGTTCAGATCTTCAAGTTATAATTTGAAATAATAATTTGAAGCTCTCAATTTTAAGTTCTGTATTTGACAATTTCAAGTTCAGATCTTCAAGTTATAATTTGCAATAATAATTAGAAGCTATCAATTTTAAGTTCTGTATTTGACAATTACTAGTTCAGATCTTCAAGTTATAATTAGAAATAATAATTTGAATTTGACAAATCTAAGTTCTGTAATTCACTATTACAAGTTCAGATCTTCAAGTTATAATTTACAATAATAATTAGAAGCTATCAATTTTAAGTTCTGTATTTGACAATTACAAGTTCAGATCTACAAGTTATAATTTGCACTAATAATTTGTATTTAACAATTAGAAGTTCTGTATTTGACAATTACAAGATCAGATCTTCAAGTTATAATTTGAAACAATAATTAGAAGCTATCAATTTTAAGTTCTGTATTTGACAATTACAAGTTCAGATCTTCAAGTTATAATTTGCAATAATAATTAGAAGCTATCAATTTTAAGTTCTGTATTTGACAATTACTAGTTCAGATCTTCAAGTTATAATTTGAAATAATAATTTGAATTTGACAAATCTAAGTTCTGTAATTCACTATTACAAGTTCAGATCTTCAAGTTATAATTTACAATAATAATTAGAAGCTATCAATTTTAAGTTCTGTATTTGACAATTACAAGTTCAGATCTACAAGTTATAATTTGCACTAATAATTTGTATTTAACAATTAGAAGTTCTGTATTTGACAATTACAAGTTCAGATCTTCAAGTTATAATTTGAAATAATAATTAGAAGCTATCAATTTTAAGTTCTGTATTTGACAATTACAAGTTCAGATCTTCAAGTTATAATTTGCAATAATAATTAGAAGCTATCAATTTTAAGTTCTGTATTTGACAATTACTAGTTCAGATCTTCAAGTTATAATTTGAAATAATAATTTGAATTTAACAAATCTAAGTTCTGTAATTCACTATTACAAGTTCAGATCTTCAAGTTATAATTTACAAGAATAATTAGAAGCTATCAATTTTAAGTTCTGTATTTGACAATTACTAGTTCAGATCTTCAAGTTATAATTTGCAATAATAATTAGAAGCTATCAAATTTAAGTTCTGTATTTGACAATTACAAGTTCAGATCTTCAAGTTATAATTTGAAATAATAATTAGAAGCTATCAATTTTAAGTTCTGTATTTGACAATTACAAGTTCAGATCTTCTAGTTATAATTTGCAATAATAATTAGAAGCTATCAATTTTAAGTTCTGTATTTGACAATTACTAGTTCAGATCTTCAAGTTATAATTTGAAATAATAATTTGAATTTAACAAATCTAAGTTCTGTAATTCACTATTACAAGTTCAGATCTTCAAGTTATAATTTACAAGAATAATTAGAAGCTATCAATTTTAAGTTCTGTATTTGACAATTACTAGTTCAGATCTTCAAGTTATAATTTGCAATAATAATTAGAAGCTATCAAATTTAAGTTCTGTATTTGACAATTACAAGTTCAGATCTTCAAGTTATAATTTGAAATAATAATTAGAAGCTATAATTTTAAGTTCTGTATTTGACAATTACTAGTTCAGATCTTCAAGTTATAATTAGAAATAATAATTTGAATTTGACAAATCTAAGTTCTGTAATTCACTATTACAAGTTCAGATCTTCAAGTTATAATTTACAATAATAATTAGAAGCTATCAATTTTAAGTTCTGTATTTGACAATTACAAGTTCAGATCTACAAGTTATAATTTGCACTAATAATTTGTATTTAACAATTAGAAGTTCTGTATTTGACAATTACAAGTTCAGATCTTCAAGTTATAATTTGAAATAATAATTAGAAGCTATCAATTTTAAGTTCTGTATTTGACAATTACAAGTTCTGATCTTCAAGTTATATTTTGCAATAATAATTAGAAGCTATCAATTTTAAGTTCTGTATTTGACAATTACTAGTTCAGATCTTCAAGTTATAATTTGAAATAATAATTTGAATTTAACAAATCTAAGTTCTGTAATTCACTATTACAAGTTCAGATCTTCAAGTTATAATTTACAATAATAATTAGAAGCTATCAATTTTAAGTTCTGTATTTGACAATTACAAGTTCAGATCTTCAAGTTATAATTTGAAATAATAATTAGAAGCTATCAATTTTATGTTCTGTATTTGACAATTACAAGTTCAGATCTTCAAGTTATAATTTGCAATAATAATTAGAAGCTATCAATTTTAAGTTCTGTATTTGACAATTACAAGTTCAGATCTTCAAGTTATAATTTGCACTAATAATTTGTATTTAACAATTAGAAGTTCTGTATTTGACAATTACAAGTTCAGATCTTCAAGTTATAATTTGCAATAATAATTAGAAGCTATCAATTTTAAGTTCTGTATTTGACAATTACAAGTTCAGATCTTCAAGTTATAATTTGCAATAATAATTAGAAGCTATTGTCGCATTAATTTTGTTTGTAAATAATAGACTTGGGATGAATCAAAATATCAATTTATTTACCCGCAGGTATATATGAATTACAAAACATAAAAATCATCCCCAGGCATGGGGCTTACCTTATTGCCAAAAGCAATGCGAAGACGGTGAGGGGAATTGGAAACGACTACTTCATTTTAGGAAGTTTTTCCAGTTTTTTCCTATCGAGGCACTCGCGAGACTCCCCTTTTTTTCCATTCTTAATCTGTCGTTAATTATTTCTTTCCAACTTCCCCTCCACTGTCTGCATAGTTTCATGATATCTAATGCCGTTCAACAATTGAACTTGCATTAGATATCATTTTGTCTTATTCAATTTCCGTGAAGACCATTTAGTCGACAGGATGTGAAATCTTAAGTTTCTACATATTGCAAACTATTTTCAAAATCAGCGTCTAGCTTTGTAAATTCCATAGATTTGCAATATGTAGAGTGACTTTAATTTTTTATTATATTTTTGTATGTGACATTACCCCCCCTGTCAAGAAGACGACTGTCTCCAGTCGAGGGTTTCTAGAAAAAATATTTAAAGATTAGAAAAAGTAAATGTCGACCTTATGGAACTTCACGAAAATTGAATAAGTACCTGCATTGTCATGCTCAAATTCTATTATATATAAACAATAATTTTATGTATCTAACAATTATAATTAATATGTGACTAAAATAATATTTCAAAATTTTTAATTTCGTATTTATGTTTTGCAAACTATCACATTTCCATTTGTCCGTACTATATCTCACTAATTTTTTCCTTTAAGTTTTAAACTTGATTGATTGTTTCTCACTTGAACAGTGTTTTATTTATTTACACAACTTTTAGTACACCATTTATCCCGGTTTTTTAATTACCTTAATAATAATAATTTATTTAATATTAACATAGATTGAAGCTACTATATCTTAAAATACATTCTGTTATTATAATTGATCTAATACTATTAAAAAAAGAACTGTAAAATATTCCTATATATACAAAAATTCAATCCTTAATATTATATAACTGCTACGTACAACTCGTATGTATATTAACCAATATTAACATTAATTATTTTTTAATACAGTATTTGCATAATGAGGCTCACATCGCATCTGTAAATTACATCTTGCAACAATAAAAATGTAATAATATTTTCGAATTCACTTGTATTAAAAATTAAAATAAAATTAAAAAGAAAAGATTTTAAGTTTGTTGTGAACTTTAATAATTCTGTATCGATATATTAATTATCGGTTGCACAAATTTTGTATCTACTTATTATTGTTATCAAACAAAATGGATCATAATATAGACACCTTTTTAAACGTTTACGTCGTGATCTATATATTATTCACTGCTTAAATTTTATTTGCAACATCTAATTTTGGTAATTTTCTTTGGATTTATTACGTTCGAATCATTGCTTAAGTTCATTTCTTATTTAAAATTTTTGTCCATTATTGCTTTTATTAAATATATATATATTTTTTTTTTTTTTTTTTTTTTTTTTTTAATTTTTAATACATTGAGTGGTGAATAGGTCTATTTGAGTTCCCGTTATTATAATAAGTTATTGTAATTTAGAGACGCGCAGTGTAGTTTCTATCACTTATTAGTAAATAATGAGAGTATAAAAAATTTTGAACTCAATTAATGATTTCACCGTCTAATTATTTTTTACTATATATTTTATTTTAAGCATTTTTTCAATCCTATACCCTTTCAACACAATTTATTTCGTTACATGGCTCATTTTCTATTTGATATTTTGTTACTTTTTAATTCATCGCTTTTATTATTAACGTTGGAAGTAGAAGACATTCAGCATTTTTAATGTTTTGATTAATTCACGCGAAAGTGATATTAAATTAATAATTGTGCTCAGTCACTTCAACGTTTCACGTGAATTCTCGCCACATTACCTACCAAGATCAACCATATATTTTAAACATTTTCATTACATATATTTATCTTGCAACATTTTTTCAATAAATTATTGGCTATTAATGCTTGGATAAATTCATATAAAAAGTGGTGATAAGATTTTATAATTCCGGAATTGCAACACAGACTTTTTACATGAATTCTCGCCACATCACTTATAATTTATGGGATCCCTTTTTGTTGCATATAAATTCATTTTTTGTTTATTGAATCATTTACTTATTAGTAGTACTTTTTATTTATTTCACTTCATTTTAATTTACTCTGCTTTTTTTTCACTTGCACATTTTTAAATTAGCACTTATTCTTCTTCTTTGTACTAGCACGTGCTGACCTAAAGTAGATCACATCGGACCTACCCCATCACTTTCTTCTATTAATTCATCTTCCATAACCCGTTAACTATGCACTTATACTTTTTGAAACCATATTCTTCTTATACTTTTTCTGACGATGCACTTTAATATTCTTTTATTGACTACTAACGATTTACTTTAAATAACGATGTCCATGTCTTCTTTTCTTCTTCTAGTGCTATTATTTGCGATGCCCAATTATTATTTTGCGTTTTGATGACACCATGTCTTCATATATAATTTTTTTTGAATTCACCAATTTATTACTTTGAGCTTGTGACTTTCTTGTAACGATAAATTTTCTTCGACTTCTTCTTCTCAAATGATATTACCATACCATACCATACCATATAGATAACCAAATTATTAACTTTAAATACATAGTTTCCAACCATTGGTTTTGAAAACGTACAATAACAAATTGATGGTTGATGGTGTTGCTTGAAGTCAGCCATTGGGGTGCGCATTCCCATGATTAACATCCAGAGCCCTTGTCGACCTATCCAAATGTGGTGTACCATTTCCATTTTATAACATCAGGAGTAATTTGATGTTGATTACATGCATCTTCTTCAATTTATTCTTGAACTATTTTCATTTTGGTTACCATTAAACTAATTATTGTTAGCCTGGTGCTTGTTGTTTGAATACTTATTTTGATTCCATTCTTCTTTTTGGATGCCGTTACTCGACCAACTAACTTGACCATTGCCAATATTTGAAACGTGGTATAGGTATTTGCTTCTTCCTTTTCATTTTCGACATCGAATTTCTTTACATAGTATGGGTACGCTTTTTCCTTCATGCCAATAGGTGGTTGCTATTCATTGTTTTATTTCGCATAATGAAAAATCTTTGAACAAAACAATTTAAAAATATTAACATAAAACAAAACAAAAAATATGCCCTTCTTCTTCGATATTCTAAATTATAAGACATCATTCATATTTATTACTATATATCCATTAAAAAAAAAAATAATTATTTCTTAAATATACTCCTATAATATCCTAACTTTATTATGAATTATTATTACAATAAATTAATAAGTTATTACTCGTCGAGCTAACTATGTATAATAATTGTTTAATTTACTGACTAAAACAAAATAAGAATTGTTTGCAAGGACTAACTTAATTTTTACCGATTAATTAATTATTTTATTCGTACACAAAAAAATAACTATTACTATCACGTTAAATTATAGTGAAAATTCGTGAAACTAATTATTGTACCTAATAGAAAAAAAATGAGCTTTTTTAAGTAAATAGAATCCAAATCACGAGAGCGGGGTCTAGAGGATCCGAGATCACCAAAAAACCAACTGATCGCACAAGAGTTTGGAATTCCAAAATTGTATTACTCACTTTTCCAATTAAGTAGTAGATACTTAATCGCATGGGAATTATGGGAAAAATATAACGTAATAGAACAATTTAAAACGTAGTTTTTGAGTTAAAGTGTAGATACAACTATTTTTTGTGATTTTCTTAATCACATATAGGCGGAATCCACGCATCATGGTACGGGAGAATTTAGAATACCATAAATGAGCCGCCCCCGTTAAAAAAAGTCCGAAATAATTTATCATGTGTATTAGGTCCCATCCATTTAAGATAGACGTTCGCTCGTAATCATTTATAAATTTTAACGCGTTACCGTTTGCTGGGTTGTAAATATCGGGATTTAAAAATTTTGGCAATCTGGGCGTTTTTTCAGCGGCGTTAGCTGCTTCAATAGTACAATTTAAATTTGCCATTATACCGTTTTGGTTATTTGTATTCGAACTCGAAGGTAATAAAAGATTAAATGCTCCGGTTAATATTTCAGCTTGTTTATATGTAACAGTATCGTCCGTCTCCGCTATGTCTGATAATTTTACAACTTTACTCGCGGTGATTATTGTATTTTCTTTGCTTTCAGGGGATAATTGTTCAATATTTACGTTACTCGAAAATAAAGGTATTTTGGGTAATGAATTATTTATATCGGGTGTGTTACTGGGGCTTCTTAATATTTTTTGGCTGCGATTGAAAGGATTATCGCAACTGGAAGGTTCAAATGAGCTTACATTACCTAAACTCGCGTCGGCTGTAAACTGTTCCGTACTTCGAAATTGAGGATTAAAATTATTTAAATTATTCGTTCCGATATCGCGTTCTTCTAACGTATCGTCTTGTGTAATAATAGTTTCGTCTACTTCTAGTGACGTTTCTAATTCTAAAGGTCGCGTTTCATTTGTTGACGCGATATTAACAAATATTTTATTTTTTGATCTGGTACCTTGAGATGGCCCAGACATTAAACTATTTTCTTAAAAAAAAACGATCCCTAACTTTAATAATGAAATTTAATAAGTTTATCAAGTTTATGATTTAATTTTGAAGAATGATTAATTTTAACTTAAAACGTAATGCAACTAATACAAAAAAATTATTACTCCTATTATATAGACTTGTTGCGTTAGCATATTAAAATAGATTTAAATTGTAAAATAACATAGAAGTAAATGACCCTAAGCGTTACCCTATAAAAAAAAATACACATAATACCTAATAAACCCTTAAAATTTAAATAATTAATTAGTTATTTTAAAATATCGATTACCTTACCTTTCTCTTTTTTGACAAACCGTACGCCTGAAATTTCTTTTTGGTTCGTTCTCGGACTCAAGAACGATATTATTTTTTAAAAAGTCCTAATACCCAAAAAGAAAGACAAGTTATAGTAAACGCTAAATTCATTTTAAGAGGTGTTAATCGGCGCATTAACACTTGTCCTAGTTTAACGCCTGGTATGTAATAAAATGAATTAACGTCCCAGTTTATTGTCAAAAAGAGGATAATTAAAAAAATACCTTAATAATTTAAAATCATTATAACTTTTCATCTAGTCGTATTCCCAAAATTTTCATAAAAAAAAAACAAAATATGTAATAATTTACATTGTCTTGAAATTAAATGATATTATTCAAAATTTTACGATGTCTTAATAATTAAGATTAAAATTTATTTATTTAAGATTTATTGTATTAAAATCAAATTGAATTAAAAAATAGCATAATACGATGATTAATGCTAAAAAGCCAACGGCACCTCCACCAAATGTCGCATTAATTTTGTTTGTAAATAATAGACTTGGGATGAATCAAAATATCAATTTATTTACCCGCAGGTATATATGAATTACAAAACATAAAAATCATCCCCAGGCATGGGGCTTACCTTATTGCCAAAAGCAATGCGAAGACGGTGAGGGGAATTGGAAACGACTACTTCATTTTAGGAAGTTTTTCCAGTTTTTTCCTATCGAGGCACTCGCGAGACTCCCCTTTTTTTCCATTCTTAATCTGTCGTTAATTATTTCTTTCCAACTTCCCCTCCACTGTCTGCATAGTTTCATGATATCTAATGCCGTTCAACAATTGAACTTGCATTAGATATCATTTTGTCTTTTTCAATTTCCGTGAAGACCATTTAGTCGACAGGATGTGAAATCTTAAGTTTCTACATATTGCAAACTATTTTCAAAATCAGCGTCTAGCTTTGTAACTTCCATAGATTTGCAATATGTAGAGTGACTTTAATTTTTTATTATATTTTTGTATGTGACACTATCAATTTTAAGTTCTGTATTTGACAATTACTAGTTCAGTTCTTCAAGTTATAATTTGAAATAATAATTTGAATTTAACAAATCTAAGTTCTGTAATTCACTATTACAAGTTCAGATCTTCAAGTTATAATTTACAATAATAATTAGAAGCTATCAATTTTAGTTCTGTATTTGACAATTACAAGTTCAGATCTTCAAGTTATAATTTACACTAATAATTTGTATTTAACAATTAGAAGTTCTGTATTTGACTATTACAAGTTCAGATCTTCAAGTTATAATTTGAATTATAATTATAAGCTATCAATTTTAAGTTCTGTATTTGACAATTTCAAGTACAGATCTTCAAATTATTATTTGCAATAATAATTGGAAGCTATCAATTTTAAGTTCTGCATTTGACAATTACAAGTTCAGATCTTCAAGTTATTATTTGCAATAATAATTAGAAGGTATTAATTTTAAGTTCTGTATTTGGCAATTACAAGTTCAGATCTTCAAGTTATAATTTGAAATAATAATTTGAAGCTCTCAATTTTAAGTTCTGTATTTGACAATTACAAGTTCAGATCTTCAAGTTATAATTTGCAATAATAATTAGAAGCTATCAATTTTAAGTTCTGTATTTGACAATTACTAGTTCAGATCTTCAAGTTATAATTAGAAATAATAATTGGAATTTGACAAATCTAAGTTCTGTAATTCACTATTACAAGTTCAGATCTTCAAGTTATAATTTACAATAATAATTAGAAGCTATCAATTTTAAGTTCTGTATTTGACAATTACAAGTTCAGATCTACAAGTTATAATTTGCACTAATAATTTGTATTTAGCAATTAGAAGTTCTGTATTTGACAATTACAAGTTCAGATCTTCAAGTTATAATTTGAAATAATAATTAGTAGCTATCAATTTTAAGTTCTGTATTTGACAATTACAAGTTCAGATCTTCAAGTTATAATTTACAATAATAATTAGAAGCTATCAATTTTAAGTCCTGTATTTGACAATTACAAGTTCAGATCTTCAAGTTATAATTTGCAATAATAATTAGAAGCTATCAATTTTAAGTTCTGTATTTGACAATTACTAGTTCAGATCTTCAAGTTATAATTTGAAATAATAATTTGAATTTAACAAATCTAAGTTCTTTAATTCACTATTACAAGTTCAGATCTTCAAGTTATAATTTACAATAATAATTAGAAGCTATCAATTTTAAGTCCTGTATTTGACAATTACAAGTTCAGATCTTCAAGTTATAATTTGCAATAATAATTAGAAGCTATCAATTTTAAGTTCTGTATTTGACAATTACTAGTTCAGATCTTCAAGTTATAATTTGAAATAATAATTTGAATTTAACAAATCTAAGTTCTTTAATTCACTATTACAAGTTCAGATCTTCAAGTTATAATTTACAATAATAATTAGAAGCTATCAATTTTAAGTTCTGTATTTGATAATTACTAGTTCAGATCTTCAAGTTATAATTTGCACTACTAATTTGTATTTAACAATTAGAAGTTCTGTATTTGACAATTACAAGTTCAGATCTTCAAGTTATAATTTGCAATAATAATTAGAAACTATCAATTTTAAGTTCTGTATTTGACAATTACAAGTTCAGATCTTCAAGTTATAAATTGAAATAATAATTAGAAGCTATCAATTTTAAGTTCTGTATTTGACAATTACAAGTTCAGATCTTCAAGTTATAATTTACAATAATAATTAGAAGCTATCAATTTTAAGTTCTGTATTTGACAATTACAAGTTCAGATCTACAAGTTATAATTTGCAATAATAATTAGAAGCTATCAATTTTAAGTTCTGTATTTGACAATTACTAGTTCAGATCTTCAAGTTATAATTTGAAATAATAATTTGTATTTAACAAATCTAAGTTCTGTAATTCACTATTACAAGTTCAGATCTTCAAGTTATAATTTGATGCTATCAATTTTATGTTCTGTATTTGCCAATTACAAGTTCAGATCTTCAAGTTATAATTTGCAATAATAATTAGAAGCTATCAATTTTAAGTTCTGTATTTGACAATTACAAGTTCAGATCTTCAAGTTATAATTTGCAATAATAATTAGAAGCTATCAATTTTAAGTTCTGTATTTGACAATTACAAGTTCAGATCTTCAAGTTATAATTTGAAATAATAATTAGATGCTATCAATTTTATGTTCTGTATTTGACAATTACAAGTTCAGATCTTCAAGTTATAATTTGCAATAATAATTAGAAGCTATCAATTTTAAGTTCTGTATTTGACAATTACTAGTTCAGATCTTCAAGTTATAATTTGAAATAATAATTTGAATTTAACAAATCTAAGTTCTGTAATTCACTATTACAAGTTCAGATCTTCAAGTTATAATTTGCAATAATAATTAGAAGCTATCAATTTTAGTTCTGTATTTGACAATTACAAGTTCAGATCTTCAAGTTTTAATTTACACTAATAATTAGTATTTAACAATTAGAAGTTCTGTATTTGACTATTACAAGTTCAGATCTTCAAGTTATAATTTGAATTATAATTATAAGCTATCAATTTTAAGTTCTGTATTTGACAATTACAAGTACAGATCTTCAAATTATTATTTGCAATAAAAATTAGAAGCTATCAATTTTAAGTTCTGCATTTGACAATTACAAGTTCAGATCTTCAAGTTATAATTTACACTAATAATTTGTATTTAACAATTAGAAGTTCTGTATTTGACTATTACAAGTTCAGATCTTCTAGTTATAATTTGAATTATAATTATAAGCTATCAATTTTAAGTTCTGTATTTGACAATTACAAGTACAGATCTTCAAATTATTATTTGCAATAAAAATTAGAAGCTATCAATTTTAAGTTCTGCATTTGACAATTACAAGTTCAGATCTTCAAGTTATTATTTGCAATAATAATTAGAAGGTATTAATTTTAAGTTCTGTATTTGGCAATTACAAGTTCAGATCTTCAAGTTATAATTTGAAATAATAATTTGAAGCTCTCAATTTTAAGTTCTGTATTTGACAATTACAAGTTCAGATCTTCAAGTTATAATTTGCAATAATAATTAGAAGCTATCAATTTTAAGTTCTGTATTTGACAATTACAAGTTCAGATCTACAAGTTATAATTTGCACTAATAATTTGTATTTAACAATTAGAAGTTCTGTATTTGACAATTACAAGTTCAGATCTTCAAGTTATAATTTGAAATAATAATTAGAAGCTATCAATTTTAAGTTCTGTATTTGACAATTACAAGTTCAGATCTTCAAATTATTATTTGCAATAAAAATTAGAAGCTATCAATTTTAAGTTCTGCATTTGACAATTACAAGTTCAGATCTTCAAGTTATTATTTGCAATAATAATTAGAAGGTATTAATTTTAAGTTCTGTATTTGACAATTACAAGTTCAGATCTTCAAGTTATAATTTGAAATAATAATTTGAAGCTCTCAATTTTAAGTTCTGTATTTGACAATTACAAGTTCAGATCTTCAAGTTATAATTTGCAATAATAATTAGAAGCTATCAATTTTAAGTTCTGTATTTGACAATTACTAGTTCAGATCTTCAAGTTATAATTAGAAATAATAATTTGAATTTGACAAATCTAAGTTCTGTAATTCACTATTACAAGTTCAGATCTTCAAGTTATAATTTACAATAATAATTAGAAGCTATCAATTTTAAGTTCTGCATTTGACAATTACAAGTTCAGATCTTCAAGTTATAATTTACACTAATAATTTGTATTTAACAATTAGAAGTTCTGTATTTGACTATTACAAGTTCAGATCTTCTAGTTATAATTTGAATTATAATTATAAGCTATCAATTTTAAGTTCTGTATTTGACAATTACAAGTACAGATCTTCAAATTATTATTTGCAATAAAAATTAGAAGCTATCAATTTTAAGTTCTGCATTTGACAATTACAAGTTCAGATCTTCAAGTTATTATTTGCAATAATAATTAGAAGGTATTAATTTTAAGTTCTGTATTTGGCAATTACAAGTTCAGATCTTCAAGATATAATTTGAAATAATAATTTGAAGCTCTCAATTTTAAGTTCTGTATTTGACAATTACAAGTTCAGATCTTCAAGTTATAATTTGCAATAATAATTAGAAGCTATCAATTTTAAGTTCTGTATTTGACAATTACTAGTTCAGATCTTCAAGTTATAATTAGAAATAATAATTTGAATTTGACAAATCTAAGTTCTGTAATTCACTATTACAAGTTCAGATCTTCAAGTTATAATTTACAATAATAATTAGAAGCTATCAATTTTAAGTTCTGTATTTGACAATTACAAGTTCAGATCTACAAGTTATAATTTGCACTAATAATTTGTATTTAACAATTAGAAGTTCTGTATTTGACAATTACAAGTTCAGATCTTCAAGTTATAATTTGAAACAATAATTAGAAGCTATCAATTTTAAGTTCTGTATTTGACAATTACAAGTTCAGATCTTCAAGTTATAATTTGCAATAATAATTAGAAGCTATCAATTTTAAGTTCTGTATTTGACAATTACTAGTTCAGATCTTCAAGTTATAATTTGAAATAATAATTTGAATTTGACAAATCTAAGTTCTGTAATTCACTATTACAAGTTCAGATCTTCAAGTTATAATTTACAATAATAATTAGAAGCTATCAATTTTAAGTTCTGTATTTGACAATTACAAGTTCAGATCTACAAGTTATAATTTGCACTAATAATTTGTATTTAACAATTAGAAGTTCTGTATTTGACAATTACAAGTTCAGATCTTCAAGTTATAATTTGAAATAATAATTAGAAGCTATCAATTTTAAGTTCTGTATTTGACAATTACAAGTTCAGATCTTCAAGTTATAATTTGCAATAATAATTAGAAGCTATCAATTTTAAGTTCTGTATTTGACAATTACTAGTTCAGATCTTCAAGTTATAATTTGAAATAATAATTTGAATTTAACAAATCTAAGTTCTGTAATTCACTATTACAAGTTCAGATCTTCAAGTTATAATTTACAAGAATAATTAGAAGCTATCAATTTTAAGTTCTGTATTTGACAATTACTAGTTCAGATCTTCAAGTTATAATTTGCAATAATAATTAGAAGCTATCAAATTTAAGTTCTGTATTTGACAATTACAAGTTCAGATCTTCAAATTATAATTTGAAATAATAATTAGAAGCTATCAATTTTAAGTTCTGTATTTGACAATTACAAGTTCAGATCTTCTAGTTATAATTTGCAATAATAATTAGAAGCTATCAATTTTAAGTTCTGTATTTGACAATTACTAGTTCAGATCTTCAAGTTATAATTTGAAATAATAATTTGAATTTGACAAATCTAAGTTCTGTAATTCACTATTACAAGTTCAGATCTTCAAGTTATAATTTACAATAATAATTAGAAGCTATCAATTTTAAGTTCTGTATTTGACAATTACAAGTTCAGATCTACAAGTTATAATTTGCACTAATAATTTGTATTTAACAATTAGAAGTTCTGTATTTGACAATTACAAGTTCAGATCTTCAAGTTATAATTTGAAATAATAATTAGAAGCTATCAATTTTAAGTTCTGTATTTGACAATTACAAGTTCAGATCTTCAAGTTATAATTTGCAATAATAATTAGAAGCTATCAATTTTAAGTTCTGTATTTGACAATTACTAGTTCAGATCTTCAAGTTATAATTTGAAATAATAATTTGAATTTAACAAATCTAAGTTCTGTAATTCACTATTACAAGTTCAGATCTTCAAGTTATAATTTACAAGAATAATTAGAAGCTATCAATTTTAAGTTCTGTATTTGACAATTACTAGTTCAGATCTTCAAGTTATAATTTGCAATAATAATTAGAAGCTATCAAATTTAAGTTCTGTATTTGACAATTACAAGTTCAGATCTTCAAATTATAATTTGAAATAATAATTAGAAGCTATCAATTTTAAGTTCTGTATTTGACAATTACAAGTTCAGATCTTCTAGTTATAATTTGCAATAATAATTAGAAGCTATCAATTTTAAGTTCTGTATTTGACAATTACTAGTTCAGATCTTCAAGTTATAATTTGAAATAATAATTTGAATTTAACAAATCTAAGTTCTGTAATTCACTATTACAAGTTCAGATCTTCAAGTTATAATTTACAAGAATAATTAGAAGCTATCAATTTTAAGTTCTGTATTTGACAATTACTAGTTCAGATCTTCAAGTTATAATTTGCAATAATAATTAGAAGCTATCAAATTTAAGTTCTGTATTTGACAATTACAAGTTCAGATCTTCAAGTTATAATTTGAAATAATAATTAGAAGCTATAATTTTAAGTTCTGTATTTGACAATTACTAGTTCAGATCTTCAAGTTATAATTAGAAATAATAATTTGAATTTGACAAATCTAAGTTCTGTAATTCACTATTACAAGTTCAGATCTTCAAGTTATAATTTACAATAATAATTAGAAGCTATCAATTTTAAGTTCTGTATTTGACAATTACAAGTTCAGATCTACAAGTTATAATTTGTATTTAACAATTAGAAGTTCTGTATTTGACAATTACAAGTTCAGATCTTCAAGTTATAATTTGAAATAATAATTAGAAGCTATCAATTTTAAGTTCTGTATTTGACAATTACAAGTTCTGATCTTCAAGTTATATTTTGCAATAATAATTAGAAGCTATCAATTTTAAGTTCTGTATTTGACAATTACTAGTTCAGATCTACAAGTTATAATTTGAAATAATAATTTGAATTTAACAAATCTAAGTTCTGTAATTCACTATTACAAGTTCAGATCTTCAAGTTATAATTTACAATAATAATTAGAAGCTATCAATTTTAAGTTCTGTATTTGACAATTACAAGTTCAGATCTTCAAGTTATAATTTGCAATAATAATTAGAAGCTATCAATTTTAAGTTCTGTATTTGACAATTACTAGTTCAGATCTTCTAGTTATAATTTGAAATAATAATTTGAATTTGACAAATCTAAGTTCTGTAATTCTCTATTACAAGTTCAGATCTTCAAGTTATAATTTACAATAATAATTAGAAGCTATCAATTTTAAGTTCTGTATTTGACAATTACAAGTTCAGATCTACAAGTTATAATTTGCACTAATAATTTGTATTTAACAATTAGAAGTTCTGTATTTGACAATTACAAGTTCAGATCTTCAAGTTATAATTTGAAATAATAATTAGAAGCTATCAATTTTAAGTTCTGTATTTGACAATTACAAGTTCAGATCTTCAAGTTATAATTTGCAATAATAAATAGAAGCTATCAATTTTAAGTTCTGTATTTGACAATTACTAGTTCAGATCTTCAAGTTATAATTTGAAATAATAATTTGAATTTAACAAATCTAAGTTCTGTAATTCACTATTACAAGTTCAGATCTTCAAGTTATAATTTACAATAATAATTAGAAGCTATCAATTTTAAGTTCTGTATTTGACAATTACAAGTTCAGATCTTCAAGTTATAATTTGCACTAATAATTTGTATTTAACAATTAGAAGTTCTGTATTTGACAATTACAAGTTCAGATCTTCAAGTTATAATTTGCAATAATAATTAGAAGCTATCAATTTTAAGTTCTGTATTTGACAATTACAAGTTCAGATCTTCAAGTTATAATTTGCACTAATAATTTGTATTTAACAATTAGAAGTTCTGTATTTGACAATTACAAGTTCAGATCTTCAAGTTCTAATTTGCAATAATAATTAGAAGCTATCAATTTTAAGTTCTGTAGTTGACAATTACAAGTTCAGAACTTCAAGTTATTATTTGCAATAACAATTAGAAGCTATCAATTTTAAGTTCTGTATTTGACAATTACAAGTTCAGATCTTCAAGTTATAATTTACAATAATAATTAGAAGCTATCAATTTTAAGTTCTGTATTTGACAATTACAAGTTAAGATCTTCAAGTTATAATTTGCAATAATAATTAGAAGCTATCAATTTTAAGTTCTGTATTTGACAATTACTAGTTCAGATCTTCAAGTTATAATTTGAAATAATAATTTGAATTTATCAAATCTAAGTTCTGTAATTCACTATTACAAGTTCAGATCTTCAAGTTATAATTTACAATAATAATTAGAAGCTATCAATTTTAAGTGATGTATTTGACAATTACAAGTTCAGATCTTCTAGTTATAATTTGCACTAATAATTTGTATTTAACAATTTGAAGTTCTGTATTTGACAATTACAAGTTCAGATCTTCAAGTTATAATTTGCAATAATAATTAGAAGCTATTAATTTTAAGTTCTGTATTTGACAATTACAAGTTCAGATCTTCAAGTTATAATTTGATATAATAATTAGAAGCTATCAATTTTATGTTCTGTATTTGACAATTACAAGTTCAGATCTTCAAGTTATAATTTGCAATAATAATTAGAAGCTATCAATTTTAAGTTCTGTATTTGACAATTACAAGTTCAGATCTTCAAGTTATAATTTGCAATAATAATTAGAAGCTATCAATTTTAAGTTCTGTATTTGACAATTACTAGTTCAGATCTTCAAGTTATATTTTGAAATAATAATTTGAATTTAACAAATTTAAGTTCTGTAATTCACTATTACAAGTTCAGATCTTCAAGTTATAATTTACAAGAATAATTAGAAGCTATCAATTTTAAGTTCTGTATTTGACAATTACAAGTTCAGATCTTCAAGTTATAATTTGCATTAATAATTAGAAGCTATCAATTTTAAGTTCTGTATTTGACAATTACAAGTTCAGATCTACAAGTTATAATTTGCAATAATAATTAGAAGCTATCAATTTTAAGTTCTGTATTTGACAATTACTAGTTCAGATCTTCAAGTTATAATTTGAAATAATAATTTGTATTTAACAAATCTAAGTTCTGTAATTCACTATTACAAGTTCAGATCTTCAAGTTATAATTTGATGCTATCAATTTTATGTTCTGTATTTGACAATTACAAGTTCAGATCTTCAAGTTATAATTAGCAATAATAATTAGAAGCTATCAATTTTAAGTTCTGTATTTGACAATTACAAGTTCAGATCTTCAAGTTATAATTTGCAATAATAATTAGAAGCTATCAATTTTAAGTTCTGTATTTGACAATTACAAGTTCAGATCTTCAAGTTATAATTTGAAATAATAATTAGATGCTATCAATTTTATGTTCTGTATTTGACAATTACAAGTTCAGATCTTCAAGTTATAATTTGCAATAATAATTAGAAGCTATCAATTTTAAGTTCTGTATTTGACAATTACTAGTTCAGTTCTTCAAGTTATAATTTGAAATAATAATTTGAATTTAACAAATCTAAGTTCTGTAATTCACTATTACAAGTTCAGATCCTCAAGTTATAATTTGCAATAATAATTAGAAGCTATCAATTTTAGTTCTGTATTTGACAATTACAAGTTCAGATCTTCAAGTTTTAATTTACACTAATAATTAGTATTTAACAATTAGTAGTTCTGTATTTGACTATTACAAGTTCAGATCTTCAAGTTATAATATGAATTATAATTATAAGCTATCAATTTTAAGTTCTGTATTTGACAATTACAAGTACAGATCTTCAAATTATTATTTGCAATAAAAATTAGAAGCTATCAATTTTAAGTTCTGCATTTGACAATTACAAGTTCAGATCTTCAAGTTATAATTTACACTAATAATTTGTATTTAACAATTAGAAGTTCTGTATTTGACTATTACAAGTTCAGATCTTCTAGTTATAATTTGTATTATAATTATAAGCTATCAATTTTAAGTTCTGTATTTGACAATTACAAGTACAGATCTTCAAATTATTATTTGCAATGAAAATTAGAAGCTATCAATTTTAAGTTCTGCATTTGACAATTACAAGTTCAGATCTTCAAGTTATTATTTGCAATAATAATTAGAAGGTATTAATTTTAAGTTCTGTATTTGGCAATTACAAGTTCAGATCTTCAAGTTATAATTTGAAATAATAATTTGAAGCTCTCAATTTTAAGTTCTGTATTTGACAATTACAAGTTCAGATCTTCAAGTTATAATTTGCAATAATAATTAGAAGCTATCAATTTTAAGTTCTGTATTTGACAATTACAAGTTCAGATCTACAAGTTATAATTTGCACTAATAATTTGTATTTAACAATTAGAAGTTCTGTATTTGACAATTACAAGTTCAGATCTTCAAGTTATAATTTGAAATAATAATTAGAAGCTATCAATTTTAAGTTCTGTATTTGACAATTACAAGTTCAGATCTTCAAGTTATAATTTGCAATAATAATTAGAAGCTATCAATTTTAAGTTCTGTATTTGACAATTACTAGTTCAGATCTTCTAGTTATAATTTGAAATAATAATTTGAATTTGACAAATCTAAGTTCTGTAATTCACTATTACAAGTTCAGATCTTCAAGTTATAATTTACAATAATAATTAGAAGCTATCAATTTTAAGTTCTGTATTTGACAATTACAAGTTCAGATCTACAAGTTATAATTTGCACTAATAATTTGTATTTAACAATTAGAAGTTCTGTATTTGACAATTACAAGTTCAGATCTTCAAGTTATAATTTGAAATAATAATTAGAAGCTATCAATTTTAAGTTCTGTATTTGACAATTACAAGTTCAGATCTTCAAGTTATAATTTGCAATAATAATTAGAAGCTATCAATTTTAAGTTCTGTATTTGACAATTACTAGTTCAGATCTTCAAGTTATAATTTGAAATAATAATTTGAATTTAACAAATCTAAGTTCTGTAATTCACTATTACAAGTTCAGATCTTCAAGTTATAATTTACAATAATAATTAGAAGCTATCAATTTTAAGTTCTGTATTTGACAATTACAAGTTCAGATCTTCAAGTTATAATTTGCACTAATAATTTGTATTTAACAATTAGAAGTTCTGTATTTGACAATTACAAGTTCAGATCTTCAAGTTATAATTTGCAATAATAATTAGAAGCTATCAATTTTAAGTTCTGTATTTGACAATTACAAGTTCAGATCTTCAAGTTATAATTTGCACTAATAATTTGTATTTAACAATTAGAAGTTCTGTATTTGACAATTACAAGTTCAGATCTTCAAGTTCTAATTTGCAATAATAATTAGAAGCTATCAATTTTAAGTTCTGTATTTGACAATTACAAGTTCAGAACTTCAAGTTATTATTTGCAATAACAATTAGAAGCTATCAATTTTAAGTTCTGTATTTGACAATTACAAGTTCAGATCTTCAAGTTATAATTTACAATAATAATTAGAAGCTATCAATTTTAAGTTCTGTATTTGACAATTACAAGTTAAGATCTTCAAGTTATAATTTGCAATAATAATTAGAAGCTATCAATTTTAAGTTCTGTATTTGACAATTACTAGTTCAGATCTTCAAGTTATAATTTGCAATAATAATTAGAAGCTATTAATTTTAAGTTCTGTATTTGACAATTACAAGTTCAGATCTTCAAGTTATAATTTGATATAATAATTAGAAGCTATCAATTTTATGTTCTGTATTTGACAATTACAAGTTCAGATCTTCAAGTTATAATTTGCAATAATAATTAGAAGCTATCAATTTTAAGTTCTGTATTTGACAATTACAAGTTCAGATCTTCAAGTTATAATTTGCAATAATAATTAGAAGCTATCAATTTTAAGTTCTGTATTTGACAATTACTAGTTCAGATCTTCAAGTTATATTTTGAAATAATAATTTGAATTTAACAAATCTAAGTTCTGTAATTCACTATTACAAGTTCAGATCTTCAAGTAATAATTTACAAGAATAATTAGAAGCTATCAATTTTAAGTTCTGTATTTGACAATTACAAGTTCAGATCTTCAAGTTATAATTTGCAATAATAATTAGAAGCTATCAATTTTAAGTTCTGTATTTGACAATTACAAGTTCAGATCTTCAAGTTATAATTTGAAATAATAATTAGAAGCTATCAATTTTAAGTTCTGTATTTGACAATTACAAGTTCAGATCTTCTAGTTATAATTTGCAATCACAATTTGTATTTAACAATGCTAAGTTGCGTATTTGTCTATTACAAGTTCAGATCTTCAAATTATAATTTGCAATAATAATTAGTAGCTATCAATTTTAAGTTCTGTATTTGACAATTTCAAGTTCAGATCTTCAAGTTATAATTTGCAATAATAATTAGAAGCTATCAATTTTAAGTTCTGTATTTGACAATTACTAGTTCAGATCTTCAAGTCATAATTTGAAATAATAATTTGAATTTAACAAATCTAAGTTCTGTAATTCACTATTACAAGTTCAGATCTTCAAGTTATAATTTACAATAATAATTAGAAGCTATCAATTTTAAGTTCTGTATTTGACAATTACAAGTTCAGATCTTCAAGTTATAATTTGCACTAATAATTTGTATTTAACAATTGGAAGTACTGTATTTGATAATTACAAGTACAGATCTTCAAATTATTATTTGCAATAATAATTAGAAGCTATCAATTTTAAGTTCTGCATTTGACAATTACAAGTTCAGATCTTCAAGTTATTATTTGCAATAATAATTAGAAGGTATTAATTTTAAGTTCTGAATTTGGCAATTACAAGTTCAGATCTTCAAGTTATAATTTGAAATAATAATTTGAAGCTCTCAATTTTAAGTTCTGTATTTGACAATTACAAGTTCAGATCTTCAAGTTATAATTTGCAATAATAATTAGAAGCTATCAATTTTAAGTTCTGTATTTGACAATTACAAGTTCAGATCTACAAGTTATAATTTGCACTAATAATTTGTATTTAACAATTAGAAGTTCTGTATTTGACAATTACAAGTTCAGATCTTCAAGTTATAATTTGAAATAATAATTAGAAGCTATCAATTTTAAGTTCTGTATTTGACAATTACAAGTTCAGATCTTCAAGTTATAATTTGCAATAATAATTAGAAGCTATCAATTTTAAGTTCTGTATTTGACAATTACTAGTTCAGATCTTCTAGTTATAATTTGAAATAATAATTTGAATTTGACAAATCTAAGTTCTGTAATTCACTATTACAAGTTCAGATCTTCAAGTTATAATTTACAATAATAATTAGAAGCTATCAATTTTAAGTTCTGTATTTGACAATTACAAGTTCAGATCTACAAGTTATAATTTGCACTAATAATTTGTATTTAACAATTAGAAGTTCTGTATTTGACAATTACAAGTTCAGATCTTCAAGTTATAATTTGAAATAATAATTAGAAGCTATCAATTTTAAGTTCTGTATTTGACAATTACAAGTTCAGATCTTCAAGTTATAATTTGCAATAATAATTAGAAGCTATCAATTTTAAGTTCTGTATTTGACAATTACTAGTTCAGATCTTCAAGTTATAATTTGAAATAATAATTTGAATTTAACAAATCTAAGTTCTGTAATTCACTATTACAAGTTCAGATCTTCAAGTTATAATTTACAATAATAATTAGAAGCTATCAATTTTAAGTTCTGTATTTGACAATTACAAGTTCAGATCTTCAAGTTATAATTTGCACTAATAATTTGTATTTAACAATTAGAAGTTCTGTATTTGACAATTACAAGTTCAGATCTTCAAGTTATAATTTGCAATAATAATTAGAAGCTATCAATTTTAAGTTCTGTATTTGACAATTACAAGTTCAGATCTTCAAGTTATAATTTGCACTAATAATTTGTATTTAACAATTAGAAGTTCTGTATTTGACAATTACAAGTTCAGATCTTCAAGTTATAATTTGCAATAATAATTAGAAGCTATCAATTTTAAGTTCTGTATTTGACAATTACAAGTTCAGAACTTCAAGTTATTATTTGCAATAACAATTAGAAGCTATCAATTTTAAGTTCTGTATTTGACAATTACAAGTTCAGATCTTCAAGTTATAATTTACAATAATAATTAGAAGCTATCAATTTTAAGTTCTGTATTTGGCAATTACAAGTTAAGATCTTCAAGTTATAATTTGCAATAATAATTAGAAGCTATCAATTTTAAGTTCTGTATTTGACAATTACTAGTTCAGATCTTCAAGTTATAATTTGAAATAATAATTTGAATTTATCAAATCTAAGTTCTGTAATTCACTATTACAAGTTCAGATCTTCAAGTTATAATTTACAATAATAATTAGAAGCTATCAATTTTAAGTGATGTATTTGACAATTACAAGTTCAGATCTTCTAGTTATAATTTGCACTAATAATTTGTATTTAACAATTTGAAGTTCTGTATTTGACAATTACAAGTTCAGATCTTCAAGTTATAATTTGCAATAATAATTAGAAGCTATTAATTTTAAGTTCTGTATTTGACAATTACAAGTTCAGATCTTCAAGTTATAATTTGATATAATAATTAGAAGCTATCAATTTTATGTTCTGTATTTGACAATTACAAGTTCAGATCTTCAAGTTATAATTTGCAATAATAATTAGAAGCTATCAATTTTAAGTTCTGTATTTGACAATTACAAGTTCAGATCTTCAAGTTATAATTTGAAATAATAATTAGAAGCTATCAATTTTAAGTTCTGTATTTGACAATTACTAGTTCAGATCTTCAAGTTATATTTTGAAATAATAATTTGAATTTAACAAATCTAAGTTCTGTAATTCACTATTACAAGTTCAGATCTTCAAGTTATAATTTACAAGAATAATTAGATGCTATCAATTTTAAGTTCTGTATTTGACAATTACAAGTTCAGATCTTCAAGTTATAATTTGCAATAATAATTAGAAGCTATCAATTTCAAGTTCTGTATTTGACAATTACAAGTTCAGATCTTCAAGTTATAATTTGAAATAATAATTAGAAGCTATCAATTTTAAGTTCTGTATTTGACAATTACAAGTTCAGATCTTCTAGTTATAATTTGCAATCACAATTTGTATTTAACAATGCTAAGTTGCGTATTTGTCTATTACAAGTTCAGATCTTCAAATTATAATTTGCAATAATAATTAGTAGCTATCAATTTTAAGTTCTGTATTTGACAATTTCAAGTTCAGATCTTCAAGTTATAATTTGCAATAATAATTAGAAGCTATCAATTTTAAGTTCTGTATTTGACAATTACTAGTTCAGATCTTCAAGTTATAATTTGAAATAATAATTTGAATTTAACAAATCTAAGTTCTGTAATTCACTATTACAAGTTCAGATCTTCAAGTTATAATTTACAATAATAATTAGAAGCTATCAATTTTAAGTTCTGTATTTGACAATTACAAGTTCAGATCTTCAAGTTATAATTTGCACTAATAATTTGTATTTAACAATTGGAAGTTCTGTATTTGATAATTACAAGTACAGATCTTCAAATTATTATTTGCAATAATAATTAGAAGCTATCAATTTTAAGTTCTGCATTTGACAATTACAAGTTCAGATCTTCAAGTTATTATTTGCAATAATAATTAGAAGGTATTAATTTTAAGTTCTGAATTTGGCAATTACAAGTTCAGATCTTCAAGTTATAATTTGAAATAATAATTTGAAGCTCTCAATTTTAAGTTCAGTATTTGACAATTACAAGTTCAGATCTTCAAGTTATAATTTGCAATAATAATTAGAAGCTATCAATTTTAAGTTCTGTATTTGACAATTACTAGTTCAGATCTTCAAGTTATAATTAGAAATATTAATTTGAATTTGACAAATCTAAGTTCTGTAATTCACTATTACAAGTTCAGATCTTCAAGTTATAATTTACAATAATAATTAGAAGCTATCAATTTTAAGTTCTGTATTTGACAATTACAAGTTCAGATCTACAAGTTATAATTTGCACTAATAATTTGTATTTAACAATTAGAAGTTCTGTATTTGACAATTACAAGTTCAGATCTTCAAGTTATAATTTGAAATAATAATTAGAAGCTATCAATTTTAAGTTCTGTATTTGACAATTACAAGTTCTGATCTTCAAGTTATATTTTGCAATAATAATTAGAAGCTATCAATTTTAAGTTCTGTATTTGACAATTACTAGTTCAGATCTTCAAGTTATAATTTGAAATAATAATTTGAATTTAACAAATCTAAGTTCTGTAATTCACTATTACAAGTTCAGATCTTCAAGTTATAATTTACAATAATAATTAGAAGCTATCAATTTTAAGTTCTGTATTTGACAATTACAAGTTCAGATCTTCAAGTTATAATTTGAAATAATAATTAGAAGCTATCAATTTTATGTTCTGTATTTGACAATTACAAGTTCAGATCTTCAAGTTATAATTTGCAATAATAATTAGAAGCTATCAATTTTAAGTTCTGTATTTGACAATTACAAGTTCAGATCTTCAAGTTATAATTTGCACTAATAATTTGTATTTAACAATTAGAAGTTCTGTATTTGACAATTACAAGTTCAGATCTTCAAGTTATAATTTGCAATAATAATTAGAAGCTATCAATTTTAAGTTCTGTATTTGACAATTACAAGTTCAGATCTTCAAGTTATAATTTGCAATAATAATTAGAAGCTATCAATTTCAAGTTCTGTATTTGACAATTACTAGTTCAGATCTTCAAGTTATAATTTGAAATAATAATTTGAATTTAACAAATCTAAGTTCTGTAATTCACTATTACAAGTTCAGATCTTCAAGTTATAATTTACAATAATAATTAGAAGCTATCAATTATAGTTCTGTATTTGACAATTACAAGTTCAGATCTTCAAGTTATAATTTACACTAATAATTTGTATTTAACAATTAGAAGTTCTGTATTTGACTATTACAAGTTCAGATCTTCAAGTTATAATTTGAATTATAATTATAAGCTATCAATTTTAAGTTCTGTATTTGACAATTTCAAGTACAGATTTTCAAATTATTATTTGCAATAATAATTGGAAGCTATCAATTTTAAGTTCTGCATTTGACAATTACAAGTTCAGATCTTCAAGTTATTATTTGCAATAATAATTAGAAGGTATTAATTTTAAGTTCTGTATTTGGCAATTACAAGTTCAGATCTTCAAGTTATAATTTGAAATAATAATTTGAAGCTCTCAATTTTAAGTTCTGTATTTGACAATTACAAGTTCAGATCTTCAAGTTATAATTTGCAATAATAATTAGAAGCTATCAATTTTAAGTTCTGTATTTGACAATTACTAGTTCAGATCTTCAAGTTATAATTAGAAATAATAATTGGAATTTGACAATTCTAAGTTCTGTAATTCACTATTACAAGTTCAGATCTTCAAGTTATAATTTACAATAATAATTAGAAGCTATCAATTTTAAGTTCTGTATTTGACAATTACAAGTTCAGATCTACAAGTTGTAATTTGCACTAATAATTTGTATTTAGCAATTAGAAGTTCTGTATTTGACAATTACAAGTTCAGATCTTCAAGTTATAATTTGAAATAATAATTAGTAGCTATCAATTTTAAGTTCTGTATTTGACAATTATTACAAGTTCAGATCTTCAAGTTATAATTTGCAATAATAATTAGTAGCTATCAATTTTAAGTTCTGTATTTGACAATTACAAGTTCAGATCTTCAAGTTATAATTTGCAATAATAATTAGAAGCTATCAATTTTAAGTTCTGTATTTGACAATTACTAGTTCAGATCTTCAAGTTATAATTTGAAATAATAATTTGAATTTAACAAATCTAAGTTCTGTAATTCACTATTACAAGTTCAGATCTTCAAGTTATAATTTACAATAATAATTAGAAGCTATCAATTATAGTTCTGTATTTGACAATTACAAGTTCAGATCTTCAAGTTATAATTTACACTAATAATTTGTATTTAACAATTAGAAGTTCTGTATTTGACTATTACAAGTTCAGATCTTCAAGTTATAATTTGAATTATAATTATAAGCTATCGATTTTAAGTTCTGTATTTGACAATTTCAAGTACAGATTTTCAAATTATTATTTGCAATAATAATTGGAAGCTATCAATTTTAAGTTCTGCATTTGACAATTACAAGTTCAGATCTTCAAGTTATTATTTGCAATAATAATTAGAAGGTATTAATTTTAAGTTCTGTATTTGGCAATTACAAGTTCAGATCTTCAAGTTATAATTTGAAATAATAATTTGAAGCTCTCAATTTTAAGTTCTGTATTTGACAATTACAAGTTCAGATCTTCAAGTTATAATTTGCAATAATAATTAGAAGCTATCAATTTTAAGTTCTGTATTTGACAATTACTAGTTCAGATCTTCAAGTTATAATTAGAAATAATAATTGGAATTTGACAATTCTAAGTTCTGTAATTCACTATTACAAGTTCAGATCTTCAAGATATAATTTACAATAATAATTAGAAGCTATCAATTTTAAGTTCTGTATTTGACAATTACAAGTTCAGATCTACAAGTTATAATTTGCACTAATAATTTGTATTTAGCAATTAGAAGTTCTGTATTTGACAATTACAAGTTCAGATCTTCAAGTTATAATTTGAAATAATAATTAGTAGCTATCAATTTTAAGTTCTGTATTTGACAATTATTACAAGTTCAGATCTTCAAGTTATAATTTGCAATAATAATTAGTAGCTATCAATTTTAAGTTCTGTATTTGACAATTACAAGTTCAGATCTTCAAGTTATAATTTGCAATAATAATTAGAAGCTATCAATTTTAAGTTCTGTATTTGACAATTACTAGTTCAGATCTTCAAGTTATAATTTGAAATAATAATTTGAATTTAACAAATCTAAGTTCTGTAATTCACTATTACAAGTTCAGATCTTCAAGTTATAATTTACAATAATAATTAGAAGCTATCAATTTTAAGTTCTGTATTTGACAATTACAAGTTCAGATCTTCAAGTTATAATTTGAAATAATAATTAGAAGCTATCAATTTTATGTTCTGTATTTGACAATTACAAGTTCAGATCTTCAAGTTATAATTTGAAATAATAATTTGAATTTAACAAATCTAAGTTCTTTAATTCACTATTACAAGTTCAGATCTTCAAGTTATAATTTACAATAATAATTAGAAGCTATCAATTTTAAGTTCTGTATTTGATAATTACTAGTTCAGATCTTCAAGTTATAATTTGCACTACTAATTTGTATTTAACAATTAGAAGTTCTGTATTTGACAATTACAAGTTCAGATCTTCAAGTTATAATTTGCAATAATAATTAGAAACTATCAATTTTAAGTTCTGTATTTGACAATTACAAGTTCAGATCTTCAAGTTATAAATTGAAATAATAATTAGAAGCTATCAATTTTAAGTTCTGTATTTGACAATTACAAGTTCAGATCTTCAAGTTATAATTTACAATAATAATTAGAAGCTATCAATTTTAAGTTCTGTATTTGACAATTACAAGTTCAGATCTACAAGTTATAATTTGCAATAATAATTAGAAGCTATCAATTTTAAGTTCTGTATTTGACAATTACTAGTTCAGATCTTCAAGTTATAATTTGAAATAATAATTTGTATTTAACAAATCTAAGTTCTGTAATTCACTATTACAAGTTCAGATCTTCAAGTTATAATTTGATGCTATCAATTTTATGTTCTGTATTTGCCAATTACAAGTTCAGATCTTCAAGTTATAATTTGCAATAATAATTAGAAGCTATCAATTTTAAGTTCTGTATTTGACAATTACAAGTTCAGATCTTCAAGTTATAATTTGCAATAATAATTAGAAGCTATCAATTTTAAGTTCTGTATTTGACAATTACAAGTTCAGATCTTCAAGTTATAATTTGAAATAATAATTAGATGCTATCAATTTTATGTTCTGTATTTGACAATTACAAGTTCAGATCTTCAAGTTATAATTTGCAATAATAATTAGAAGCTATCAATTTTAAGTTCTGTATTTGACAATTACTAGTTCAGATCTTCAAGTTATAATTTGAAATAATAATTTGAATTTAACAAATCTAAGTTCTGTAATTCACTATTACAAGTTCAGATCTTCAAGTTATAATTTGCAATAATAATTAGAAGCTATCAATTTTAGTTCTGTATTTGACAATTACAAGTTCAGATCTTCAAGTTTTAATTTACACTAATAATTAGTATTTAACAATTAGAAGTTCTGTATTTGACTATTACAAGTTCAGATCTTCAAGTTATAATTTGAATTATAATTATAAGCTATCAATTTTAAGTTCTGTATTTGACAATTACAAGTACAGATCTTCAAATTATTATTTGCAATAAAAATTAGAAGCTATCAATTTTAAGTTCTGCATTTGACAATTACAAGTTCAGATCTTCAAGTTATAATTTACACTAATAATTTGTATTTAACAATTAGAAGTTCTGTATTTGACTATTACAAGTTCAGATCTTCTAGTTATAATTTGAATTATAATTATAAGCTATCAATTTTAAGTTCTGTATTTGACAATTACAAGTACAGATCTTCAAATTATTATTTGCAATAAAAATTAGAAGCTATCAATTTTAAGTTCTGCATTTGACAATTACAAGTTCAGATCTTCAAGTTATTATTTGCAATAATAATTAGAAGGTATTAATTTTAAGTTCTGTATTTGGCAATTACAAGTTCAGATCTTCAAGTTATAATTTGAAATAATAATTTGAAGCTCTCAATTTTAAGTTCTGTATTTGACAATTACAAGTTCAGATCTTCAAGTTATAATTTGCAATAATAATTAGAAGCTATCAATTTTAAGTTCTGTATTTGACAATTACAAGTTCAGATCTACAAGTTATAATTTGCACTAATAATTTGTATTTAACAATTAGAAGTTCTGTATTTGACAATTACAAGTTCAGATCTTCAAGTTATAATTTGAAATAATAATTAGAAGCTATCAATTTTAAGTTCTGTATTTGACAATTACAAGTTCAGATCTTCAAATTATTATTTGCAATAAAAATTAGAAGCTATCAATTTTAAGTTCTGCATTTGACAATTACAAGTTCAGATCTTCAAGTTATTATTTGCAATAATAATTAGAAGGTATTAATTTTAAGTTCTGTATTTGACAATTACAAGTTCAGATCTTCAAGTTATAATTTGAAATAATAATTTGAAGCTCTCAATTTTAAGTTCTGTATTTGACAATTACAAGTTCAGATCTTCAAGTTATAATTTGCAATAATAATTAGAAGCTATCAATTTTAAGTTCTGTATTTGACAATTACTAGTTCAGATCTTCAAGTTATAATTAGAAATAATAATTTGAATTTGACAAATCTAAGTTCTGTAATTCACTATTACAAGTTCAGATCTTCAAGTTATAATTTACAATAATAATTAGAAGCTATCAATTTTAAGTTCTGCATTTGACAATTACAAGTTCAGATCTTCAAGTTATAATTTACACTAATAATTTGTATTTAACAATTAGAAGTTCTGTATTTGACTATTACAAGTTCAGATCTTCTAGTTATAATTTGAATTATAATTATAAGCTATCAATTTTAAGTTCTGTATTTGACAATTACAAGTACAGATCTTCAAATTATTATTTGCAATAAAAATTAGAAGCTATCAATTTTAAGTTCTGCATTTGACAATTACAAGTTCAGATCTTCAAGTTATTATTTGCAATAATAATTAGAAGGTATTAATTTTAAGTTCTGTATTTGGCAATTACAAGTTCAGATCTTCAAGATATAATTTGAAATAATAATTTGAAGCTCTCAATTTTAAGTTCTGTATTTGACAATTACAAGTTCAGATCTTCAAGTTATAATTTGCAATAATAATTAGAAGCTATCAATTTTAAGTTCTGTATTTGACAATTACTAGTTCAGATCTTCAAGTTATAATTAGAAATAATAATTTGAATTTGACAAATCTAAGTTCTGTAATTCACTATTACAAGTTCAGATCTTCAAGTTATAATTTACAATAATAATTAGAAGCTATCAATTTTAAGTTCTGTATTTGACAATTACAAGTTCAGATCTACAAGTTATAATTTGCACTAATAATTTGTATTTAACAATTAGAAGTTCTGTATTTGACAATTACAAGTTCAGATCTTCAAGTTATAATTTGAAACAATAATTAGAAGCTATCAATTTTAAGTTCTGTATTTGACAATTACAAGTTGAGATCTTCAAGTTATAATTTGCAATAATAATTAGAAGCTATCAATTTTAAGTTCTGTATTTGACAATTACTAGTTCAGATCTTCAAGTTATAATTTGAAATAATAATTTGAATTTGACAAATCTAAGTTCTGTAATTCACTATTACAAGTTCAGATCTTCAAGTTATAATTTACAATAATAATTAGAAGCTATCAATTTTAAGTTCTGTATTTGACAATTACAAGTTCAGATCTACAAGTTATAATTTGCACTAATAATTTGTATTTAACAATTAGAAGTTCTGTATTTAACAATTACAAGTTCAGATCTTCAAGTTATAATTTGAAATAATAATTAGAAGCTATCAATTTTAAGTTCTGTATTTGACAATTACAAGTTCAGATCTTCAAGTTATAATTTGCAATAATAATTAGAAGCTATCAATTTTAAGTTCTGTATTTGACAATTACTAGTTCAGATCTTCAAGTTATAATTTGAAATAATAATTTGAATTTAACAAATCTAAGTTCTGTAATTCACTATTACAAGTTCAGATCTTCAAGTTATAATTTACAAGAATAATTAGAAGCTATCAATTTTAAGTTCTGTATTTGACAATTACTAGTTCAGATCTTCAAGTTATAATTTGCAATAATAATTAGAAGCTATCAAATTTAAGTTCTGTATTTGACAATTACAAGTTCAGATCTTCAAGTTATAATTTGAAATAATAATTAGAAGCTATCAATTTTAAGTTCTGTATTTGACAATTACAAGTTCAGATCTTCTAGTTATAATTTGCAATAATAATTAGAAGCTATCAATTTTAAGTTCTGTATTTGACAATTACTAGTTCAGATCTTCAAGTTATAATTTGAAATAATAATTTGAATTTAACAAATCTAAGTTCTGTAATTCACTATTACAAGTTCAGATCTTCAAGTTATAATTTACAAGAATAATTAGAAGCTATCAATTTTAAGTTCTGTATTTGACAATTACTAGTTCAGATCTTCAAGTTATAATTTGCAATAATAATTAGAAGCTATCAAATTTAAGTTCTGTATTTGACAATTACAAGTTCAGATCTTCAAGTTATAATTTGAAATAATAATTAGAAGCTATAATTTTAAGTTCTGTATTTGACAATTACTAGTTCAGATCTTCAAGTTATAATTAGAAATAATAATTTGAATTTGACAAATCTAAGTTCTGTAATTCACTATTACAAGTTCAGATCTTCAAGTTATAATTTACAATAATAATTAGAAGCTATCAATTTTAAGTTCTGTATTTGACAATTACAAGTTCAGATCTACAAGTTATAATTTGTATTTAACAATTAGAAGTTCTGTATTTGACAATTACAAGTTCAGATCTTCAAGTTATAATTTGAAATAATAATTAGAAGCTATCAATTTTAAGTTCTGTATTTGACAATTACAAGTTCTGATCTTCAAGTTATATTTTGCAATAATAATTAGAAGCTATCAATTTTAAGTTCTGTATTTGACAATTACTAGTTCAGATCTTCAAGTTATAATTTGAAATAATAATTTGAATTTAACAAATCTAAGTTCTGTAATTCACTATTACAAGTTCAGATCTTCAAGTTATAATTTACAATAATAATTAGAAGCTATCAATTTTAAGTTCTGTATTTGACAATTACAAGTTCAGATCTTCAAGTTATAATTTGAAATAATAATTTGAAGCTATCAATTTTATGTTCTGTATTTGACAATTACAAGTTCAGATCTTCAAGTTATAATTTGCAATAATAATTAGAAGCTATCAATTTTAAGTTCTGTATTTGACAATTACAAGTTCAGATCTTCAAGTTATAATTTGCACTAATAATTTGTATTTAACAATTAGAAGTTCTGTATTTGACAATTACAAGTTCAGATCTTCAAGTTATAATTTGCAATAATAATTAGAAGCTATCAATTTTAAGTTCTGTATTTGACAATTACAAGTTCAGATCTTCAAGTTATAATTTGCAATAATAATTAGAAGCTATCAATTTTAAGTTCTGTATTTGACAATTACTAGTTCAGTTCTTCAAGTTATAATTTGAAATAATAATTTGAATTTAACAAATCTAAGTTCTGTAATTCACTATTACAAGTTCAGATCTTCAAGTTATAATTTACAATAATAATTAGAAGCTATCAATTTTAGTTCTGTATTTGACAATTACAAGTTCAGATCTTCAAGTTATAATTTACACTAATAATTTGTATTTAACAATTAGAAGTTCTGTATTTGACTATTACAAGTTCTGATCTTCAAGTTATAATTTGAATTATAATTATAACCTATCAATTTTAAGTTCTGTATTTGACAATTTCAAGTACAGATCTTCAAATTATTATTTGCAATAATAATTGGAAGCTATCAATTTTAAGTTCTGCATTTGACAATTACAAGTTCAGATCTTCAAGTTATTATTTGCAATAATAATTAGAAGGTATTAATTTTAAGTTCTGTATTTGGCAATTACAAGTTCAGATCTTCAAGTTATAATTTGAAATAATAATTTGAAGCTCTCAATTTTAAGTTCTGTATTTGACAATTACAAGTTCAGATCTTCAAGTTATAATTTGCAATAATAATTAGAAGCTATCAATTTTAAGTTCTGTATTTGACAATTACTAGTTCAGATCTTCAAGTTATAATTAGAAATAATAATTGGAATTTGACAAATCTAAGTTCTGTAATTCACTATTACAAGTTCAGATCTTCAAGTTATAATTTACAATAATAATTAGAAGCTATCAATTTTAAGTTCTGTATTTGACAATTACAAGTTCAGATCTACAAGTTATAATTTGCACTAATAATTTGTATTTAGCAATTAGAAGTTCTGTATTTGACAATTGCAAGTTCAGATCTTCAAGTTATAATTTGAAATAATAATTAGTAGCTATCAATTTTAAGTTCTGTATTTGACAATTACAAGTTCAGATCTTCAAGTTATAATTTACAATAATAATTAGAAGCTATCAATTTTAAGTCCTGTATTTGACAATTACAAGTTCAGATCTTCAAGTTATAATTTGCAATAATAATTAGAAGCTATCAATTTTAAGTTCTGTATTTGACAATTACTAGTTCAGATCTTCAAGTTATAATTTGAAATAATAATTTGAATTTAACAAATCTAAGTTCTTTAATTCACTATTACAAGTTCAGATCTTCAAGTTATAATTTACAATAATAATTAGAAGCTATCAATTTTAAGTCCTGTATTTGACAATTACAAGTTCAGATCTTCAAGTTATAATTTGCAATAATAATTAGAAGCTATCAATTTTAAGTTCTGTATTTGACAATTACTAGTTCAGATCTTCAAGTTATAATTTGAAATAATAATTTGAATTTAACAAATCTAAGTTCTTCAATTCACTATTACAAGTTCAGATCTTCAAGTTATAATTTACAATAATAATTAGAAGCTATCAATTTTAAGTTCTGTATTTGATAATTACTAGTTCAGATCTTCAAGTTATAATTTGCACTACTAATTTGTATTTAACAATTAGAAGTTCTGTATTTGACAATTACAAGTTCAGATCTTCAAGTTATAATTTGCAATAATAATTAGAAACTATCAATTTTAAGTTCTGTATTTGACAATTACAAGTTCAGATCTTCAAGTTATAAATTGAAATAATAATTAGAAGCTATCAATTTTAAGTTCTGTATTTGACAATTACAAGTTCAGATCTACAAGTTATAATTTGCAATAATAATTAGAAGCTATCAATTTTAAGTTCTGTATTTGACAATTACAAGTTCAGATCTTCAAGTTATAATTTGCAATAATAATTAGAAGCTATCAATTTTAAGTTCTGTATTTGACAATTACAAGTTCAGATCTTCAAGTTATAATTTGAAATAATAATTAGATGCTATCAATTTTATGTTCTGTATTTGACAATTACAAGTTCAGATCTTCAAGTTATAATTTGCAATAATAAGTAGAAGCTATCAATTTTAAGTTCTGTATTTGACAATTACTAGTTCAGTTCTTCAAGTTATAATTTGAAATAATAATTTGAATTTAACAAATCTAAGTTCTGTAATTCACTATTACAAGTTCAGATCCTCAAGTTATAATTTGCAATAATAATTAGAAGCTATCAATTTTAGTTCTGTATTTGACAATTACAAGTTCAGATCTTCAAGTTTTAATTTACACTAATAATTAGTATTTAACTATTAGAAGTTCTGTATTTGACTATTACAAGTTCAGATCTTCAAGTTATAATTTGAATTATAATTATAAGCTATCAATTTTAAGTTCTGTATTTGACAATTACAAGTACAGATCTTCAAATTATTATTTGCAATAAAAATTAGAAGCTATCAATTTTAAGTTCTGCATTTGACAATTACAAGTTCAGATCTTCAAGTTATAATTTACACTAATAATTTGTATTTAACAATTAGAAGTTCTGTATTTGACTATTACAAGTTCAGATCTTCTAGTTATAATTTGAATTATAATTATAAGCTATCAATTTTAAGTTCTGTATTTGACAATTACAAGTACAGATCTTCAAATTATTATTTGCAATGAAAATTAGAAGCTATCAATTTTAAGTTCTGCATTTGACAATTACAAGTTCAGATCTTCAAGTTATTATTTGCAATAATAATTAGAAGGTATTAATTTTAAGTTCTGTATTTGGCAATTACAAGTTCAGATCTTCAAGTTATAATTTGAAATAATAATTTGAAGCTCTCAATTTTAAGTTCTGTATTTGACAATTACAAGTTCAGATCTTCAAGTTATAATTTGCAATAATAATTAGAAGCTATCAATTTTAAGTTCTGTATTTGACAATTACAAGTTCAGATCTACAAGTTATAATTTGCACTAATAATTTGTATTTAACAATTAGAAGTTCTGTATTTGACAATTACAAGTTCAGATCTTCAAGTTATAATTTGAAATAATAATTAGAAGCTATCAATTTTAAGTTCTGTATTTGACAATTACAAGTTCAGATCTTCAAGTTATAATTTGCAATAATAATTAGAAGCTATCAATTTTAAGTTCTGTATTTGACAATTACTAGTTCAGATCTTCTAGTTATAATTTGAAATAATAATTTGAATTTGACAAATCTAAGTTCTGTAATTCACTATTACAAGTTCAGATCTTCAAGTTATAATTTACAATAATAATTAGAAGCTATCAATTTTAAGTTCTGTATTTGACAATTACAAGTTCAGATCTACAAGTTATAATTTGCACTAATAATTTGTATTTAACAATTAGAAGTTCTGTATTTGACAATTACAAGTTCAGATCTTCAAGTTATAATTTGAAATAATAATTAGAAGCTATCAATTTTAAGTTCTGTATTTGACAATTACAAGTTCAGATCTTCAAGTTATAATTTGCAATAATAATTAGAAGCTATCAATTTTAAGTTCTGTATTTGACAATTACTAGTTCAGATCTTCAAGTTATAATTTGAAATAATAATTTGAATTTAACAAATCTAAGTTCTGTAATTCACTATTACAAGTTCAGATCTTCAAGTTATAATTTACAATAATAATTAGAAGCTATCAATTTTAAGTTCTGTATTTGACAATTACAAGTTCAGATCTTCAAGTTATAATTTGCACTAATAATTTGTATTTAACAATTAGACGTTCTGTATTTGACAATTACAAGTTCAGATCTTCAAGTTATAATTTGCAATAATAATTAGAAGCTATCAATTTTAAGTTCTGTATTTGACAATTACAAGTTCAGATCTTCAAGTTATAATTTGCACTAATAATTTGTATTTAACAATTAGAAGTTCTGTATTTGACAATTACAAGTTCAGATCTTCAAGTTCTAATTTGCAATAATAATTAGAAGCTATCAATTTTAAGTTCTGTAGTTGACAATTACAAGTTCAGAACTTCAAGTTATTATTTGCAATAACAATTAGAAGCTATCAATTTTAAGTTCTGTATTTGACAATTACAAGTTCAGATCTTCAAGTTATAATTTACAATAATAATTAGAAGCTATCAATTTTAAGTTCTGTATTTGACAATTACAAGTTAAGATCTTCAAGTTATAATTTGCAATAATAATTAGAAGCTATCAATTTTAAGTTCTGTATTTGACAATTACTAGTTCAGATCTTCAAGTTATAATTTGAAATAATAATTTGAATTTATCAAATCTAAGTTCTGTAATTCACTATTACAAGTTCAGATCTTCAAGTTATAATTTACAATAATAATTAGAAGCTATCAATTTTAAGTGATGTATTTGACAATTACAAGTTCAGATCTTCTAGTTATAATTTGCACTAATAATTTGTATTTAACAATTTGAAGTTCTGTATTTGACAATTACAAGTTCAGATCTTCAAGTTATAATTTGCAATAATAATTAGAAGCTATTAATTTTAAGTTCTGTATTTGACAATTACAAGTTCAGATCTTCAAGTTATAATTTGATATAATAATTAGAAGCTATCAATTTTATGTTCTGTATTTGACAATTACAAGTTCAGATCTTCAAGTTATAATTTGCAATAATAATTAGAAGCTATCAATTTTAAGTTCTGTATTTGACAATTACAAGTTCAGATCTTCAAGTTATAATTTGCAATAATAATTAGAAGCTATCAATTTTAAGTTCTGTATTTGACAATTACTAGTTCAGATCTTCAAGTTATATTTTGAAATAATAATTTGAATTTAACAAATCTAAGTTCTGTAATTCACTATTACAAGTTCAGATCTTCAAGTTATAATTTACAAGAATAATTAGAAGCTATCAATTTTAAGTTCTGTATTTGACAATTACAAGTTCAGATCTTCAAGTTATAATTTGCATTAATAATTAGAAGCTATCAATTTTAAGTTCTGTATTTGACAATTACAAGTTCAGATCTACAAGTTATAATTTGCAATAATAATTAGAAGCTATCAATTTTAAGTTCTGTATTTGACAATTACTAGTTCAGATCTTCAAGTTATAATTTGAAATAATAATTTGTATTTAACAAATCTAAGTTCTGTAATTCACTATTACAAGTTCAGATCTTCAAGTTATAATTTGATGCTATCAATTTTATGTTCTGTATTTGACAATTACAAGTTCAGATCTTCAAGTTATAATTAGCAATAATAATTAGAAGCTATCAATTTTAAGTTCTGTATTTGACAATTACAAGTTCAGATCTTCAAGTTATAATTTGCAATAATAATTAGAAGCTATCAATTTTAAGTTCTGTATTTGACAATTACAAGTTCAGATCTTCAAGTTATAATTTGAAATAATAATTAGATGCTATCAATTTTATGTTCTGTATTTGACAATTACAAGTTCAGATCTTCAAGTTATAATTTGCAATAATAATTAGAAGCTATCAATTTTAAGTTCTGTATTTGACAATTACTAGTTCAGTTCTTCAAGTTATAATTTGAAATAATAATTTGAATTTAACAAATCTAAGTTCTGTAATTCACTATTACAAGTTCAGATCCTCAAGTTATAATTTGCAATAATAATTAGAAGCTATCAATTTTAGTTCTGTATTTGACAATTACAAGTTCAGATCTTCAAGTTTTAATTTACACTAATAATTAGTATTTAACAATTAGAAGTTCTGTATTTGACTATTACAAGTTCAGATCTTCAAGTTATAATTTGAATTATAATTATAAGCTATCAATTTTAAGTTCTGTATTTGACAATTACAAGTACAGATCTTCAAATTATTATTTGCAATAAAAATTAGAAGCTATCAATTTTAAGTTCTGCATTTGACAATTACAAGTTCAGATCTTCAAGTTATAATTTACACTAATAATTTGTATTTAACAATTAGAAGTTCTGTATTTGACTATTACAAGTTCAGATCTTCTAGTTATAATTTGTATTATAATTATAAGCTATCAATTTTAAGTTCTGTATTTGACAATTACAAGTACAGATCTTCAAATTATTATTTGCAATGAAACTTAGAAGCTATCAATTTTAAGTTCTGCATTTGACAATTACAAGTTCAGATCTTCAAGTTATTATTTGCAATAATAATTAGAAGGTATTAATTTTAAGTTCTGTATTTGGCAATTACAAGTTCAGATCTTCAAGTTATAATTTGAAATAATAATTTGAAGCTCTCAATTTTAAGTTCTGTATTTGACAATTACAAGTTCAGATCTTCAAGTTATAATTTGCAATAATAATTAGAAGCTATCAATTTTAAGTTCTGTATTTGACAATTACAAGTTCAGATCTACAAGTTATAATTTGCACTAATAATTTGTATTTAACAATTAGAAGTTCTGTATTTGACAATTACAAGTTCAGATCTTCAAGTTATAATTTGAAATAATAATTAGAAGCTATCAATTTTAAGTTCTGTATTTGACAATTACAAGTTCAGATCTTCAAGTTATAATTTGCAATAATAATTAGAAGCTATCAATTTTAAGTTCTGTATTTGACAATTACTAGTTCAGATCTTCTAGTTATAATTTGAAATAATAATTTGAATTTGACAAATCTAAGTTCTGTAATTCACTATTACAAGTTCAGATCTTCAAGTTATAATTTACAATAATAATTAGAAGCTATCAATTTTAAGTTCTGTATTTGACAATTACAAGTTCAGATCTACAAGTTATAATTTGCACTAATAATTTGTATTTAACAATTAGAAGTTCTGTATTTGACAATTACAAGTTCAGATCTTCAAGTTATAATTTGAAATAATAATTAGAAGCTATCAATTTTAAGTTCTGTATTTGACAATTACAAGTTCAGATCTTCAAGTTATAATTTGCAATAATAATTAGAAGCTATCAATTTTAAGTTCTGTATTTGACAATTACTAGTTCAGATCTTCAAGTTATAATTTGAAATAATAATTTGAATTTAACAAATCTAAGTTCTGTAATTCACTATTACAAGTTCAGATCTTCAAGTTATAATTTACAATAATAATTAGAAGCTATCAATTTTAAGTTCTGTATTTGACAATTACAAGTTCAGATCTTCAAGTTATAATTTGCACTAATAATTTGTATTTAACAATTAGAAGTTCTGTATTTGACAATTACAAGTTCAGATCTTCAAGTTATAATTTGCAATAATAATTAGAAGCTATCAATTTTAAGTTCTGTATTTGACAATTACAAGTTCAGATCTTCAAGTTATAATTTGCACTAATAATTTGTATTTAACAATTAGAAGTTCTGTATTTGACAATTACAAGTTCAGATCTTCAAGTTCTAATTTGCAATAATAATTAGAAGCTATCAATTTTAAGTTCTGTATTTGACAATTACAAGTTCAGAACTTCAAGTTATTATTTGCAATAACAATTAGAAGCTATCAATTTTAAGTTCTGTATTTGACAATTACAAGTTCAGATCTTCAAGTTATAATTTACAATAATAATTAGAAGCTATCAATTTTAAGTTCTGTATTTGACAATTACAAGTTAAGATCTTCAAGTTATAATTTGCAATAATAATTAGAAGCTATCAATTTTAAGTTCTGTATTTGACAATTACTAGTTCAGATCTTCAAGTTATAATTTGCAATAATAATTAGAAGCTATTAATTTTAAGTTCTGTATTTGACAATTACAAGTTCAGATCTTCAAGTTATAATTTGATATAATAATTAGAAGCTATCAATTTTATGTTCTGTATTTGACAATTACAAGTTCAGATCTTCAAGTTATAATTTGCAATAATAATTAGAAGCTATCAATTTTAAGTTCTGTATTTGACAATTACAAGTTCAGATCTTCAAGTTATAATTTGCAATAATAATTAGAAGCTATCAATTTTAAGTTCTGTATTTGACAATTACTAGTTCAGATCTTCAAGTTATATTTTGAAATAATAATTTGAATTTAACAAATCTAAGTTCTGTAATTCACTATTACAAGTTCAGATCTTCAAGTAATAATTTACAAGAATAATTAGAAGCTATCAATTTTAAGTTCTGTATTTGACAATTACAAGTTCAGATCTTCAAGTTATAATTTGCAATAATAATTAGAAGCTATCAATTTTAAGTTCTGTATTTGACAATTACAAGTTCAGATCTTCAAGTTATAATTTGAAATAATAATTAGAAGCTATCAATTTTAAGTTCTGTATTTGACAATTACAAGTTCAGATCTTCTAGTTATAATTTGCAATCACAATTTGTATTTAACAATGCTAAGTTGCGTATTTGTCTATTACAAGTTCAGATCTTCAAATTATAATTTGCAATAATAATTAGTAGCTATCAATTTTAAGTTCTGTATTTGACAATTTCAAGTTCAGATCTTCAAGTTATAATTTGCAATAATAATTAGAAGCTATCAATTTTAAGTTCTGTATTTGACAATTACTAGTTCAGATCTTCAAGTCATAATTTGAAATAATAATTTGAATTTAACAAATCTAAGTTCTGTAATTCACTATTACAAGTTCAGATCTTCAAGTTATAATTTACAATAATAATTAGAAGCTATCAATTTTAAGTTCTGTATTTGACAATTACAAGTTCAGATCTTCAAGTTATAATTTGCACTAATAATTTGTATTTAACAATTAGAAGTTCTGTATTTGACAATTACAAGTTCAGATCTTCAAGTTATAATTTGCAATAATAATTAGAAGCTATCAATTTTAAGTTCTGTATTTGACAATTACAAGTTCAGATCTACAAGTTATAATTTGCACTAATAATTTGTATTTAACAATTAGAAGTTCTGTATTTGACAATTACAAGTTCAGATCTTCAAGTTATAATTTGAAATAATAATTAGAAGCTATCAATTTTAAGTTCTGTATTTGACAATTACAAGTTCAGATCTTCAAGTTATAATTTGCAATAATAATTAGAAGCTATCAATTTTAAGTTCTGTATTTGACAATTACTAGTTCAGATCTTCTAGTTATAATTTGAAATAATAATTTGAATTTGACAAATCTAAGTTCTGTAATTCACTATTACAAGTTCAGATCTTCAAGTTATAATTTACAATAATAATTAGAAGCTATCAATTTTAAGTTCTGGATTTGACAATTACAAGTTCAGATCTACAAGTTATAATTTGCACTAATAATTTGTATTTAACAATTAGAAGTTCTGTATTTGACAATTACAAGTTCAGATCTTCAAGTTATAATTTGAAATAATAATTAGAAGCTATCAATTTTAAGTTCTGTATTTGACAATTACAAGTTCAGATCTTCAAGTTATAATTTGCAATAATAATTAGAAGCTATCAATTTTAAGTTCTGTATTTGACAATTACTAGTTCAGATCTTCAAGTTATAATTTGAAATAATAATTTGAATTTAACAAATCTAAGTTCTGTAATTCACTATTACAAGTTCAGATCTTCAAGTTATAATTTACAATAATAATTAGAAGCTATCAATTTTAAGTTCTGTATTTGACAATTACAAGTTCAGATCTTCAAGTTATAATTTGCACTAATAATTTGTATTTAACAATTAGAAGTTCTGTATTTGACAATTACAAGTTCAGATCTTCAAGTTATAATTTGCAATAATAATTAGAAGCTATCAATTTTAAGTTCTGTATTTGACAATTACAAGTTCAGATCTTCAAGTTATAATTTGCACTAATAATTTGTATTTAACAATTAGAAGTTCTGTATTTGACAATTACAAGTTCAGATCTTCAAGTTATAATTTGCAATAATAATTAGAAGCTATCAATTTTAAGTTCTGTATTTGACAATTACAAGTTCAGAACTTCAAGTTATTATTTGCAATAACAATTAGAAGCTATCAATTTTAAGTTCTGTATTTGACAATTACAAGTTCAGATCTTCAAGTTATAATTTACAATAATAATTAGAAGCTATCAATTTTAAGTTCTGTATTTGACAATTACAAGTTAAGATCTTCAAGTTATAATTTGCAATAATAATTAGAAGCTATCAATTTTAAGTTCTGTATTTGACAATTACTAGTTCAGATCTTCAAGTTATAATTTGAAATAATAATTTGAATTTATCAAATCTAAGTTCTGTAATTCACTATTACAAGTTCAGATCTTCAAGTTATAATTTACAATAATAATTAGAAGCTATCAATTTTAAGTGATGTATTTGACAATTACAAGTTCAGATCTTCTAGTTATAATTTGCACTAATAATTTGTATTTAACAATTTGAAGTTCTGTATTTGACAATTACAAGTTCAGATCTTCAAGTTATAATTTGCAATAATAATTAGAAGCTATTAATTTTAAGTTCTGTATTTGACAATTACAAGTTCAGATCTTCAAGTTATAATTTGATATAATAATTAGAAGCTATCAATTTTATGTTCTGTATTTGACAATTACAAGTTCAGATCTTCAAGTTATAATTTGCAATAATAATTAGAAGCTATCAATTTTAAGTTCTGTATTTGACAATTACAAGTTCAGATCTTCAAGTTATAATTTGAAATAATAATTAGAAGCTATCAATTTTAAGTTCTGTATTTGACAATTACTAGTTCAGATCTTCAAGTTATATTTTGAAATAATAATTTGAATTTAACAAATCTAAGTTCTGTAATTCACTATTACAAGTTCAGATCTTCAAGTTATAATTTACAAGAATAATTAGATGCTATCAATTTTAAGTTCTGTATTTGACAATTACAAGTTCAGATCTTCAAGTTATAATTTGCAATAATAATTAGAAGCTATCAATTACAAGTTCTGTATTTGACAATTACAAGTTCAGATCTTCAAGTTATAATTTGAAATAATAATTAGAAGCTATCAATTTTAAGTTCTGTATTTGACAATTACAAGTTCAGATCTTCTAGTTATAATTTGCAATCACAATTTGTATTTAACAATGCTAAGTTGCGTATTTGTCTATTTCAAGTTCAGATCTTCAAATTATAATTTGCAATAATAATTAGTAGCTATCAATTTTAAGTTCTGTATTTGACAATTTCAAGTTCAGATCTTCAAGTTATAATTTGCAATAATAATTAGAAGCTATCAATTTTAAGTTCTGTATTTGACAATTACTAGTTCAGATCTTCAAGTTATAATTTGAAATAATAATTTGAATTTAACAAATCTAAGTTCTGTAATTCACTATTACAAGTTCAGATCTTCAAGTTATAATTATCAATAATAATTAGAAGCTATCAATTTTAAGTTCTGTATTTGACAATTACAAGTTCAGATCTTCAAGTTATAATTTGCACTAATAATTTGTATTTAACAATTGGAAGTTCTGTATTTGATAATTACAAGTACAGATCTTCAAATTATTATTTGCAATAATAATTAGAAGCTATCAATTTTAAGTTCTGCATTTGACAATTACAAGTTCAGATCTTCAAGTTATTATTTGCAATAATAATTAGAAGGTATTAATTTTAAGTTCTGAATTTGGCAATTACAAGTTCAGATCTTCAAGTTATAATTTGAAATAATAATTTGAAGCTCTCAATTTTAAGTTCAGTATTTGACAATTACAAGTTCAGATCTTCAAGTTATAATTTGCAATAATAATTAGAAGCTATCAATTTTAAGTTCTGTATTTGACAATTACTAGTTCAGATCTTCAAGTTATAATTAGAAATAATAATTTGAATTTGACAAATCTAAGTTCTGTAATTCACTATTACAAGTTCAGATCTTCAAGTTATAATTTACAATAATAATTAGAAGCTATCAATTTTAAGTTCTGTATTTGACAATTACAAGTTCAGATCTACAAGTTATAATTTGCACTAATAATTTGTATTTAACAATTAGAAGTTCTGTATTTGACAATTACAAGTTCAGATCTTCAAGTTATAATTTGAAATAATAATTAGAAGCTATCAATTTTAAGTTCTGTATTTGACAATTACAAGTTCTGATCTTCAAGTTATATTTTGCAATAATAATTAGAAGCTATCAATTTTAAGTTCTGTATTTGACAAATACTAGTTCAGATCTTCAAGTTATAATTTGAAATAATAATTTGAATTTAACAAATCTAAGTTCTGTAATTCACTATTACAAGTTCAGATCTTCAAGTTATAATTTACAATAATAATTAGAAGCTATCAATTTTAAGTTCTGTATTTGACAATTACAAGTTCAGATCTTCAAGTTATAATTTGAAATAATAATTAGAAGCTATCAATTTTATGTTCTGTATTTGACAATTACAAGTTCAGATCTTCAAGTTATAATTTGCAATAATAATTAGAAGCTATCAATTTTAAGTTCTGTATTTGACAATTACAAGTTCAGATCTTCAAGTTATAATTTGCACTAATAATTTGTATTTAACAATTAGAAGTTCTGTATTTGACAATTACAAGTTCAGATCTTCAAGTTATAATTTGCAATAATAATTAGAAGCTATCAATTTTAAGTTCTGTATTTGACAATTACAAGTTCAGATCTTCAAGTTATAATTTGCAATAATAATTAGAAGCTATCAATTTCAAGTTCTGTATTTGACAATTACTAGTTCAGATCTTCAAGTTATAATTTGAAATAATAATTTGAATTTAACAAATCTAAGTTCTGTAATTCACTATTACAAGTTCAGATCTTCAAGTTATAATTTACAATAATAATTAGAAGCTATCAATTATAGTTCTGTATTTGACAATTACAAGTTCAGATCTTCAAGTTATAATTTACACTAATAATTTGTATTTAACAATTAGAAGTTCTGTATTTGACTATTACAAGTTCAGATCTTCAAGTTATAATTTGAATTATAATTATAAGCTATCAATTTTAAGTTCTGTATTTGACAATTTCAAGTACAGATTTTCAAATTATTATTTGCAATAATAATTGGAAGCTATCAATTTTAAGTTCTGCATTTGACAATTACAAGTTCAGATCTTCAAGTTATTATTTGCAATAATAATTAGAAGGTATTAATTTTAAGTTCTGTATTTGGCAATTACAAGTTCAGATCTTCAAGTTATAATTTGAAATAATAATTTGAAGCTCTCAATTTTAAGTTCTGTATTTGACAATTACAAGTTCAGATCTTCAAGTTATAATTTGCAATAATAATTAGAAGCTATCAATTTTAAGTTCTGTATTTGACAATTACTAGTTCAGATCTTCAAGTTATAATTAGAAATAATAATTGGAATTTGACAATTCTAAGTTCTGTAATTCACTATTACAAGTTCAGATCTTCAAGTTATAATTTACAATAATAATTAGAAGCTATCAATTTTAAGTTCTGTATTTGACAATTACAAGTTCAGATCTACAAGTTGTAATTTGCACTAATTAATTGTATTTAGCAATTAGAAGTTCTGTATTTGACAATTACAAGTTCAGATCTTCAAGTTATAATTTGAAATAATAATTAGTAGCTATCAATTTTAAGTTCTGTATTTGACAATTATTACAAGTTCAGATCTTCAAGTTATAATTTGCAATAATAATTAGTAGCTATCAATTTTAAGTTCTGTATTTGACAATTACAAGTTCAGATCTTCAAGTTATAATTTGCAATAATAATTAGAAGCTATCAATTTTAAGTTCTGTATTTGACAATTACTAGTTCAGATCTTCAAGTTATAATTTGAAATAATAATTTGAATTTAACAAATCTAAGTTCTGTAATTCACTATTACAAGTTCAGATCTTCAAGTTATAATTTACAATAATAATTAGAAGCTATCAATTATAGTTCTGTATTTGACAATTACAAGTTCAGATCTTCAAGTTATAATTTACACTAATAATTTGTATTTAACAATTAGAAGTTCTGTATTTGACTATTACAAGTTCAGATCTTCAAGTTATAATTTGAATTATAATTATAAGCTATCAATTTTAAGTTCTGTATTTGACAATTTCAAGTACAGATTTTCAAATTATTATTTGCAATAATAATTGGAAGCTATCAATTTTAAGTTCTGCATTTGACAATTACAAGTTCAGATCTTCAAGTTATTATTTGCAATAATAATTAGAAGGTATTAATTTTAAGTTCTGTATTTGGCAATTACAAGTTCAGATCTTCAAGTTATAATTTGAAATAATAATTTGAAGCTCTCAATTTTAAGTTCTGTATTTGACAATTACAAGTTCAGATCTTCAAGTTATAATTTGCAATAATAATTAGAAGCTATCAATTTTAAGTTCTGTATTTGACAATTACAAGTTCAGATCTACAAGTTATAATTTGCACTAATAATTTGTATTTAACAATTAGAAGTTCTGTATTTGACTATTACAAGTTCAGATCTTCAAGTTATAATTTGAATTATAATTATAAGCTATCAATTTTAAGTTCTGTATTTGACAATTACAAGTACAGATCTTCAAATTATTATTTGCAATAATAATTAGAAGCTATCAATTTTAAGTTCTGTATTTGACAATTACAAGTTCAGATCTTCAAGTTATAATTTGCACTAATAATTTGTATTTAACAATTAGAAGTTCTGTATTTGACAATTACAAGTTCAGATCTTCAAGTTATAATTTGCAATAATAATTAGAAGCTATCAATTTTAAGTTCTGTATTTGACAATTACAAGTTCAGATCTTCAAGTTATAATTTGCAATAATAATTAGAAGCTATCAATTTTAAGTTCTGTATTTGACAATTACTAGTTCAGATCTTCAAGTTATAATTAGAAATAATAATTGGAATTTGACAATTCTAAGTTCTGTAATTCACTATTACAAGTTCAGATCTTCAAGATATAATTTACAATAATAATTAGAAGCTATCAATTTTAAGTTCTGTATTTGACAATTACAAGTTCAGATCTACAAGTTATAATTTGCACTAATAATTTGTATTTAGCAATTAGAAGTTCTGTATTTGACAATTACAAGTTCAGATCTTCAAGTTATAATTTGAAATAATAATTAGTAGCTATCAATTTTAAGTTCTGTATTTGACAATTATTACAAGTTCAGATCTTCAAGTTATAATTTGCAATAATAATTAGTAGCTATCAATTTTAAGTTCTGTATTTGACAATTACAAGTTCAGATCTTCAAGTTATAATTTGCAATAATAATTAGAAGCTATCAATTTTAAGTTCTGTATTTGACAATTACTAGTTCAGATCTTCAAGTTATAATTTGAAATAATAATTTGAATTTAACAAATCTAAGTTCTGTAATTCACTATTACAAGTTCAGATCTTCAAGTTATAATTTACAATAATAATTAGAAGCTATCAATTTTAAGTTCTGTATTTGACAATTACAAGTTCAGATCTTCAAGTTATAATTTGAAATAATAATTAGAAGCTATCAATTTTATGTTCTGTATTTGACAATTACAAGTTCAGATCTTCAAGTTATAATTTGCAATAATAATTAGAAGCTATCAATTTTAAGTTCTGTATTTGACAATTACAAGTTCAGATCTTCAAGTTATAATTTGCACTAATAATTTGTATTTAACAATTAGAAGTTCTGTATTTGACAATTACAAGTTCAGATCTTCAAGTTATAATTTGCAATAATAATTAGAAGCTATCAATTTTAAGTTCTGTATTTGACAATTACAAGTTCAGATCTTCAAGTTATAATTTGCAATAATAATTAGAAGCTATCAATTTCAAGTTCTGTATTTGACAATTACTAGTTCAGATCTTCAAGTTATAATTTGAAATAATAATTTGAATTTAACAAATCTAAGTTCTGTAATTCACTATTACAAGTTCAGATCTTCAAGTTATAATTTACAATAATAATTAGAAGCTATCAATTATAGTTCTGTATTTGACAATTACAAGTTCAGATCTTCAAGTTATAATTTACACTAATAATTTGTATTTAACAATTAGAAGTTCTGTATTTGACTATTACAAGTTCAGATCTTCAAGTTATAATTTGAATTATAATTATAAGCTATCAATTTTAAGTTCTGTATTTGACAATTACAAGTTCAGATCTTCAAGTTATAATTTGCAATAATAATTAGAAGCTATCAATTTCAAGTTCTGTATTTGACAATTACTAGTTCAGATCTTCAAGTTATAATTTGAAATAATAATTTGAATTTAACAAATCTAAGTTCTGTAATTCACTATTACAAGTTCAGATCTTCAAGTTATAATTTACAATAATAATTAGAAGCTATCAATTATAGTTCTGTATTTGACAATTACAAGTTCAGATCTTCAAGTTATAATTTACACTAATAATTTGTATTTAACAATTAGAAGTTCTGTATTTGACTATTACAAGTTCAGATCTTCAAGTTATAATTTGAATTATAATTATAAGCTATCAATTTTAAGTTCTGTATTTGACAATTTCAAGTACAGATTTTCAAATTATTATTTGCAATAATAATTGGAAGCTATCAATTTTAAGTTCTGCATTTGACAATTACAAGTTCAGATCTTCAAGTTATTATTTGCAATAATAATTAGAAGGTATTAAATGAAAACCTCAGTTACGCACCAATTTTTGAAATTTTTTAAAGATCACTATATCGCCATTATTGTCAATCACGATATTTTTGTGAATTATTATTTTATAGATTGCTTATTGTTTTTTAAATTTGATAACTATATTAGTGACGGTAAGATGTCAGGGTAGATTTTAAATTTAAATTGTATTTATAATGTTGTAATTTTATTTTAGTTGAGAAAGGATAGGATTATCCGAAACCGGTCCTAAATATAAATATAATAATTGAGGAAAGTGTCCAATTTAATTTGATTATTAATTTTAAGTTCTGTATTTGGCAATTACAAGTTCAGATCTTCAAGTTATAATTTGAAATAATAATTTGAAGCTCTCAATTTTAAGTTCTGTATTTGACAATTGCAAGTTCAGATCTTCAAGTTATAATTTGCAATAATAATTAGAAGCTATCAATTTTAAGTTCTGTATTTGACAATTACTAGTTCAGATCTTCAAGTTATAATTAGAAATAATAATTGGAATTTGACAATTCTAAGTTCTGTAATTCACTATTACAAGTTCAGATCTTCAAGTTATAATTTACAATAATAATTAGAAGCTATCAATTTTAAGTTCTGTATTTGACAATTACAAGTTCAGATCTACAAGTTATAATTTGCACTAATAATTTGTATTTAGCAATTAGAAGTTCTGTATTTGACAATTACAAGTTCAGATCTTCAAGTTATAATTTGAAATAATAATTAGTAGCTATCAATTTTAAGTTCTGTATTTGACAATTATTACAAGTTCAGATCTTCAAGTTATAATTTGCAATAATAATTAGTAGCTATCAATTTTAAGTTCTGTATTTGACAATTACAAGTTCAGATCTTCAAGTTATAATTTGCAATAATAATTAGAAGCTATCAATTTTAAGTTCTGTATTTGACAATCACTAGTTCAGATCTTCAAGTTATAATTTGAAATAATAATTTGAATTTAACAAATCTAAGTTCTGTAATTCACTATTACAAGTTCAGATCTTCAAGTTATAATTTACAATAATAATTAGAAGCTATCAATTTTAGTTCTGTATTTGACAATTACAAGTTCAGATCTTCAAGTTATAATTTACACTAATAATTTGTATTTAACAATTAGAAGTTCTGTATTTGACTATTACAAGTTCAGATCTTCAAGTTATAATTTGAATTATAATTATAAGCTATCAATTTTAAGTTCTGTATTTGACAATTACAAGTACAGATCTTCAAATTACTATTTGCAATAATAATTAGAAGCTATCAATTTTAAGTTCTGTATTTGACAATTTCAAGTTCAGATCTTCAAGTTATAATTTGCAATAATAATTAGAAGCTATCAATTTTAAGTTCTGTATTTGACAATTACTAGTTCAGATCTTCAAGTTATAATTTGAAATAATAATTTGAATTTAACAAATCTAAGTTCTGTAATTCACTATTACAAGTTCAGATCTTCAAGTTATAATTTACAATAATAATTAGAAGCTATCAATTTTAAGTTCTGTATTTGACAATTACAAGTTCAGATCTTCAAGTTATAATTTGCACTAATAATTTGTATTTAACAATTGGAAGTTCTGTATTTGATAATTACAAGTACAGATCTTCAAATTATTATTTGCAATAATAATTAGAAGCTATCAATTTTAAGTTCTGCATTTGACAATTACAAGTTCAGATCTTCAAGTTATTATTTGCAATAATAATTAGAAGGTATTAATTTTAAGTTCTGAATTTGGCAATTACTAGTTCAGATCTTCAAGTTATAATTTGAAATAATAATTTGAAGCTCTCAATTTTAAGTTCTGTATTTGACAATTACAAGTTCAGATCTTCAAGTTATAATTTGCAATAATAATTAGAAGCTATCAATTTTAAGTTCTGTATTTGACAATTACTAGTTCAGATCTTCAAGTTATAATTAGAAATAATAATTTGAATTTGACAAATCTAAGTTCTGTAATTCACTATTACAAGTTCAGATCTTCAAGTTATAATTTACAATAATAATTAGAAGCTATCAATTTTAAGTTCTGTATTTGACAATTACAAGTTCAGATCTACAAGTTATAATGTGCACTAATAATTTGTATTTAACAATTAGAAGTTCTGTATTTGACAATTACAAGTTCAGATCTTCAAGTTATAATTTGAAATAATAATTAGAAGCTATCAATTTTAAGTTCTGTATTTGACAATTACAAGTTCTGATCTTCAAGTTATATTTTGCAATAATAATTAGAAGCTATCAATTTTAAGTTCTGTATTTGACAATTACTAGTTCAGATCTTCAAGTTATAATTTGAAATAATAATTTGAATTTAACAAATCTAAGTTCTGTAATTCACTATTACAAGTTCAGATCTTCAAGTTATAATTTACAATAATAATTAGAAGCTATCAATTTTAAGTTCTGTATTTGACAATTACAAGTTCAGATCTTCAAGTTATAATTTGAAATAATAATTAGAAGCTATCAATTTTAAGTTCTGTATTTGACAATTACAAGTGCAGATCTTCTAGTTATAATTTGCACTAATAATTTGTATTTAACAATTAGAAGTTCTGTATTTGACAATTACAAGTTCAGATCTTCAAGTTATAATTTGCAATAATAATTAGTAGCTATCAATTTTAAGTTCTGTATTTGACAATTACAAGTTCAGATCTTCAAGTTATAATTTGAAATAATAATTAGAAGCTATCAATTTTAAGTTCTGTATTTGACAATTACAAGTTCAGATCTTCTAGTTATAATTTGCAATCACAATTTGTATTTAACCATGCTAAGTTGCGTAGTTGTCTATTACAAGTTCAGATCTTCAAATTATAATTTGCAATAATAATTAGAAGCTATCAATTTTAAGTTCTGTATTTGACAATTTCAAGTTCAGATCTTCAAGTTATAATTTGCAATAATAATTAGAAGCTATCAATTTTAAGTTCTGTATTTGACAATTACTAGTTCAGATCTTCAAGTTATAATTTGAAATAATAATTTGAATTTAACAAATCTAAGTTCTGTAATTCACTATTACAAGTTCAGATCTTCAAGTTATAATTTACAATAATAATTAGAAGCTATCAATTTCAAGTTCTGTATTTGACAATTACTAGTTCAGATCTTCAAGTTATAATTTGAAATAATAATTTGAATTTAACAAATCTAAGTTCTGTAATTCACTATTACAAGTTCAGATCTTCAAGTTATAATTTACAATAATAATTAGAAGCTATCAATTTTAGTTCTGTATTTGACAATTACAAGTTCAGATCTTCAAGTTATAATTTGCACTAATAATTTGTATTTAACAATTAGAAGTTCTGTATTTGACAATTACAAGTACAGATCTTCAAATTATTATTTGCAATAATAATTAGAAGCTATCAATTTTAAGTTCTGCATTTGACAATTACAAGTTCAGATCTTCAAGTTATTATTTGCAATAATAATTAGAAGGTATTAATTTTAAGTTCTGAATTTGGCAATTACAAGTTCAGATCTTCAAGTTATAATTTGAAATAATAATTTGAAGCTCTCAATTTTAAGTTCTGTATTTGACAATTACAAGTTCAGATCTTCAAGTTATAATTTGCAATAATAATTAGAAGCTATCAATTTTAAGTTCTGTATTTGACAATTACTAGTTCAAATCTTCAAGTTATAATTAGAAATAATAATTTGAATTTGACAAATCTAAGTTCTGTAATTCACTATTACAAGTTCAGATCTTCAAGTTATAATTTACAATAATAATTAGAAGCTATCAATTTTAAGTTCTGTATTTGACAATTACAAGTTCAGATCTACAAGTTATAATTTGCACTAATAATTTGTATTTAACAATTAGAAGTTCTGTATTTGACAATTACAAGTTCAGATCTTCCAGTTATAATTTGAAATTATAATTAGAAGCTATCAATTTTAAGTTCTGTATTTGACAATTACAAGTTCAGATCTTCAAGTTATAATTTGCAATAATAATTAGAAGCTATCAATTTTATGTTCTGTATTTGACAATTACTAGTTCAGATGTTCAAGTTATAATTTGAAATAATAATTTGAATTTAACAAATCTAAGTTCTGTAATTCACTATTACAAGTTCAGATCTTCAAGTTATAATTTACAATAATAATTAGAAGCTATCAATTTTAAGTTCTGTATTTGACAATTACAAGTTCAGATCTTCAAGTTATAATTTGAAATAATAATTAGAAGCTATCAATTTTATGTTCTGTATTTGACAATTACAAGTTCAGATCTTCAAGTTATAATTTGCAATAATAATTAGAAGCTATCAATTTTAAGTTCTGTATTTGACAATTACAAGTTCAGATCTTCAAGTTATAATTTGCACTAATAATTTGTATTTAACAATTAGAAGTTCTGTATTTGACAATTACAAGTTCAGATCTTCAAGTTATAATTTGCAATAATAATTAGAAGCTATCAATTTTAAGTTCTGTATTTGACAATTACAAGTTCAGATCTTCAAGTTATAATTTGCAATAATAATTAAAAGCTATCAATTTTAAGTTCTGTATTTGACAATTACTAGTTCAGATCTTCAAGTTATAATTTGAAATAATAATTTGAATTTAACAAATCTAAGTTCTGTAATTCACTATTACAAGTTCAGATCTTCAAGTTATAATTTACAATAATAAGTAGAAGCTATCAATTTTAGTTCTGTATTTGACAATTACAAGTTCAGATCTTCAAGTTATAATTTACACTAATAATTTGTATTTAACAATTAGAAGTTCTGTATTTGACTATTACAAGTTCAGATCTTCAAGTTATAATTTGAATTATAATTATAAGCTATCAATTTTAAGTTCTGTATTTGACAATTACAAGTACAGATCTTCAAATTATTATTTGCAATAATAATTAGAAGCTATCAATTTTAAGTTCTGCATTTGACAATTACAAGTTCAGATCTTCAAGTTATTATTTGCAATAATAATTAGAAGGTATTAATTTTAAGTTCTGTATTTGGCAATTACAAGTTCAGATCTTCAAGTTATAATTTGAAATAATAATTTGAAGCTCTCAATTTTAAGTTCTGTATTTGACAATTACCAGTTCAGTTCTTCAAGTTATAATTTGCAATAATAATTAGAAGCTATCAATTTTAAGTTCTGTATTTGACAATTACTAGTTCAGATCTTCAAGTTATAATTAGAAATAATAATTTGAATTTGACAAATCTAAGTTCTGTAATTCACTATTACAAGTTCAGATCTTCAAGTTATAATTTGCACTAATAATTTGTATTTAACACTTAGAAGTTCTGTATTTGACTATTACAAGTTCAGATTTTCAAATTATTATTTGCAATAATAATTATAAGCCATCAATTTAAGTTCTGTATTTGACAATTACTAGTTCAGATCTTCAAGTTATAATTTGAAATAATAATTTGAATTTAACAAATCTAAGTTTTGTAATTCACTATTACAAGTTCAGATCTTCAAGTTATAATTTTGCAATAATAATTAGAAGCTATCAATTTTAAGTTCTGTATTTGACAATTACAAGTTCAGATCTTCAAGTTATAATTTGCATTAATAATTTGTATTTAACAATTAGAAGTTCTGTATTTAACTATTACAAGTTCAGATCTTCAAATTATTATTTGCAATCTTAGTTAGAATTTAACAATTGGAAGTTCTGTATTTACCTATTACAAGTTCAGATCTTCAAGTTATAATTTGCACTAATAATTTGTATTTAACAATTCGAAGTTCTGTACTAGACTATTACAAGTTCAGATCTTCAAGTTATTATTTGCAATAATAATTAGAAGCTATCAATTTTAAGTTCTGCATTTGACAATTACAAGTTCAGATCTTCAAGTTATTATTTGCAATAATAATTAGAAGCTATTAATTTTAAGTTCTGTATTTGACAATTACTAGTTCAGATCTTCAAGTTATAATTAGAAATAATAATTTGAATTTGACAAATCTAAGTTCTGTAATTCACTATTACAAGTTCAGACCTTCAAGTTATAATTTGAAATAATAATTAGAAGCTATCAATTATAAGTTCTGTATTTTACAATTACAAGTTCAGATCTTCAAGTTATAATTTGCAATAATAATTAGAAGCTATCAATTTTAAGTTCTGTATTTGACAATTACTAGTTCAGATCTTCAAGTTATAATTAGAAATAATAATTTGAATTTGACAAATCTAAGTTCTGTAATTCACTATTACAAGTTCAGATCTTCAAGTTATAATTTGAAATAATAATTAGAAGCTATCAATTTTAAGTTCTGTATTTGACAATTACAAGTTCAGATCTTCAAGTTATAATTTGCAATAATAATTAGAAGCTATCAATTTTAAGTTCTGTATTTGACAATTACTAGTTCAGATCTTCAAGTTATAATTTGCACTAATAATATGTATTTAATAATTAGAAGTTCTGTATTTGACAATTACAAGTTCAGATCTTCAAGTTATAATATGCAATAATAATTAGAAGCTATCAATTTTAAGTTCTGTATTTGACAATTACAAGTTCAGATCTTCAAGTTATAATTTGCACTAATAATTTGTATTTAATAATTAGAAGTTCTGTATTTGACAATTACTAGTTCAGATCTTCAAGTTATGATTTGAAATAATAATTTGAATTTAACAAATCTTAGTTCTGTAATTCACTATTACAAGTTCAGATCTTCAAGTTATAATTTGCAATAATAATTAGAAGCTATCAATTTTAAGTTCAGTATATGACAATTACTAGTTCAGATCTTCAAGTTATAATTTGCACTAATAATTTGTATTTAACACTTAGAAGTTCTGTATTTGACTATTACAAGTTCAGATCTTCAAATTATTATTTGCAATAATAATTATAAGCTATCAATTTAAGTTCTGTATTTGACAATTACTAGTTCAGATCTTCAAGTTATAATTTGAAATAATAACTTGAATTTAACAAATCTAAGTTTTGTAATTCAATATTACAAGTTCATATCTTCAAGTTATAATTTTGCAATAATAATTAGAAGCTATCAATTTTAAGTTCTGTATTTGACAATTACAAGTGCAGATCTTCAAGTTATAATTTGCACTAATAATTTGTATTTAACAATTAGATGTTCTGTATTTGACTATTACAAGTTCAGATCTTCAAATTATTATTTGCAATCTTAGTTAGTATTTAACAATTGGAAGTTCTGTATTTACCTATTACAAGTTCAGATCTTCAAGTTATAATTTGCACTAATAATTTGTATTTAACAATTCGAAGTTCTGTACTTGACTATTACAAGTTCAGATCTTCAAGTTTTTTTTTGCAATAATAATTAGAAGCTATCAATTTTAAGTTCTGCATTTGACAATTACAAGTTCAGATCTTCAAGTTATTATTTGCAATAATAATTAGAAGCTATCAATTTTAAGATCTGTATTTGACAATTACAAGTTCAGATCTTCAAGTTATAATTTGAAATAATAATTAGAAGCTATCAATTATAAGTTCTGTATTTTACAATTACAAGTTCAGATCTTCAAGTTATAATTTGCAATAATAATTAGAAGCTATCAATTTTAAGTTCTGTATTTGACAATTACTAGTTCAGATCTTCAAGTTATAATTAGAAATAATAATTTGAATTTGACAAATCTAAGTGTTGTAATTCACTATTACAAGTTCAGATCTTCAAGTTATAATTTACAATAATAATTAGAAGCTATCAATTTTAAGTTCAGTATTTGACAATTACAAGTTCAGATCTACCAGTTATAATTTGCACTTATAATTTGTATTTAACAATTAGAAGTTCTGTATTTGACAATTACAAGTTCAGATCTTCAAGTTATAATTTGAAATAATAATTAGAAGCTATCAATTTTAAGTTCTGTATTTGACAATTACAAGTTCAGATCTTCAAGTTATAATTTGCACTAATAATTAGAAGCTATCAATTTTAAGTTCTGTATTTGACAATTACTAGTTCAGATCTTCAAGTTTTAATTTGCAATCATAATTTGTATTTAACAATGCTAAGTTGCGTATTTGTCTATTACAAGTTCACAACTTCAAATTATAATTTGCAATAATAATTAGAAGCTATCAATTGTAAGTTCTGTATTTGACAATTACAAGTTCAGATCTTCAAGTTATAATTTGCACTAATAATTTGTATTTAACAATTAGAAGTTCTGTATTTGACTATTACAAGTTCAGATCTTCAAATAATTATTTGCAATAATAATTATGAGCTATCAATTTAAGTTCTGTATTTGACAATTACTAGTTCAGATCTTCAAGTTATAATTTGCACTAATAATTTGTATTTAACAATTAGAAGTTCTGTATTTGTCTATTACAAGTTCACAACATCAAATTATAATTTGCAATAATTATTAGAAGCTATCAATTGTAAGTTCTGTATTTGACAATTACAAGTTCAGATCTTCAAGTTATAATTTGAAATAATAATTTGTATTTAACACTTATAAGTTCTGTATTTGACTATTACAAGTTCAGATCTTCAAATTATTATTTGCAATAATAATTATAAGCTATCAATTTAAGTTCTGTATTTGACAATTACTAGTTCAGATCTTCAAGTTATAATTTGAAATAATAATTTGAATTTAACAAATCTAAGTTTTGTAATTCACTATTACAAGTTCAGATCTTCAAGTTATAATTTTGCGATAATAATTAGAAGCTATCAATTTTAAGTTCTGTATTTGACAATTACAAGTTCAGATCTTCAAGTTATAATTTGCACTAATAATTTGTATTTAACAATTAGAAGTTCTGTATTTGACTATTACAAGTTCAGATCTTATAATTATTATTTGCAATCTTAGTTAGAATTTAACAATTGGAAGTTCTGTATTTACCTATTACAAGTTCAGATCTTCAAGTTATAATTTGCACTAATAATTTGTATTTAACAATTCGAAGTTCTGTACTAGACTATTACAAGTTCAGATCTTCAAGTTATAATTTGCACTAATAATTTGTATTTAACAATTCGAAGTTCTGTACTAGACTATTACAAGTTCAGATCTTCAAGTTATTATTTGCAATAATAATTAGAAGCTATCAATTTTAAGTTCTGTATTTGACAATTACAAGTTCAGATCTTCTAGTTATAATTTGCAATCACAATTTGTATTTAACCATGCTAAGTTGCGTAGTTGTCTATTACAAGTTCAGATCTTCAAATTATAATTTGCAATAATAATTAGAAGCTATCAATTTTAAGTTCTGTATTTGACAATTTCAAGTTCAGATCTTCAAGTTATAATTTGCAATAATAATTAGAAGCTATCAATTTTAAGTTCTGTATTTGACAATTACTAGTTCAGATCTTCAAGTTATAATTTGAAATAATAATTTGAATTTAACAAATCTAAGTTCTGTAATTCACTATTACAAGTTCAGATCTTCAAGTTATAATTTACAATAATAATTAGAAGCTATCAATTTCAAGTTCTGTATTTGACAATTACTAGTTCAGATCTTCAAGTTATAATTTGAAATAATAATTTGAATTTAACAAATCTAAGTTCTGTAATTCACTATTACAAGTTCAGATCTTCAAGTTATAATTTACAATAATAATTAGAAGCTATCAATTTTAGTTCTGTATTTGACAATTACAAGTTCAGATCTTCAAGTTATAATTTGCACTAATAATTTGTATTTAACAATTAGAAGTTCTGTATTTGACAATTACAAGTACAGATCTTCAAATTATTATTTGCAATAATAATTAGAAGCTATCAATTTTAAGTTCTGCATTTGACAATTACAAGTTCAGATCTTCAAGTTATTATTTGCAATAATAATTAGAAGGTATTAATTTTAAGTTCTGAATTTGGCAATTACAAGTTCAGATCTTCAAGTTATAATTTGAAATAATAATTTGAAGCTCTCAATTTTAAGTTCTGTATTTGACAATTACAAGTTCAGATCTTCAAGTTATAATTTGCAATAATAATTAGAAGCTATCAATTTTAAGTTCTGTATTTGACAATTACTAGTTCAAATCTTCAAGTTATAATTAGAAATAATAATTTGAATTTGACAAATCTAAGTTCTGTAATTCACTATTACAAGTTCAGATCTTCAAGTTATAATTTACAATAATAATTAGAAGCTATCAATTTTAAGTTCTGTATTTGACAATTACAAGTTCAGATCTACAAGTTATAATTTGCACTAATAATTTGTATTTAACAATTAGAAGTTCTGTATTTGACAATTACAAGTTCAGATCTTCAAGTTATAATTTGAAATTATAATTAGAAGCTATCAATTTTAAGTTCTGTATTTGACAATTACAAGTTCAGATCTTCAAGTTATAATTTGCAATAATAATTAGAAGCTATCAATTTTATGTTCTGTATTTGACAATTACTAGTTCAGATGTTCAAGTTATAATTTGAAATAATAATTTGAATTTAACAAATCTAAGTTCTGTAATTCACTATTACAAGTTCAGATCTTCAAGTTATAATTTACAATAATAATTAGAAGCTATCAATTTTAAGTTCTGTATTTGACAATTACAAGTTCAGATCTTCAAGTTATAATTTGAAATAATAATTAGAAGCTATCAATTTTATGTTCTGTATTTGACAATTACAAGTTCAGATCTTCAAGTTATAATTTGCAATAATAATTAGAAGCTATCAATTTTAAGTTCTGTATTTGACAATTACAAGTTCAGATCTTCAAGTTATAATTTGCACTAATAATTTGTATTTAACAATTAGAAGTTCTGTATTTGACAATTACAAGTTCAGATCTTCAAGTTATAATTTGCAATAATAATTAGAAGCTATCAATTTTAAGTTCTGTATTTGACAATTACAAGTTCAGATCTTCAAGTTATAATTTGCAATAATAATTAAAAGCTATCAATTTTAAGTTCTGTATTTGACAATTACTAGTTCAGATCTTCAAGTTATAATTTGAAATAATAATTTGAATTTAACAAATCTAAGTTCTGTAATTCACTATTACAAGTTCAGATCTTCAAGTTATAATTTACAATAATAAGTAGAAGCTATCAATTTTAGTTCTGTATTTGACAATTACAAGTTCAGATCTTCAAGTTATAATTTACACTAATAATTTGTATTTAACAATTAGAAGTTCTGTATTTGACTATTACAAGTTCAGATCTTCAAGTTATAATTTGAATTATAATTATAAGCTATCAATTTTAAGTTCTGTATTTGACAATTACAAGTACAGATCTTCAAATTATTATTTGCAATAATAATTAGAAGCTATCAATTTTAAGTTCTGCATTTGACAATTACAAGTTCAGATCTTCAAGTTATTATTTGCAATAATAATTAGAAGGTATTAATTTTAAGTTCTGTATTTGGCAATTACAAGTTCAGATCTTCAAGTTATAATTTGAAATAATAATTTGAAGCTCTCAATTTTAAGTTCTGTATTTGACAATTACAAGTTCAGTTCTTCAAGTTATAATTTGCAATAATAATTAGAAGCTATCAATTTTAAGTTCTGTATTTGACAATTACTAGTTCAGATCTTCAAGTTATAATTAGAAATAATAATTTGAATTTGACAAATCTAAGTTCTGTAATTCACTATTACAAGTTCAGATCTTCAAGTTATAATTTGCACTAATAATTTGTATTTAACACTTAGAAGTTCTGTATTTGACTATTACAAGTTCAGATTTTCAAATTATTATTTGCAATAATAATTATAAGCCATCAATTTAAGTTCTGTATTTGACAATTACTAGTTCAGATCTTCAAGTTATAATTTGAAATAATAATTTGAATTTAACAAATCTAAGTTTTGTAATTCACTATTACAAGTTCAGATCTTCAAGTTATAATTTTGCAATAATAATTAGAAGCTATCAATTTTAAGTTCTGTATTTGACAATTACAAGTTCAGATCTTCAAGTTATAATTTGCATTAATAATTTGTATTTAACAATTAGAAGTTCTGTATTTAACTATTACAAGTTCAGATCTTCAAATTATTATTTGCAATCTTAGTTAGAATTTAACAATTGGAAGTTCTGTATTTACCTATTACAAGTTCAGATCTTCAAGTTATAATTTGCACTAATAATTTGTATTTAACAATTCGAAGTTCTGTACTAGACTATTACAAGTTCAGATCTTCAAGTTATTATTTGCAATAATAATTAGAAGCTATCAATTTTAAGTTCTGCATTTGACAATTACAAGTTCAGATCTTCAAGTTATTATTTGCAATAATAATTAGAAGCTATTAATTTTAAGTTCTGTATTTGACAATTACTAGTTCAGATCTTCAAGTTATAATTAGAAATAATAATTTGAATTTGACAAATCTAAGTTCTGTAATTCACTATTACAAGTTCAGACCTTCAAGTTATAATTTGAAATAATAATTAGAAGCTATCAATTATAAGTTCTGTATTTTACAATTACAAGTTCAGATCTTCAAGTTATAATTTGCAATAATAATTAGAAGCTATCAATTTTAAGTTCTGTATTTGACAATTACTAGTTCAGATCTTCAAGTTATAATTAGAAATAATAATTTGAATTTGACAAATCTAAGTTCTGTAATTCACTATTACAAGTTCAGATCTTCAAGTTATAATTTGAAATAATAATTAGAAGCTATCAATTTTAAGTTCTGTATTTGACAATTACAAGTTCAGATCTTCAAGTTATAATTTGCAATAATAATTAGAAGCTATCAATTTTAAGTTCTGTATTTGACAATTACTAGTTCAGATCTTCAAGTTATAATTTGCACTAATAATATGTATTTAATAATTAGAAGTTCTGTATTTGACAATTACAAGTTCAGATCTTCAAGTTATAATATGCAATAATAATTAGAAGCTATCAATTTTAAGTTCTGTATTTGACAATTACAAGTTCAGATCTTCAAGTTATAATTTGCACTAATAATTTGTATTTAATAATTAGAAGTTCTGTATTTGACAATTACTAGTTCAGATCTTCAAGTTATGATTTGAAATAATAATTTGAATTTAACAAATCTTAGTTCTGTAATTCACTATTACAAGTTCAGATCTTCAAGTTATAATTTGCAATAATAATTAGAAGCTATCAATTTTAAGTTCAGTATATGACAATTACTAGTTCAGATCTTCAAGTTATAATTTGCACTAATAATTTGTATTTAACACTTAGAAGTTCTGTATTTGACTATTACAAGTTCAGATCTTCAAATTATTATTTGCAATAATAATTATAAGCTATCAATTTAAGTTCTGTATTTGACAATTACTAGTTCAGATCTTCAAGTTATAATTTGAAATAATAACTTGAATTTAACAAATCTAAGTTTTGTAATTCAATATTACAAGTTCATATCTTCAAGTTATAATTTTGCAATAATAATTAGAAGCTATCAATTTTAAGTTCTGTATTTGACAATTACAAGTGCAGATCTTCAAGTTATAATTTGCACTAATAATTTGTATTTAACAATTAGATGTTCTGTATTTGACTATTACAAGTTCAGATCTTCAAATTATTATTTGCAATCTTAGTTAGTATTTAACAATTGGAAGTTCTGTATTTACCTATTACAAGTTCAGATCTTCAAGTTATAATTTGCACTAATAATTTGTATTTAACAATTCGAAGTTCTGTACTTGACTATTACAAGTTCAGATCTTCAAGTTTTTTTTTGCAATAATAATTAGAAGCTATCAATTTTAAGTTCTGCATTTGACAATTACAAGTTCAGATCTTCAAGTTATTATTTGCAATAATAATTAGAAGCTATCAATTTTAAGATCTGTATTTGACAATTACAAGTTCAGATCTTCAAGTTATAATTTGAAATAATAATTAGAAGCTATCAATTATAAGTTCTGTATTTTACAATTACAAGTTCAGATCTTCAAGTTATAATTTGCAATAATAATTAGAAGCTATCAATTTTAAGTTCTGTATTTGACAATTACTAGTTCAGATCTTCAAGTTATAATTAGAAATAATAATTTGAATTTGACAAATCTAAGTGTTGTAATTCACTATTACAAGTTCAGATCTTCAAGTTATAATTTACAATAATAATTAGAAGCTATCAATTTTAAGTTCAGTATTTGACAATTACAAGTTCAGATCTACCAGTTATAATTTGCACTTATAATTTGTATTTAACAATTAGAAGTTCTGTATTTGACAATTACAAGTTCAGATCTTCAAGTTATAATTTGAAATAATAATTAGAAGCTATCAATTTTAAGTTCTGTATTTGACAATTACAAGTTCAGATCTTCAAGTTATAATTTGCACTAATAATTAGAAGCTATCAATTTTAAGTTCTGTATTTGACAATTACTAGTTCAGATCTTCAAGTTTTAATTTGCAATCATAATTTGTATTTAACAATGCTAAGTTGCGTATTTGTCTATTACAAGTTCACAACTTCAAATTATAATTTGCAATAATAATTAGAAGCTATCAATTGTAAGTTCTGTATTTGACAATTACAAGTTCAGATCTTCAAGTTATAATTTGCACTAATAATTTGTATTTAACAATTAGAAGTTCTGTATTTGACTATTACAAGTTCAGATCTTCAAATAATTATTTGCAATAATAATTATGAGCTATCAATTTAAGTTCTGTATTTGACAATTACTAGTTCAGATCTTCAAGTTATAATTTGCACTAATAATTTGTATTTAACAATTAGAAGTTCTGTATTTGTCTATTACAAGTTCACAACATCAAATTATAATTTGCAATAATTATTAGAAGCTATCAATTGTAAGTTCTGTATTTGACAATTACAAGTTCAGATCTTCAAGTTATAATTTGAAATAATAATTTGTATTTAACACTTATAAGTTCTGTATTTGACTATTACAAGTTCAGATCTTCAAATTATTATTTGCAATAATAATTATAAGCTATCAATTTAAGTTCTGTATTTGACAATTACTAGTTCAGATCTTCAAGTTATAATTTGAAATAATAATTTGAATTTAACAAATCTAAGTTTTGTAATTCACTATTACAAGTTCAGATCTTCAAGTTATAATTTTGCGATAATAATTAGAAGCTATCAATTTTAAGTTCTGTATTTGACAATTACAAGTTCAGATCTTCAAGTTATAATTTGCACTAATAATTTGTATTTAACAATTAGAAGTTCTGTATTTGACTATTACAAGTTCAGATCTTATAATTATTATTTGCAATCTTAGTTAGAATTTAACAATTGGAAGTTCTGTATTTACCTATTACAAGTTCAGATCTTCAAGTTATAATTTGCACTAATAATTTGTATTTAACAATTCGAAGTTCTGTACTAGACTATTACAAGTTCAGATCTTCAAGTTATTATTTGCAATAATAATTAGAAGCTATCAATTTTAAGTTCTGCATTTGACAATTACAAGTTCAGATCTTCAAGTTATTATTTGCAATAATAATTAGAAGCTATTAATTTTAAGTTCTCTATTTGACAATTACAAGTTCAGATCTTCAAGTTATAATTTGAAATAATAATTAGAAGCTATCAATTATAAGTTCTGTATTTTACAATTACAAGTTCAGATCTTCAAGTTATAATTTGCAATAATAATTAGAAGCTATCAATTTTAAGTTCTGTATTTGACAATTACTAGTTCAGATCTTCAAGTTATAATTAGAAATAATAATTTGAATTTGACAAATCTAAGTTCTGTAATTCACTATTACAAGTTCAGATCTTCAAGTTATAATTTGAAATAATAATTAGAAGCTATCAATTTTAAGTTCTGTATTTGACAATTACAAGTTCAGATCTTCAAGTTATAATTTGCAATAATAATTAGAAGCTATCAATTTTAAGTTCTGTATTTGACAATTACTAGTTCAGATCTTCAAGTTATAATTTGCACTAATAATTTGTATTTAATAATTAGAAGTTCTGTATTTGACAATTACAAGTTCAGATCTTCAAGTTATAATATGCAATAATAATTAGAAGCTATCAATTGTAAGTTCTGTATTTGACAATTACAAGTTCAGATCTTCAAGTTATAATTTGCACTAATAATTTGTATTTAACAATTAGAAGTTCTGTATTTGACTATTACAAGTTCAGATCTTCAAATAATTATTTGCGATAATAATTATGAGCTATCAATTTAAGTTCTGTATTTGACAATTACTAGTTCAGATCTTCAAGTTATAATTTGCACTAATAATTTGTATTTAACAATTAGAAGTTCTGTATTTGTCTATTACAAGTTCACAACATCAAATTATAATTTGCAATAATTATTAGAAGCTATCAATTGTAAGTTCTGTATTTGACAATTACAAGTTCAGATCTTCAAGTTATAATTTGAAATAATAATTTGTATTTAACACTTATAAGTTCTGTATTTGACTATTACAAGTTCAGATCTTCAAATTATTATTTGCAATAATAATTATAAGCTATCAATTTAAGTTCTGTATTTGACAATTACTAGTTCAGATCTTCAAGTTATAATTTGAAATAATAATTTGAATTTAACAAATCTAAGTTTTGTAATTCACTATTACAAGTTCAGATCTTCAAGTTATAATTTTGCAATAATAATTAGAAGCTATCAATTTTAAGTTCTGTATTTGACAATTACAAGTTCAGATCTTCAAGTTATAATTTGCACTAATAATTTGTATTTAACAATTAGAAGTTCTGTATTTGACTATTACAAGTTCAGATCTTATAATTATTATTTGCAATCTTAGTTAGAATTTAACAATTGGAAGTTCTGTATTTACCTATTACAAGTTCAGATCTTCAAGTTATAATTTGCACTAATAATTTGTATTTAACAATTCGAAGTTCTGTACTAGACTATTACAAGTTCAGATCTTCAAGTTATTATTTGCAATAATAATTAGAAGCTATCAATTTTAAGTTCTGCATTTGACAATTACAAGTTCAGATCTTCAAGTTATTATTTGCAATAATAATTAGAAGCTATTAATTTTAAGTTCTCTATTTGACAATTTCAAGTTCAGATCTTCAAGTTATAATTTGAAATAATAATTAGAAGCTATCAATTATAAGTTCTGTATTTTACAATTACAAGTTCAGATCTTCAAGTTATAATTTGCAATAATAATTAGAAGCTATCAATTTTAAGTTCTGTATTTGACAATTACTAGTTCAGATCTTCAAGTTATAATTAGAAATAATAATTTGAATTTGACAAATCTAAGTTCTGTAATTCACTATTACAAGTTCAGATCTTCAAGTTATAATTTGAAATAATAATTAGAAGCTATCAATTTTAAGTTCTGTATTTGACAATTACAAGTTCAGATCTTCAAGTTATAATTTGCAATAATAATTAGAAGCTATCAATTTTAAGTTCTGTATTTGACAATTACTAGTTCAGATCTTCAAGTTATAATTTGCACTAATAATTTGTATTTAATAATTAGAAGTTCTGTATTTGACAATTACAAGTTCAGATCTTCAAGTTATAATATGCAATAATAATTAGAAGCTATCAATTTTAAGTTCTGTATTTGACAATTACAAGTTCAGATCTTCAAGTTATAATTTACAATAATAATTATAAGCTATCAATTTTAAGTTCTGTATTTGACAATTACTAGTTCAGATCTTCAAGTTTTAATTTGCAATCATAATTTGTATTTAACAATGCTAAGTTGCGTATTTGTCTATTACAAGTTCACAACTTCAAATTATAATTTGCAATAATAATTAGAAGCTATCAATTGTAAGTTCTGTATTTGACAATTACAAGTTCAGATCTTCAAGTTATAATTTGCACTAATAATTTGTATTTAACAATTAGAAGTTCTGTATTTGACTATTACAAGTTCAGATCTTCAAATAATTATTTGCAATAATAATTATGAGCTATCAATTTAAGTTCTGTATTTGACAATTACTAGTTCAGATCTTCAAGTTATAATTTGCACTAATAATTTGTATTTAACAATTAGAAGTTCTGTATTTGTCTATTACAAGTTCACAACATCAAATTATAATTTGCAATAATTATTAGAAGCTATCAATTGTAAGTTCTGTATTTGACAATTACAAGTTCAGATCTTCAAGTTATAATTTGAAATAATAATTTGTATTTAACACTTATAAGTTCTGTATTTGACTATTACAAGTTCAGATCTTCAAATTATTATTTGCAATAATAATTATAAGCTATCAATTTAAGTTCTGTATTTGACAATTACTAGTTCAGATCTTCAAGTTATAATTTGAAATAATAATTTGAATTTAACAAATCTAAGTTTTGTAATTCACTATTACAAGTTCAGATCTTCAAGTTATAATTTTGCAATAATAATTAGAAGCTATCAATTTTAAGTTCTGTATTTGACAATTACAAGTTCAGATCTTCAAGTTATAATTTGCACTAATAATTTGTATTTAACAATTAGAAGTTCTGTATTTGACTATTACAAGTTCAGATCTTATAATTATTATTTGCAATCTTAGTTAGAATTTAACAATTCGAAGTTCTGTACTAGACTATTACAAGTTCAGATCTTCAAGTTATTATTTGCAATAATAATTAGAAGCTATCAATTTTAAGTTCTGCATTTGACAATTACAAGTTCAGATCTTCAAGTTATTATTTGCAATAATAATTAGAAGCTATTAATTTTAAGTTCTCTATTTGACAATTACAAGTTCAGATCTTCAAGTTATAATTTGAAATAATAATTAGAAGCTATCAATTATAAGTTCTGTATTTTACAATTACAAGTTCAGATCTTCAAGTTATAATTTGCAATAATAATTAGAAGCTATCAATTTTAAGTTCTGTATTTGACAATTACTAGTTCAGATCTTCAAGTTATAATTAGAAATAATAATTTGAATTTGACAAATCTAAGTTCTGTAATTCACTATTACAAGTTCAGATCTTCAAGTTATAATTTGAAATAATAATTAGAAGCTATCAATTTTAAGTTCTGTATTTGACAATTACAAGTTCAGATCTTCAAGTTATAATATGCAATAATAATTAGAAGCTATCAATTTTAAGTTCTGTATTTGACAATTACAAGTTCAGATCTTCAAGTTATAATTTGCACTAATAATTTGTATTTAATAATTAGAAGTTCTGTATTTGACAATTACTAGTTCAGATCTTCAAGTTATGATTTGAAATAATAATTTGAATTTAACAAATCTTAGGTCTGTAATTCACTATTACAAGTTCAGATCTTCATGTTATAATTTGCAATAATAATTAGAAGCTATCAATTTTAAGTTCTGTATATGACAATTACTAGTTCAGATCTTCAAGTTATAATTTGCACTAATAATTTGTATTTAACACTTAGAGGTTCTGTATTTGACTATTACAAGTTCAGATCTTCAAATTATTATTTGCAATAATAATTATAAGCTATCAATTTAAGTTCTGTATTTGACAATTACTAGTTCAGATCTTCAAGTTATAATTTGAAATAATAAATTGAATTTAACAAATAAAGTTTTGTAATTCAATATTACAAGTTCAGATCTTCAAGTTATAATTTTGCAATAATAATTAGAAGCTATCAATTTTAAGTTCTGTATTTGACAATTACAAGTTCAGATCTTCAAGTTATAATTTGCACTAATAATTTGTATTTAACAATTAGATGTTCTGTATTTGACTATTACAAGTTCAGATCTTCAAATTATTATTTGCAATCTTAGTTAGTATTTAACAATTGGAAGTTCTGTATTTACCTATTACAAGTTCAGATCTTCAAGTTATAATTTGCACTAATAATTTGTATTTAACAATTCGAAGTTCTGTACTTGACTATTACAAGTTCAGATCTTCAAGTTTTTTTTTGCAATAATAATTAGAAGCTATCAATTTTTAGTTCTGCATTTGACAATTACAAGTTCAGATCTTCTAGTTATTATTTGCAATAATAATTAGAAGCTATCAATTTTAAGTTCTGTATTTGACAATTACTAGTTCAGATCTTCAAGTTATAATTTGAAATAATAATTTGAATTTAACAAATGTAAGTTCTGTAATTCACTATTACAAGTTCAGATCTTCAAGTTATAATTTACAATAATAATTATAAGCTATCAATTTTAAGTTCTGTATTTGACAATTACTAGTTCAGATCTTCAAGTTTTAATTTGCAATCATAATTTGTATTTAACAATGCTAAGTTGCGTATTTGTCTATTACAAGTTCACAACTTCAAATTATAATTTGCAATAATAATTAGAAGCTATCAATTGTAAGTTCTGTATTTGACAATTACAAGTTCAGATCTTCAAGTTATAATTTGCACTAATAATTTGTATTTAACAATTAGAAGTTCTGTATTTGACTATTACAAGTTCAGATCTTCAAATAATTATTTGCAATCTTAGTTTTAATTTAACAATTTGAAGTTCTGTATTTACCTATTACAAGTTCAGATCTTCAAGTTATAATTTGCACTAATAATTTGTATTTAACAATTAGAAGTTCTGTATTTGACTATTAGCAGTTCAGATCTTCAAGTTATAATTTACAATAATAATTAGGAGCTATCAATTTTAAGTGCTGTATTTGACAATTACTAGTTCAGATCTTCAAGTTATAATTTGCACTAATAATTTGTATTTAACAATTAGAAGTTCTGTATTTGACAATTACTAGTTCAGATCTACTAGTTATAATTTGAAATAATAATTTGTATTTAACAAATCTAAGTTCTGTAATTCACTATTACAAGTTCAGATCTTCAAGTTATAATATGCAATAATAATTAGAAGCTATCAAATTTAAGTTCTGTATTTGACAATTACAAGTTCAGATCTTCAAGTTATAATTTGCACTATTAATTTGTATTTAACAATTCGAAGTTCTGTATTTGACTATTACAAGTTCAGATCTTCAAGTTATAATTTGAATTATAATTATAAGCTATGAATTTTAAGTTCTGTATTTGACAATTACAAGTACAGATCTTCAAATTATTATTTGCAATAATAATTAGAAGCTATCAATTTTAAGTTCTGCATTTGACAATTACAAGTTCAGATCTTCAAGTTATTATTTGTAATAATAATTAGAAGCTATCAATTTTAAGTTCTGTATTTGACAATTACAAGTTCAGATCTTCAAGTTATAATTTGCACTAATAATTTGTATTTAACAATTAGAAGTTCTGTATTTGACTATTACAAGTTCAGATCTTATAATTATTATTTGCAATCTTAGTTAGAATTTAACAATTCGAAGTTCTGTACTAGACTATTACAAGTTCAGATCTTCAAGTTATTATTTGCAATAATAATTAGAAGCTATCAATTTTAAGTTCTGCATTTGACAATTACAAGTTCAGATCTTCAAGTTATTATTTGCAATAATAATTAGAAGCTATTAATTTTAAGTTCTCTATTTGACAATTACAAGTTCAGATCTTCAAGTTATAATTTGAAATAATAATTAGAAGCTATCAATTATAAGTTCTGTATTTTACAATTACAAGTTCAGATCTTCAAGTTATAATTTGCAATAATAATTAGAAGCTATCAATTTTAAGTTCTGTATTTGACAATTACTAGTTCAGATCTTCAAGTTATAATTAGAAATAATAATTTGAATTTGACAAATCTAAGTTCTGTAATTCACTATTACAAGTTCAGATCTTCAAGTTATAATTTGAAATAATAATTAGAAGCTATCAATTTTAAGTTCTGTATTTGACAATTACAAGTTCAGATCTTCAAGTTATAATATGCAATAATAATTAGAAGCTATCAATTTTAAGTTCTGTATTTGACAATTACAAGTTCAGATCTTCAAGTTATAATTTGCACTAATAATTTGTATTTAATAATTAGAAGTTCTGTATTTGACAATTACTAGTTCAGATCTTCAAGTTATGATTTGAAATAATAATTTGAATTTAACAAATCTTAGGTCTGTAATTCACTATTACAAGTTCAGATCTTCATGTTATAATTTGCAATAATAATTAGAAGCTATCAATTTTAAGTTCTGTATATGACAATTACTAGTTCAGATCTTCAAGTTATAATTTGCACTAATAATTTGTATTTAACACTTAGAGGTTCTGTATTTGACTATTACAAGTTCAGATCTTCAAATTATTATTTGCAATAATAATTATAAGCTATCAATTTAAGTTCTGTATTTGACAATTACTAGTTCAGATCTTCAAGTTATAATTTGAAATAATAAATTGAATTTAACAAATCTAAGTTTTGTAATTCAATATTACAAGTTCAGATCTTCAAGTTATAATTTTGCAATAATAATTAGAAGCTATCAATTTTAAGTTCTGTATTTGACAATTACAAGTTCAGATCTTCAAGTTATAATTTGCACTAATAATTTGTATTTAACAATTAGATGTTCTGTATTTGACTATTACAAGTTCAGATCTTCAAATTATTATTTGCAATCTTAGTTAGTATTTAACAATTGGAAGTTCTGTATTTACCTATTACAAGTTCAGATCTTCAAGTTATAATTTGCACTAATAATTTGTATTTAACAATTCGAAGTTCTGTACTTGACTATTACAAGTTCAGATCTTCAAGTTTTTTTTTGCAATAATAATTAGAAGCTATCAATTTTTAGTTCTGCATTTGACAATTACAAGTTCAGATCTTCTAGTTATTATTTGCAATAATAATTAGAAGCTATCAATTTTAAGTTCTGTATTTGACAATTACTAGTTCAGATCTTCAAGTTATAATTTGAAATAATAATTTGAATTTAACAAATGTAAGTTCTGTAATTCACTATTACAAGTTCAGATCTTCAAGTTATAATTTACAATAATAATTATAAGCTATCAATTTTAAGTTCTGTATTTGACAATTACTAGTTCAGATCTTCAAGTTTTAATTTGCAATCATAATTTGTATTTAACAATGCTAAGTTGCGTATTTGTCTATTACAAGTTCACAACTTCAAATTATAATTTGCAATAATAATTAGAAGCTATCAATTGTAAGTTCTGTATTTGACAATTACAAGTTCAGATCTTCAAGTTATAATTTGCACTAATAATTTGTATTTAACAATTAGAAGTTCTGTATTTGACTATTACAAGTTCAGATCTTCAAATAATTATTTGCAATCTTAGTTTTAATTTAACAATTTGAAGTTCTGTATTTACCTATTACAAGTTCAGATCTTCAAGTTATAATTTGCACTAATAATTTGTATTTAACAATTAGAAGTTCTGTATTTGACTATTAGCAGTTCAGATCTTCAAGTTATAATTTACAATAATAATTAGGAGCTATCAATTTTAAGTGCTGTATTTGACAATTACTAGTTCAGATCTTCAAGTTATAATTTGCACTAATAATTTGTATTTAACAATTAGAAGTTCTGTATTTGACAATTACTAGTTCAGATCTACTAGTTATAATTTGAAATAATAATTTGTATTTAACAAATCTAAGTTCTGTAATTCACTATTACAAGTTCAGATCTTCAAGTTATAATATGCAATAATAATTAGAAGCTATCAAATTTAAGTTCTGTATTTGACAATTACAAGTTCAGATCTTCAAGTTATAATTTGCACTATTAATTTGTATTTAACAATTCGAAGTTCTGTATTTGACTATTACAAGTTCAGATCTTCAAGTTATAATTTGAATTATAATTATAAGCTATGAATTTTAAGTTCTGTATTTGACAATTACAAGTACAGATCTTCAAATTATTATTTGCAATAATAATTAGAAGCTATCAATTTTAAGTTCTGCATTTGACAATTACAAGTTCAGATCTTCAAGTTATTATTTGTAATAATAATTAGAAGCTATCAATTTTAAGTTCTGTATTTGACAATTACTAGTTCAGATCTTCAAGTTATAATTTGCAATAATAATTAGAAGCTATCAATTTTAAGTTCTGTATTTGACAATTACTAGTTCAGATCTTCAAGTTATAATTTGAAATAATAATTTGAATTTAACAAATCTAAGTTCTGTAATTCACTATTACAAGTTCAGATCTTCAAGTTATAATTTACAATAATAATTAGAAGCTATCAATTTTAAGTTCTGTATATGACAATTACTAGTTCAGATCTTCAAGTTATAATTTGCACTAATAATTTGTATTTAACACTTAGAGGTTCTGTATTTGACTATTACAAGTTCAGATCTTCAAATTATTATTTGCAATAATAATTATAAGCTATCAATTTAAGTTCTGTATTTGACAATTACTAGTTCAGATCTTCAAGTTATAATTTGAAATAATAAATTGAATTTAACAAATCTAAGTTTTGTAATTCAATATTACAAGTTCAGATCTTCAAGTTATAATTTTGCAATAATAATTAGAAGCTATCAATTTTAAGTTCTGTATTTGACAATTACAAGTTCAGATCTTCAAGTTATAATTTGCACTAATAATTTGTATTTAACAATTAGATGTTCTGTATTTGACTATTACAAGTTCAGATCTTCAAATTATTATTTGCAATCTTAGTTAGTATTTAACAATTGGAAGTTCTGTATTTACCTATTACAAGTTCAGATCTTCAAGTTATAATTTGCACTAATAATTTGTATTTAACAATTCGAAGTTCTGTACTTGACTATTACAAGTTCAGATCTTCAAGTTTTTTTTTGCAATAATAATTAGAAGCTATCAATTTTAAGTTCTGCATTTGACAATTACAAGTTCAGATCTTCTAGTTATTATTTGCAATAATAATTAGAAGCTATCAATTTTAAGTTCTGTATTTGACAATTACTAGTTCAGATCTTCAAGTTATAATTTGAAATAATAATTTGAATTTAACAAATGTAAGTTCTGTAATTCACTATTACAAGTTCAGATCTTCAAGTTATAATTTACAATAATAATTATAAGCTATCAATTTTAAGTTCTGTATTTGACAATTACTAGTTCAGATCTTCAAGTTTTAATTTGCAATCATAATTTGTATTTAACAATGCTAAGTTGCGTATTTGTCTATTACAAGTTCACAACTTCAAATTATAATTTGCAATAATAATTAGAAGCTATCAATTGTAAGTTCTGTATTTGACAATTACAAGTTCAGATCTTCAAGTTATAATTTGCACTAATAATTTGTATTTAACAATTAGAAGTTCTGTATTTGACTATTACAAGTTCAGATCGTCAAATAATTATTTGCAATCTTAGTTTTAATTTAACAATTTGAAGTTCTGTATTTACCTATTACAAGTTCAGATCTTCAAGTTATAATTTGCACTAATAATTTGTATTTAACAATTAGAAGTTCTGTATTTGACTATTAGCAGTTCAGATCTTCAAGTTATAATTTACAATAATAATTAGAAGCTATCAATTTTAAGTGCTGTATTTGACAATTACTAGTTCAGATCTTCAAGTTATAATTTGCACTAATAATTTGTATTTAACAATTAGAAGTTCTGTATTTGACAATTACTAGTTCAGATCTTCTAGTTATAATTTGAAATAATAATTTGTATTTAACAAATCTAAGTTCTGTAATTCACTATTACAAGTTCAGATCTTCAAGTTATAATATGCAATAATAATTAGAAGCTATCAAATTTAAGTTCTGTATTTGACAATTACAAGTTCAGATCTTCAAGTTATAATTTGCACTATTAATTTGTATTTAACAAATCGAAGTTCTGTATTTGACTATTACAAGTTCAGATCTTCAAGTTATAATTTGAATTATAATTATAAGCTATGAATTTTAAGTTCTGTATTTGACAATTACAAGTACAGATCTTCAAATTATTATTTGCAATAATAATTAGAAGCTATCAATTTTAAGTTCTGCATTTGACAATTACAAGTTCAGATCTTCAATTTATTATTTGTAATAATAATTAGAAGCTATCAATTTTAAGTTCTGTATTTGACAATTACTAGTTCAGATCTTCAAGTTATAATTTGCAATAATAATTAGAAGCTATCAATTTTAAGTTCTGTATTTGACAATTACTAGTTCAGATCTTCAAGTTATAATTTGAAATAATAATTTGAATTTAACAAATCTAAGTTCTGTAATTCACTATTACAAGTTCAGATCTTCAAGTTATAATTTACAATAATAATTAGAAGCTATCAATTTTAAGTGCTGTATTTGACAATTACTAGTTCAGATCTTCAAGTTATAATTTGCACTAATAATTTGTATTTAACAATTAGAAGTTCTGTATTTGACAATTACAAGTTCAGATCTTCAAGTTATAATTTGCACAAATAATTTGTATTTAACAATTCGAAGTTCTGTATTTGACTATTACAAGTTCAGATCTTCAAGTTATAATTTGAATTATAATTATAAGCTATCAATTATAAGTTCTGTATTTGACAATTACAAGTACAGATCTTCAAATTATTATTTGCAATAATAATTAGAAGCTATCAATTTTAAGTTCTGGATTTGACAATTACAAGTTCAGATCTTCAAGTTATTATTTGCAATAATAATTAGAAGCTATTAATTTTAAGTTCTGTATTTGACAATTACAAGTTCAGATCTTCAAGTTATAATTTGAAATAATAATTAGAAGCTATCAATTTTAAGTTCTGGATTTGACAATTACAAGTTCAGATCTTCAAGTTATAATTTACAATAATAATTAGAAGCTATCAATTTTAAGTTCTGTATTTGACAATTACAAGTTCAGATCTACAAGTTATAATTTGCACTAATAATTTGTATTTAACAATTAGAAGTTCTGTATTTGACAATTACAAGTTCAGATCTTCAAGTTATAATTAGAAATAATAATTAGAAGCTATCAATTTTAAGTTCTGTATTTGACAATTACAAGTTCAGATCTTCAAGTTATAATTTGCAATAATAATTAGAAGCTATCAATTTTAAGTTCTGTATTTGACAATTACTAGTTCAGATCTTCAAGTTATAATTTGAAATAATAATTTGAATTTAACAAATCTAAGTTCTGTAATTCACTATTACAAGTTCAGATCTTCAAGTTATAATTTACAATAATAATTATAAGCTATCAATTTTAAGTTCTGTATTTGACAATTACTAGTTCAGATCTTCAAGTTTTAATTTGCAATCATAATTTGTATTTAACAATGCTAAGTTGCGTATTTGTCTATTACAAGTTCACAACTTCAAATTATAATTTGCAATAATAATTAGAAGCTATCAATTGTAAGTTCTGTATTTGACAATTACAAGTTCAGATCTTCAAGTTATAATTTGCACTAATAATTTGTATTTAACAATTAGAAGTTCTGTATTTGACTATTACAAGTTCAGATCTTCAAATAATTATTTGCAATCTTAGTTTTAATTTAACAATTTGAAGTTCTGTATTTACCTATTACAAGTTCAGATCTTCAAGTTATAATTTGCACTAATAATTTGTATTTAACAATTAGAAGTTCTGTATTTGACTATTAGCAGTTCAGATCTTCAAGTTATAATTTACAATAATAATTAGAAGCTATCAATTTTAAGTGCTGTATTTGACAATTACTAGTTCAGATCTTCAAGTTATAATTTGCACTAATAATTTGTATTTAACAATTAGAAGTTCTGTATTTGACAATTACTAGTTCAGATCTTCTAGTTATAATTTGAAATAATAATTTGTATTTAACAAATCTAAGTTCTGTAATTCACTATTACAAGTTCAGATCTTCAAGTTATAATATGCAATAATAATTAGAAGCTATCAAATTTAAGTTCTGTATTTGACAATTACAAGTTCAGATCTTCAAGTTATAATTTGCACTATTAATTTGTATTTAACAAATCGAAGTTCTGTATTTGACTATTACAAGTTCAGATCTTCAAGTTATAATTTGAATTATAATTATAAGCTATGAATTTTAAGTTCTGTATTTGACAATTACAAGTACAGATCTTCAAATTATTATTTGCAATAATAATTAGAAGCTATCAATTTTAAGTTCTGCATTTGACAATTACAAGTTCAGATCTTCAATTTATTATTTGTAATAATAATTAGAAGCTATCAATTTTAAGTTCTGTATTTGACAATTACTAGTTCAGATCTTCAAGTTATAATTTGCAATAATAATTAGAAGCTATCAATTTTAAGTTCTGTATTTGACAATTACTAGTTCAGATCTTCAAGTTATAATTTGAAATAATAATTTGAATTTAACAAATCTAAGTTCTGTAATTCACTATTACAAGTTCAGATCTTCAAGTTATAATTTACAATAATAATTAGAAGCTATCAATTTTAAGTGCTGTATTTGACAATTACTAGTTCAGATCTTCAAGTTATAATTTGCACTAATAATTTGTATTTAACAATTAGAAGTTCTGTATTTGACAATTACAAGTTCAGATCTTCAAGTTATAATTTGCACAAATAATTTGTATTTAACAATTCGAAGTTCTGTATTTGACTATTACAAGTTCAGATCTTCAAGTTATAATTTGAATTATAATTATAAGCTATCAATTATAAGTTCTGTATTTGACAATTACAAGTACAGATCTTCAAATTATTATTTGCAATAATAATTAGAAGCTATCAATTTTAAGTTCTGGATTTGACAATTACAAGTTCAGATCTTCAAGTTATTATTTGCAATAATAATTAGAAGCTATTAATTTTAAGTTCTGTATTTGACAATTACAAGTTCAGATCTTCAAGTTATAATTTGAAATAATAATTAGAAGCTATCAATTTTAAGTTCTGGATTTGACAATTACAAGTTCAGATCTTCAAGTTATAATTTACAATAATAATTAGAAGCTATCAATTTTAAGTTCTGTATTTGACAATTACAAGTTCAGATCTACAAGTTATAATTTGCACTAATAATTTGTATTTAACAATTAGAAGTTCTGTATTTGACAATTACAAGTTCAGATCTTCAAGTTATAATTAGAAATAATAATTAGAAGCTATCAATTTTAAGTTCTGTATTTGACAATTACAAGTTCAGATCTTCAAGTTATAATTTGCAATAATAATTAGAAGCTATCAATTTTAAGTTCTGTATTTGACAATTACTAGTTCAGATCTTCAAGTTATAATTTGAAATAATAATTTGAATTTAACAAATCTAAGTTCTGTAATTCACTATTACAAGTTCAGATCTTCAAGTTATAATTTACAATAATAATTAGAAGCTATCAATTTTAAGTTCTGTATTTGACAATTACAAGTTCAGATCTTCAAGTTATAATTTGCACTAATAATTTGTATTTAACAATTAGAAGTTGTGTATTTGACAATTACAAGTTCAGATCTTCAAGTTATAATTTGCAATAATAATTAGAAGCTATCAATTTTAAGTTCTGTATTTGACAATTACAAGTTCAGATCTTCAAGTTATAATTTGCACTAATAATTTGTATTTAACAATTAGAAGTTCTGTATTTGACAATTACAAGTTCAGATCTTCAAGTTATAATTTGCAATAATAATTAGAAGCTATCAATTCTAAGTTCTGTATTTGACAATTACTAGTTCAGATCTTCAAGTTATAATTTGCACTAATAATTTGTATTTAACAATTAGCAGTTCTGTATTTGACTATTACAAGTTCAGATCTTCGAATTATTATTTGCAATCTTAGTTTGAATTCAATAATTCGAAGTTCTGTATTTACCTATTACAGGTTCAGATCTTCAAGTTATAATTTGCAATCACAATTTGTATTTAACAATGCTAAGTTGCGTATTTGTCTATTACAAGTTCAGATCTTCAAATTATAATTTGCAATAATAATTAGAAGCTATCAATTTTAAGTTCTGTATTTGACAATTACAAGTTCAGATCTTCAAGTTATTATTTGCAATAATAATGAGAAGCTATCAATTTTAAGTTCTGTATTTGACAATTACAAGTTCAGATCTTCAAGTTATAATTTACAATAATAATTAGAAGCTAATAATTTTAAGTTCTGTATTTCACAATTACAAGTTCAGATCTTCAAGTTATAATTTACAATAATAATTAGAAGCTATCAATTTTAAGTTCTGTATTTGACAATTACAAGTTCAGATCTTCAAGTTATAATTTGTAATAATAATTAGAAGCTATTAATTTTAAGTTCTGTATTTGACAATTACAAGTTCATATCTTCAAGTTATAATTTGAAATAATAATTAGAAGCTATGAATTTTATGTTCTGTATTTGACAATTACAAGTTCAGATCTTCAAGTTATAATTTGCAATAATAATTAGAAGCTATCAATTTTAAATGCTGTATTTGACAATTACAAGTACAGATATTCAAATTATTATTTGCAATAATAATTAGAAGCTATCAATTTTAAGTTCTGCATTTGACAATTTCAAGTTCAGATCTTCAAGTTATTATTTGCAATAATAATTAGAAGCTATTAATTTTAAGTTCTGTATTTGACAATTACAAGTTCAGAACTTCAAGTTATAATTTGAAATAATAATTAGAAGCTATCAATTTTAAGTTCTGTATTTGACAATTACAAGTTCAGATCTTCAAGTTATAATTTGCTATTGCAAATTATAACTAGAAGCTATCAATTTTAAGTTCTGTATTTGACAATTACTAGTTCAGATCTTCAAGTTATAATTTGAATTAATAATTTGAATTTAACAAATCTAAGTTCTGTAATTCACTATTACAAGTTCAGATCTTCAAGTTATAATTTCCAATAATAATTAGAAGCTATCAATTTTAAGTGCTGTATTTGACAATTACTACTTCAGATCTTCAAGTTATAATTTGCACTAATAATTTGTATTTAACAATTAGAAGTTCTGTATTTGACAATTACAAGTTCAGATCTTCAAGTTATAATTTGCACTAATAATTTGTATTTAACAATTAGAAGTTCAGTATTTGACTATTACAAGTTCAGATCTTCAAGTTATAATTTGAATTATAATTATAAGCTATCAATTTTAAGTTCTGTATTTGACAATTACAAGTACAGATCTTCAAATTATTATTTGCAATAACAATTAGAAGCTATCAATTTTTAGTTCTGTATTTGACAATTACAAGTTCAGATCTACAAGTTATAATTTACAATAATAATTAGAAGCTATCAATTTTAAGTTCTGTATTTGACAATTACAAGTTCAGATCTTCAAGTTATAATTTGAAATAATAATTAGAAGCTATCAATTTTAAGTTCTGTATTTGACAATTACAAGTTCAGATCTTCAAGTTATAATTTGCAATAATAATTTGAAGCTATCAATTTTAAGTTCTGTATTTGACAATTACTAGTTCAGATCTTCAAGTTATAATTAGAAATAATAATTTGAATTTGACAAATCTAAGTTCTGTAATTCACTATTACAAGTTCAGATCTTCAAGTTATAATTTACAATAATAATTATAAGCTATCAATTTTAAGTTCTGTATTTGACAATTACAAGTTCAGATCTTCAAGTTATATTTTGCACTAATAATTTGTATTTAACAATTAGAAGTTCTATATTTGACTATTACAAGTTCAGATCTTCAAATAATTATTTGCAATCTTAGTTTTAATTTAACAATTTGAAGTTCGGTATTAGACTATTACAAGCTCAGATCTTCAAGTTATAATTTGCACTAATAATTTGTATTTAACAATTTTAAGTTCTGTATTTGACAATTACAAGTTCAGATCTTCAAGTTATAATTTGCACTAATAATTTGTATTTAACAATTAGAAGTTCTATATTTGACTATTACAAGTTCAGATCTTCAAATAATTATTTGCAATCTTAGTTTTAATTTAACAATTTGAAGTTCGGTATTAGACTATTACAAGCTCAGATCTTCAAGTTATAATTTGCACTAATAATTTGTATTTAACAATTTTAAGTTCTGTATTTGACAATTACAAGTTCAGATCTTCAAGTTATAATTTGCACTAATAATTTGTATTTAACAATTAGAAGTTGTGTATTTGACAATTACAAGTTCAGATCTTCAAGTTATAATTTGCAATAATAATTAGAAGCTATCAATTTTGCGTTCTGTATTTGACAATTACAAATTCAGATTTTCAAGTTATAATTTGCACTAATAATTTGTATTTAACAATTAGAAGTTCTGTATTTGACAATTACAAGTTCAGATCTTCAAGTTATAATTTGCAATAATAATTAGAAGCTATCATTTTTAAGTTCTGTATTTGACAATTACTAGTTCAGATCTTCAAGTTATAATTTGCACTAATAATTTGTATTTAACAATTAGCAGCTCTGTATTTGACTATTACAAGTTCAGATCTTCGAATTATTATTTGCAATCTTAGTTTGAATTTAATAATTCGAAGTTCTGTATTTACCTATTACAGGTTCAGATCTTCAAGTTATAATTTGCAATCACAATTTGTATTTAACAATGCTAAGTTGCGTATTTGTCTATTACAAGTTCAGATCTTCAAATTATAATTTGCAATAATAATTAGAAGCTATCAATTTTAAGTTCTGTATTTGACAATTACAAGTTCAGATCTTCAAGTTATTATTTGCAATAATAATGAGAAGCTATCAATTTTAAGTTCTGTATTTGACAATTACAAGTTCAGATCTTCAAGTTATAATTTACAATAATAATTAGAAGCTAATAATTTTAAGTTCTGTATTTCACAATTACAAGTTCAGATCTTCAAGTTATAATTTACAATAATAATTAGAAGCTATCAATTTTAAGTTCTGTATTTGACAATTACAAGTTCAGATCTTCAAGTTATAATTTGTAATAATAATTAGAAGCTATTAATTTTAAGTTCTGTATTTGACAATTACAAGTTCATATCTTCAAGTTATAATTTGAAATAATAATTAGAAGCTATGAATTTTATGTTCTGTATTTGACAATTACAAGTTCAGATCTTCAAGTTATAATTTGCAATAATAATTAGAAGCTATCAATTTTAAATGCTGTATTTGACAATTACAAGTACAGATATTCAAATTATTATTTGCAATAATAATTAGAAGCTATCAATTTTAAGTTCTGCATTTGACAATTTCAAGTTCAGATCTTCAAGTTATTATTTGCAATAATAATTAGAAGCTATTAATTTTAAGTTCTGTATTTGACAATTACAAGTTCAGATCTTCAAGTTATAATTTGAAATAATAATTAGAAGCTATCAATTTTAAGTTCTGTATTTGACAATTACAAGTTCAGATCTTCAAGTTATAATTTGCTATTGCAAATTATAACTAGAAGCTATCAATTTTAAGTTCTGTATTTGACAATTACTAGTTCAGATCTTCAAGTTATAATTTGAATTAATAATTTGAATTTAACAAATCTAAGTTCTGTAATTCACTATTACAAGTTCAGATCTTCAAGTTATAATTTCCAATAATAATTAGAAGCTATCAATTTTAAGTGCTGTATTTGACAATTACTACTTCAGATCTTCAAGTTATAATTTGCACTAATAATTTGTATTTAACAATTAGAAGTTCTGTATTTGACAATTACAAGTTCAGATCTTCAAGTTATAATTTGCACTAATAATTTGTATTTAACAATTAGAAGTTCAGTATTTGACTATTACAAGTTCAGATCTTCAAGTTATAATTTGAATTATAATTATAAGCTATCAATTTTAAGTTCTGTATTTGACAATTACAAGTACAGATCTTCAAATTATTATTTGCAATAACAATTAGAAGCTATCAATTTTTAGTTCTGTATTTGACAATTACAAGTTCAGATCTACAAGTTATAATTTACAATAATAATTAGAAGCTATCAATTTTAAGTTCTGTATTTGACAATTACAAGTTCAGATCTTCAAGTTATAATTTGAAATAATAATTAGAAGCTATCAATTTTAAGTTCTGTATTTGACAATTACAAGTTCAGATCTTCAAGTTATAATTTGCAATAATAATTTGAAGCTATCAATTTTAAGTTCTGTATTTGACAATTACTAGTTCAGATCTTCAAGTTATAATTAGAAATAATAATTTGAATTTGACAAATCTAAGTTCTGTAATTCACTATTACAAGTTCAGATCTTCAAGTTATAATTTACAATAATAATTATAAGCTATCAATTTTAAGTTCTGTATTTGACAATTACAAGTTCAGATCTTCAAGTTATATTTTGCACTAATAATTTGTATTTAACAATTAGAAGTTCTATATTTGACTATTACAAGTTCAGATCTTCAAATAATTATTTGCAATCTTAGTTTTAATTTAACAATTTGAAGTTCGGTATTAGACTATTACAAGCTCAGATCTTCAAGTTATAATTTGCACTAATAATTTGTATTTAACAATTTTAAGTTCTGTATTTGACAATTACAAGTTCAGATCTTCAAGTTATAATTTGCACTAATAATTTGTATTTAACAATTAGAAGTTCTATATTTGACTATTACAAGTTCAGATCTTCAAATAATTATTTGCAATCTTAGTTTTAATTTAACAATTTGAAGTTCGGTATTAGACTATTACAAGCTCAGATCTTCAAGTTATAATTTGCACTAATAATTTGTATTTAACAATTTTAAGTTCTGTATTTGACAATTACAAGTTCAGATCTTCAAGTTATAATTTGCACTAATAATTTGTATTTAACAATTAGAAGTTGTGTATTTGACAATTACAAGTTCAGATCTTCAAGTTATAATTTGCAATAATAATTAGAAGCTATCAATTTTGCGTTCTGTATTTGACAATTACAAATTCAGATTTTCAAGTTATAATTTGCACTAATAATTTGTATTTAACAATTAGAAGTTCTGTATTTGACAATTACAAGTTCAGATCTTCAAGTTATAATTTGCAATAATAATTAGAAGCTATCATTTTTAAGTTCTGTATTTGACAATTACTAGTTCAGATCTTCAAGTTATAATTTGCACTAATAATTTGTATTTAACAATTAGCAGCTCTGTATTTGACTATTACAAGTTCAGATCTTCGAATTATTATTTGCAATCTTAGTTTGAATTTAATAATTCGAAGTTCTGTATTTACCTATTACAGGTTCAGATCTTCAAGTTATAATTTGCAATCACAATTTGTATTTAACAATGCTAAGTTGCGTATTTGTCTATTACAAGTTCAGATCTTCAAATTATAATTTGCAATAATAATTAGAAGCTATCAATTTTAAGTTCTGTATTTGACAATTACAAGTTCAGATCTTCAAGTTATTATTTGCAATAATAATAAGAAGCTATCAATTTTAAGTTCTGTATTTGACAATTACAAGTTCAGATCTTCAAGTTATAATTTACAATAATAATTAGAAGCTAATAATTTTAAGTTCTGTATTTCACAATTACAAGTTCAGATCTTCAAGTTATAATTTACAATAATAATTAGAAGCTATCAATTTTAAGTTCTGTATTTGACAATTACTAGTTCAGATCTTCACGTTATAATTTGCACTAATAATTTGTATTTAACAATTTGAAGTTCTGTATTTGACAATTACAAGTTCAGATCTTCAAGTTATAATTTGCAATAATAATTAGAAGCTATTAATTTTAAGTTCTGTATTTGACAATTACAAGTTCAGATCTTCAAGTTATTATTTGAAATAATAATTAGAAGCTATGAATTTTATGTTCTGTATTTGACAATTACAAGTTCAGATCTTCAAGTTATAATTTGCAATAATAATTAGAAGCTATCAATTTTAAATGCTGTATTTGACAATTACAAGTACAGATATTCAAATTATTATTTGCAATAATAATTAGAAGCTATCAATTTTAAGTTCTGCATTTGGCAATTTCAAGTTCAGATCTTCAAGTTATTATTTGCAATAATAATTAGAAGCTATTAATTTTAAGTTCTGTATTTGACAATTACAAGTTCAGATCTTCAAGTTATTATTTGCAATAATAATAAGAAGCTATCAATTTTAAGTTCTGTATTTGACAATTACAAGTTCAGATCTTCAAGTTATAATTTGCAATAATAATTAGAAGCTATCAATTTTAAGTTCTGTATTTGACAATTACTAGTTCAGATCTACAAGTTATTATTTGCAATAATAATAAGAAGCTATCAATTTTAAGTTCTGTATTTGACAATTACAAGTTCAGATCTTCAAGTTATAATTTACAATAATAATTAGAAGCTAATAATTTTAAGTTCTGTATTTCACAATTACAAGTTCAGATCTTCAAGTTATAATTTACAATAATAATTAGAAGCTATCAATTTTAAGTTCTGTATTTGACAATTACTAGTTCAGATCTTCACGTTATAATTTGCACTAATAATTTGTATTTAACAATTAGAAGTTCTGTATTTGCCAATTACAAGTTCAGATCTTCAAGTTGTAATTTGCAATAATAATTAGAAGCTATTAATTTTAAGTTCTGTATTTGACAATTACAAGTTCAGATCTTCAAGTTATAATTTGAAATAATAATTAGAAGCTATCAATTTTAAGTTCTGTATTTGACAATTACAAGTTCAGATCTTCAAGTTATAATTTGCAATAATAATTAGAAGCTATCAATTTTAAGTTCTGTATTTGACAATTACTAGTTCAGATCTACAAGTTATAATTTGAATTAATAATTTGAATTTAACAAATCTAAGTTCTGTAATTCACTATTACAAGTTCAGATCTTCAAGTTATAATTTCCAATAATAATTAGAAGCTATCAATTTTAAGTGCTGTATTTGACAATTACTACTTCAGATCTTCAAGTTATAACTTGCACTAATAATTTGTATTTAACAATTAGAAGTTCTTTATTTGACAATTACAAGTTCAGATCTTCAAGTTATAATTTGCACTAATAATTTGTATTTAACAATTAGAAGTTCTGTATTTTACTATTACAAGTTCAGATCTTCAAATTATTATTTGCAATCTTAGTTAGAATTTAACCATTCGAAGTTCTGTATTTGACAATTACAAGTTCAGATCTTCAAGTTATAATTTGAAATAATAATTAGTAGCTATCAATTTTAAGTTCTGTATTTGACAATTACAAGTTCAGATCTTCAAGTTATAATTTGCAATAATAATTAGAAGCTATCAATTTTAAGTTCTGTATTTGACAATTACTAGTTCAGATCTTCAAGTTATAATTTGAAATAATAATTTGAATTTAACAAATCTAAGTTCTGTAATTCACTATTACAAGATCAGATCTTCAAGTTATAATTTACAATAATAATTAGAAGCTATCAATTTTAAGTTCTGTATTTGACAATTACAAGTTCAGATCTTCAAGTTATAATTTGCACTAATAATTTGTATTTAACAATTAGAAGTTCTGTATTTGACAATTACAAGTTCAGATCTTCAAGTTATAATTTGCAATAATAATTAGAAGCTATCAATTTTAAGTTCTGTATTTGACAATTACAAGTTCAGATCTTCAAGTTATAATTTACAATAATAATTAGAAGCAATTTTAAGTTCTGTATTTGACAATTACAAGTTCAGATCTTCAAGTTATAATTTGCACTAATAATTTGTATTTAACAATTAGAAGTTGTGTATTTGACAATTACAAGTTCAGATCTTCAAGTTATAATTTGCAATAATAATTAGAAGCTATCAATTCTAAGTTCTGTATTTGACAATTACTAGTTCAGATCTTCAAGTTATAATTTGCACTAATAATTTGTATTTAACAATTAGCAGTTCTGTATTTGACTATTACAAGTTCAGATCTTCGAATTATTATTTGCAATCTTAGTTTGAATTCAATAATTCGAAGTTCTGTATTTACCTATTACAGGTTCAGATCTTCAAGTTATAATTTGCAATCACAATTTGTATTTAACAATGCTAAGTTGCGTATTTGTCTATTACAAGTTCAGATCTTCAAATTATAATTTGCAATAATAATTAGAAGCTATCAATTTTAAGTTCTGTATTTGACAATTACAAGTTCAGATCTTCAAGTTATTATTTGCAATAATAATAAGAAGCTATCAATTTTAAGTTCTGTATTTGACAATTACAAGTTCAGATCTTCAAGTTATAATTTACAATAATAATTAGAAGCTAATAATTTTAAGTTCTGTATTTCACAATTACAAGTTCAGATCTTCAAGTTATAATTTACAATAATAATTAGAAGCTATTAATTTTAAGTTCTGTATTTGACAATTACAAGTTCAGATCTTCAAGTTATAATTTGAAATAATAATTAGAAGCTATCAATTTTAAGTTCTGTATTTGACAATTACAAGTTCAGATCTTCAAGTTATAATTTGCTATTGCAAATTATAACTAGAAGCTATCAATTTTAAGTTCTGTATTTGACAATTACTAGTTCAGATCTTCAAGTTATAATTTGAATTAATAATTTGAATTTAACAAATCTAAGTTCTGTAATTCACTATTACAAGTTCAGATCTTCAAGTTATAATTTCCAATAATAATTAGAAGCTATCAATTTTAAGTGCTGTATTTGACAATTACTACTTCAGATCTTCAAGTTATAATTTGCACTAATAATTTGTATTTAACAATTAGAAGTTCTGTATTTGACAATTACAAGTTCAGATCTTCAAGTTATAATTTGCACTAATAATTTGTATTTAACAATTAGAAGTTCAGTATTTGACTATTACAAGTTCAGATCTTCAAGTTATAATTTGAATTATAATTATAAGCTATCAATTTTAAGTTCTGTATTTGACAATTACAAGTACAGATCTTCAAATTATTATTTGCAATAACAATTAGAAGCTATCAATTTTTAGTTCTGTATTTGACAATTACAAGTTCAGATCTACAAGTTATAATTTACAATAATAATTAGAAGCTATCAATTTTAAGTTCTGTATTTGACAATTACAAGTTCAGATCTTCAAGTTATAATTTGAAATAATAATTAGAAGCTATCAATTTTAAGTTCTGTATTTGACATTTACAAGTTCAGATCTTCAAGTTATAATTTGCAATAATAATTTGAAGCTATCAATTTTAAGTTCTGTATTTGACAATTACTAGTTCAGATCTTCAAGTTATAATTAGAAATAATAATTTGAATTTGACAAATCTAAGTTCTGTAATTCACTATTACAAGTTCAGATCTTCAAGTTATAATTTACAATAATAATTATAAGCTATCAATTTTAAGTTCTGTATTTGACAATTACAAGTTCAGATCTTCAAGTTATATTTTGCACTAATAATTTGTATTTAACAATTAGAAGTTCTATATTTGACTATTACAAGTTCAGATCTTCAAATAATTATTTGCAATCTTAGTTTTAATTTAACAATTTGAAGTTCTGTATTAGACTATTACAAGCTCAGATCTTCAAGTTATAATTTGCACTAATAATTTGTATTTAACAATTTTAAGTTCTGTATTTGACAATTACTAGTTCAGATCTTCAAGTTATAATTTGAAATAATAATTTGAATTTAACAAATCTAAGTTCTGTAATTCACTATTACAAGTTCAGATCTTCAAGTTATAATTTACAATAATAATTAGAAGCTATCAATTTTAAGTTCTGTATTTGACAATTACAAGTTCAGATCTTCAAGTTATAATTTGCACTAATAATTTGTATTTAACAATTAGAAGTTGTGTATTTGACAATTACAAGTTCAGATCTTCAAGTTATAATTTGCAATAATAATTAGAAGCTATCAATTTTAAGTTCTGTATTTGACAATTACAAATTCAGATTTTCAAGTTATAATTTGCACTAATAATTTGTATTTAACAATTAGAAGTTCTGTATTTGACAATTACAAGTTCAGATTTTCAAGTTATAATTTGCAATAATAATTAGAAGCTATCATTTTTAAGTTCTGTATTTGACAATTACCAGTTCAGATCTTCAAGTTATAATTTGCACTAATAATTTGTATTTAACAATTAGCAGCTCTGTATTTGACTATTACAAGTTCAGATCTTCGAATTATTATTTGCAATCTTAGTTTGAATTTAATAATTCGAAGTTCTGTATTTACCTATTACAGGTTCAGATCTTCAAGTTATAATTTGCAATCACAATTTGTATTTAACAATGCTAAGTTGCGTATTTGTCTATTACAAGTTCAGATCTTCAAATTATAATTTGCAATAATAATTAGAAGCTATCAATTTTAAGTTCTGTATTTGACAATTACAAGTTCAGATCTTCAAGTTATTATTTGCAATAATAATAAGAAGCTATCAATTTTAAGTTCTGTATTTGACAATTACAAGTTCAGATCTTCAAGTTATAATTTACAATAATAATTAGAAGCTAATAATTTTAAGTTCTGTATTTCACAATTACAAGTTCAGATCTTCAAGTTATAATTTACAATAATAATTAGAAGCTATCAATTTTAAGTTCTGTATTTGACAATTACTAGTTCAGATCTTCACGTTATAATTTGCACTAATAATTTGTATTTAACAATTAGAAGTTCTGTATTTGACAATTACAAGTTCAGATCTTCAAGTTATAATTTGCAATAATAATTAGAAGCTATCAATTTCAAGATCTGTATTTGACAATTACAAGTTCAGATCTTCAAGTTATAATTTGCAATAATAATTAGAAGCTATTAATTTTAAGTTCTGTATTTGACAATTACAAGTTCAGATCTTCAAGTTATAATTTGAAATAATAATTAGAAGCTATGAATTTTATGTTCTGTATTTGACAATTACAAGTTCAGATCTTCAAGTTATAATTTGCAATAATAATTAGAAGCTATCAATTTTAAGTGCTGTATTTGACAATTACTACTTCAGATCTTCAAGTTATAACTTGCACTAATAATTTGTATTTAACAATTAGAAGTTCTTTATTTGACAATTACAAGTTCAGATCTTCAAGTTATAATTTGCACTAATAATTTGTATTTAACAATTAGAAGTTCTGTATTTGACAATTACAAGTTCAGATCTTCAAGTTATAATTTGCAATAATAATTAGAAGCTATCAATTTTAAGTTCTGTATTTGACCATTACAAGTTCAGATCTTCAAGTTATAATATGCACTAATAATTTGTATTTAACAATTAGAAGTTCTTTATTTGACAATTACAAGTTCAGATCTTCAAGTTATAATTTGCAATAATAATTAGAAGCTATCAATTTTAAGTTCTGTATTTGACAATTACTAGTTCAGATCTTCAAGTTATAATTTGCAATCACAATTTGTATTTAACAATGCTAAGTTGCGTATTTGTCTATTACAAGTTCAGATCTTCAAGTTATAATTTGCAATAATAATTAGAAGCTATCAATTTTAAGTTCCGTATTTGACAATTACAAGTTCAGATCTTCAAGTTATTATTTGCAATAATAATTAGAAGCTATCAATTTTAAGTTCTGTATTTGACAATTACAAGTTCAGATCTTCAAGTTATAATTTACAATAATAATTAGAAGCTAATAATTTTAAGTTCTGTATTTCACAATGACAAGTTCAGATCTTCAAGTTATAATTTGCAATAATAATTAGAAGCTATCAATTTTAAGTTCTGTATTTAACAATTATTAGTTCAGATCTTCAAGTTATAATTAGAAATAATAATTTGAATTTAACAAATCTAAGTTCTGTAATTCACTATTACAAGTTCAGATCTTCAAGTTATAATTTGCAATAATAATTAGAAGCTATCAATTTCAAGATCTGTATTTGACAATTACAAGTTCAGATCTTCAAGTTATAATTTGCAATAATAATTAGAAGCTATTAATTTTAAGTTCTGTATTTGACAATTACAAGTTCAGATCTTCAAGTTATAATTTGAAATAATAATTAGAAGCTATGAATTTTATGTTCTGTATTTGACAATTACAAGTTCAGATCTTCAAGTTATAATTTGCAATAATAATTAGAAGCTATCAATTTTAAGTGCTGTATTTGACAATTACTAGTTCAGATCTTCAAGTTATAATTTGCACTAATAATTTGTATTTAACAATTAGAAGTTCTGTATTTGACAATTACAAGTTCAGATCTTCAAGTTATAATTTGCACTAATAATTTCTATTTAACAATTCGAAGTTCTGTATTTGACTATTACAAGTTCAGATCTTCAAGTTATAATTTGCAATAATAATTAGAAGCTATCAATTTTAAATGCTGTATTTGACAATTACAAGTACAGATATTCAAATTATTATTTGCAATAATAATTAGAAGCTATCAATTTTAAGTTCTGCATTTGACAATTTCAAGTTCAGATCTTCAAGTTATTATTTGCAATAATAATTAGAAGCTATTAATTTTAAGTTCTGTATTTGACAATTACAAGTTCAGATCTTCAAGTTATAATTTGAAATAATAATTAGAAGCTATCAATTTTTAGTTCTGTATTTGACAATTACAAGTTCAGATCTTCAAGTTATAATTTGAAATAATAATTAGAAGCTATCAATTTTAAGTTCTGTATTTGACAGTTACATGTTCAGATCTTCAAGTTATAATTTGCAATAATAATTAGAAGCTATCAATTTTAAGTGCTGTATTTGACAATTACTACTTCAGATCTTCAAGTTATAATTTGCACTAATAATTTGTATTTAACAATTAGAAGTTCTGTATTTGACAATTACAAGTTCAGATCTTCAAGTTATAATTTGCACTAATAATTAGAAGCTATTAATTTTAAGTTCTGTATTTGACAATTACAAGTTCAGATCTTCAAGTTATAATTTGAAATAATAATTAGAAGCTATCAATTTTTAGTTCTGTATTTGACAATTACAAGTTCAGATCTTCAAGTTATAATTTGAAATAATAACTAGAAGCTATCAATTTTAAGTTCTGTATTTGACAATTACTAGTTCAGATCTTCAAGTTATAATTTGAATTAATAATTTGAATTTAACAAATCTAAGTTCTGTAATTCACTATTACAAGTTCAGATCTTCAAGTTATAATTTCCAATAATAATTAGAAGCTATCAATTTTAAGTGCTGTATTTGACAATTACTACTTCAGATCTTCAAGTTATAATTTGCACTAATAATTTGTATTTAACAATTAGAAGTTCTGTATTTGACAATTACAAGTTCAGATCTTCAAGTTATAATTTGCACTAATAATTTGTATTTAACAATTAGAAGTTCAGTATTTGACAATTACAAGTTCAGATCTTCAAGTTATAATTTGAATTATAATTATAAGCTATCAATTTTAAGTTCTGTATTTGACAATTACAAGTACAGATCTTCAAATTATTATTTGCAATAACAATTAGAAGCTATCAATTTTTAGTTCTGTATTTGACAATTACAAGTTCAGATCTACAAGTTATAATTTACAATAATAATTAGAAGCTATCAATTTTAAGTTCTGTATTTGACAATTACAAGTTCAGATCTTCAAGTTATAATTTGAAATAATAATTAGAAGCTATCAATTTTAAATTCTGTAATTGACAGTTACAAGTTCAGATCTTCAAGTTATAATTTGCAATAATAATTAGAAGCTATCAATTTTAAGTTCTGTATTTGACAATTACTAGTTCAGATCTTCAAGTTATAATTAGAAATAATAATTTGAATTTGACAAATCTAAGTTCTGTAATTCACTATTACAAGTTCAGATCTTCAAGTTATAATTTACAATAATAATTATAAGCTATCAATTTTAAGTTCTGTATTTGACAATTACAAGTTCAGATCTTCAAGTTATATTTTGCACTAATAATTTGTATTTAACAATTAGAAGTTCTATATTTGACTATTACAAGTTCAGATCTTCAAATAATTATTTGCAATCTTAGTTTTAATTTAACAATTTGAAGTTCTGTATTTGACTATTACAAGCTCAGATCTTCAAGTTATAATTTGCACTAATAATTAGTATTTAACAATTTTAAGTTCTGTATTTGACAATTACTAGTTCAGATCTTCAAGTTATAATTTGAAATAATAATTTGAATTTAACAAATCTAAGTTCTGTAATTCACTATTACAAGTTCAGATCTTCAAGTTATAATTTACAATAATAATTAGAAGCTATCAATTTTAAGTTCTGTATTTGACAATTACAAGTTCAGATCTTCAAGTTATAATTTGCACTAATAATTTGTATTTAACAATTAGAAGTTGTGTATTTGACAATTACAAGTTCAGATCTTCAAGTTATAATTTGCAATAATAATTAGAAGCTATCAATTTTAAGTTCTGTATTTGACAATTACAAGTTCAGATTTTCAAGTTATAATTTGCACTAATAATTTGTATTTAACAATTAGAAGTTCTGTATTTGACAATTACAAGTTCAGATCTTCAAGTTATAATTTGCAATAATAATTAGAAGCTATCAATTTTAAGTTCTGTATTTGACAATTACTAGTTCAGATCTTCAAGTTATAATTAGAAATAATAATTTGAATTTGACAAATCTAAGTTCTGTAATTCACTATTACAAGTTCAGATCTTCAAGTTATAATTTACAATAATAATTATAAGCTATCAATTTTAAGTTCTGTATTTGACAATTACAAGTTCAAATCTTCAAGTTATAATTTGAATTATAATTATAAGCTATCAATTTTAAGTTCTGTATTTGACAATTACAAGTACAGATCTTCAAATTATTATTTGCAATAACAATTAGAAGCTATCAATTTTTAGTTCTGTATTTGACAATTACAAGTTCAGATCTACAAGTTATAATTTACAATAATAATTAGAAGCTATCAATTTTAAGTTCTGTATTTGACAATTACAAGTTCAGATCTTCAAGTTATAATTTGAAATAATAATTAGAAGCTATCAATTTTAAGTTCTGTAATTGACAGTTACAAGTTCAGATCTTCAAGTTATAATTTGCAATAATAATTAGAAGCTATCAATTTTAAGTTCTGTATTTGACAATTACTAGTTCAGATCTTCAAGTTATAATTAGAAATAATAATTTGAATTTGACAAATCTAAGTTCTGTAATTCACTATTACAAGTTCAGATCTTCAAGTTATAATTTACAATAATAATTATAAGCTATCAATTTTAAGTTCTGTATTTGACAATTACAAGTTCAGATCTTCAAGTTATATTTTGCACTAATAATTTGTATTTAACAATTAGAAGTTCTATATTTGACTATTACAAGTTCAGATCTTCAAATAATTATTTGCAATCTTAGTTTTAATTTAACAATTTGAAGTTCTGTATTTGACTATTACAAGCTCAGATCTTCAAGTTATAATTTGCACTAATAATTTGTATTTAACAATTTTAAGTTCTGTATTTGACAATTACTAGTTCAGATCTTCAAGTTATAATTTGAAATAATAATTTGAATTTAACAAATCTAAGTTCTGTAATTCACTATTACAAGTTCAGATCTTCAAGTTATAATTTACAATAATAATTAGAAGCTATCAATTTTAAGTTCTGTATTTGACAATTACAAGTTCAGATCTTCAAGTTATAATTTGCACTAATAATTTGTATTTAACAATTAGAAGTTGTGTATTTGACAATTACAAGTTCAGATCTTCAAGTTATAATTTGCAATAATAATTAGAAGCTATCAATTTTAAGTTCTGTATTTGACAATTACTAGTTCAGATTTTCAAGTTATAATTTGCACTAATAATTTGTATTTAACAATTAGAAGTTCTGTATTTGACAATTACAAGTTCAGATCTTCAAGTTATAATTTGCAATAATAATTAGAAGCTATCAATTTTAAGTTCTGTATTTGACAATTACTAGTTCAGATCTTCAAGTTATAATTTGCACTAATAATTTGTATTTAACAATTAGCAGTTCTGTATTTGACTATTACAAGTTCAGATCTTCGAATTATTATTTGCAATCTTAGTTTGAATTTAATAATTCGAAGTTCTGTATTTACCTATTACAGGTTCAGATCTTCAAGTTATAATTTGCAATCACAATTTGTATTTAACAATGCTAAGTTGCGTATTTGTCTATTACTAGTTCAGATCTTCAAATTATAATTTGCAATAATAATTAGAAGCTATCAATTTTAAGTTCTGTATTTGACAATTACAAGTTCAGATCTTCAAGTTATTATTTGCAATAATAATAAGAAGCTATCAATTTTAAGTTCTGTATTTGACAATTACAAGTTCAGATCTTCAAGTTATAATTTACAATAATAATTAGAAGCTAATAATTTTAAGTTCTGTATTTCACAATTACAAGTTCAGATCTTCAAGTTATAATTTACAATAATAATTAGAAGCTATCAATTTTAAGTTCTGTATTTGACAATTACTAGTTCAGATCTTCACGTTATAATTTGCACTAATAATTTGTATTTAACAATTAGAAGTTCTGTATTTGACAATTACAAGTTCAGATCTTCAAGTTATAATTTGCAATAATAATTAGAAGCTATTAATTTTAAGTTCTGTATTTGACAATTACAAGTTCAGATCTTCAAGTTACTATTTGAAATTATAATTAGAAGCTATGAATTTTATGTTCTGTATTTGACAATTACAAGTTCAGATCTTCAAGTTATAATTTGCAATAATAATTAGAAGCTATCAATTTTAAATGCTGTATTTGACAATTACAAGTACAGATATTCAAATTATTATTTGCAATAATAATTAGAAGCTATCAATTTTAAGTTCTGCATTTGGCAATTTCAAGTTCAGATCTTCAAGTTATTATTTGCAATAATAATTAGAAGCTATTAATTTTAAGTTCAGTATTTGACAATTACAAGTTCAGATCTACAAGTTATAATTTGCAATAATAATTAGAAGCTATCAATTTTAAGTTCTGTATTTGACAATTACTAGTTCAGATCTACAAGTTATAATTTGAATTAATAATTTGAATTTAACAAATCTAAGTTCTGTAATTCACTATTACAAGTTCAGATCTTCAAGTTATAATTTCCAATAATAATTAGAAGCTATCAATTTTAAGTGCTGTATTTGACAATTACTACTTCAGATCTTCAAGTTATAACTTGCACTAATAATTTGTATTTAACAATTAGAAGTTCTTTATTTGACAATTACAAGTTCAGATCTTCAAGTTATAATTTGCACTAATAATTTGTATTTAACAATTAGAAGTTCTGTATTTTACTATTACAAGTTCAGATCTTCAAATTATTATTTGCAATCTTAGTTTGAATTTAACCATTCGAAGTTCTGTATTTGACAATTACAAGTTCAGATCTTCAAGTTATAATTTGAAATAATAATTAGTAGCTATCAATTTTAAGTTCTGTATTTGACAATTACAAGTTCAGATCTTCAAGTTATAATTTGCAATAATAATTAGAAGCTATCAATTTTAAGTTCTGTATTTGACAATTACTAGTTCAGATCTTCAAGTTATAATTTGAAATAATAATTTGAATTTAACAAATCTAAGTTCTGTAATTCACTATTACAAGATCAGATCTTCAAGTTATAATTTACAATAATAATTAGAAGCTATCAATTTTAAGTTCTGTATTTGACAATTACAAGTTCAGATCTTCAAGTTATAATTTGCACTAATAATTTGTATTTAACAATTAGAAGTTCTGTATTTGACAATTACAAGTTCAGATCTTCAAGTTATAATTTGCAATAATAATTAGAAGCTATCAATTTTAAGTTCTGTATTTGACAATTACAAGTTCAGATCTTCAAGTTATAATTTGCACTAATAATTTGTATTTAACAATTAGAAGTTCTTTATTTGACAATTACAAGTTCAGATCTTCAAGTTATAATTTGCAATAATAATTAGAAGCTATCAATTTTAAGTTCTGTATTTGACAATTACTAGTTCAGATCTTCAAGTTATAATTTGCAATCACAATTTGTATTTAACAATGCTAAGTTGCGTATTTGTCTATTACTAGTTCAGATCTTCAAATTATAATTTGCAATAATAATTAGAAGCTATCAATTTTAAGTTCTGTATTTGACAATTACAAGTTCAGATCTTCAAGTTATTATTTGCAATAATAATAAGAAGCTATCAATTTTAAGTTCTGTATTTGACAATTACAAGTTCAGATCTTCAAGTTATAATTTACAATAATAATTAGTAGCTAATAATTTTAAGTTCTGTATTTCACAATTACAAGTTCAGATCTTCAAGTTATAATTTACAATAATAATTAGAAGCTATCAATTTTAAGTTCTGTATTTGACAATTACTAGTTCAGATCTTCACGTTATAATTTGCACTAATAATTTGTATTTAACAATTAGAAGTTCTGTATTTGACAATTACAAGTTCAGATCTTCAAGTTATAATTTGCAATAATAATTAGAAGCTATTAATTTTAAGTTCTGTATTTGACAATTACAAGTTCAGATCTTCAAGTTATTATTTGAAATAATAATTAGAAGCTATGAATTTTATGTTCTGTATTTGACAATTACAAGTTCAGATCTTCAAGTTATAATTTGCAATAATAATTAGAAGCTATCAATTTTAAATGCTGTATTTGACAATTACAAGTACAGATATTCAAATTATTATTTGCAATAATAATTAGAAGCTATCAATTTTAAGTTCTGCATTTGGCAATTTCAAGTTCAGATCTTCAAGTTATTATTTGCAATAATAATTAGAAGCTATTAATTTTAAGTTCTGTATTTGACAATTACAAGTTCAGATCTACAAGTTATAATTTGCAATAATAATTAGAAGCTATCAATTTTAAGTTCTGTATTTGACAATTACTAGTTCAGATCTACAAGTTATAATTTGAATTAATAATTTGAATTTAACAAATCTAAGTTCTGTAATTCACTATTACAAGTTCAGATCTTCAAGTTATAATTTCCAATAATAATTAGAAGCTATCAATTTTAAGTGCTGTATTTGACAATTACTACTTCAGATCTTCAAGTTATAACTAGCACTAATAATTTGTATTTAACAATTAGAAGTTCTTTATTTGACAATTACAAGTTCAGATCTTCAAGTTATAATTTGCACTAATAATTTGTATTTAACAATTAGAAGTTCTGTATTTTACTATTACAAGTTCAGATCTTCAAATTATTATTTGCAATCTTAGTTTGAATTTAGCCATTCGAAGTTCTGTATTTGACAATTACAAGTTCAGATCTTCAAGTTATAATTTGAAATAATAATTAGTAGCTATCAATTTTAAGTTCTGTATTTGACAATTACAAGTTCAGATCTTCAAGTTATAATTTGCAATAATAATTAGAAGCTATCAATTTTAAGTTCTGTATTTGACAATTACTAGTTCAGATCTTCAAGTTATAATTTGAAATAATAATTTGAATTTAACAAATCTAAGTTCTGTAATTCACTATTACAAGATCAGATCTTCAAGTTATAATTTACAATAATAATTAGAAGCTATCAATTTTAAGTTCTGTATTTGACAATTACAAGTTCAGATCTTCAAGTTATAATTTGCACTAATAATTTGTATTTAACAATTAGAAGTTCTGTATTTGACAATTACAAGTTCAGATCTTCAAGTTATAATTTGCAATAATAATTAGAAGCTATCAATTTTAAGTTCTGTATTTGACAATTACAAGTTCAGATCTTCAAGTTATAATTTGCACTAATAATTTGTATTTAACAATTAGAAGTTCTTTATTTGACAATTACAAGTTCAGATCTTCAAGTTATAATTTGCAATAATAATTAGAAGCTATCAATTTTAAGTTCTGTATTTGACAATTACTAGTTCAGATCTTCAAGTTATAATTTGCAATCACAATTTGTATTTAACAATGCTAAGTTGCGTATTTGTCTATTATAAGTTCAGATCTTCAAATTATAATTTGCAATAATAATTAGAAGCTATCAATTTTAAGTTCTGTATTTGACAATTACAAGTTCAGATCTTCAAGTTATTATTTGCAATAATAATTAGAAGCTATCAATTTTAAGTTCTGTATTTGACAATTACAAGTTCAGATCTTCAAGTTATAATTTACAATAATAATTAGAAGCTAATAATTTTAAGTTCTGTATTTCACAATTACAAGTTCAGATCTTCAAGTTATAATTTGCAATAATAATTAGAAACTATCAATTTTAAGTTCTGTATTTAACAATTATTAGTTCAGATCTTCAAGTTATAATTAGAAATAATAATTTGAATTTAACAAATCTAAGTTCTGTAATTCACTATTACAAGTTCAGATCTTCAAGTTATAATTTACAATAATAATTAGAAGCTATCAATTTCAAGATCTGTATTTGACAATTACAAGTTCAGATCTTCAAGTTATAATTTGCAATAATAATTAGAAGCTATTAATTTTAAGTTCTGTATTTGACAATTACAAGTTCAGATCTTCAAGTTATAATTTGAGATAATAATTAGAAGCTATGAATTTTATGTTCTGTATTTGACAATTACAAGTTCAGATCTTCAAGTTATAATTTGCAATAATAATTAGAAGCTATCAATTTTAAGTGCTGTATTTGACAATTACTAGTTCAGATCTTCAAGTTATAATTTGCACTAATAATTTGTATTTAACAATTAGAAGTTCTGTATTTGACAATTACAAGTTCAGATCTTCAAGTTATAATTTGCACTAATAATTTGTATTTAACAATTCGAAGTTCTGTATTTGACTATTACAAGTTCAGATCTTCAAATTATTATTTGCAATCTTAGTTTGAATTTAACCATTCCAAGTTCTGTATTTACCTATTACAGGTTCAGATCTTCAAGTAATAATTTGCACTAATAATTTGTATTTAACAATTCGAAGTTCTGTATTTGACTATTACAAGTTCAGATCTTCAAGTTATAATTTGAAGAATAATTATAAGCTATCAATTTTAAGTTCTGTATTTGAAAATTACAAGTACAGATATTCAAATTATTATTTGCAATAATTATTTGCAATAATAATTAGAAGCTATCAATTTTAAGTTCTGCATTTGACAATTTCAAGTTCAGATCTTCAAGTTATTATTTGCAATAATAATTAGAAGCTATTAATTTTAAGTTCTGTATTTGACAATTACAAGTTCAGATCTTCAAGTTATAATTTGAAATAATAATTAGAAGCTATCAATTTTAAGTTCTGTATTTGACAATTACAAGTTCAGATCTTCAAGTTATAATTTGCAATAATAATTAGAAGCTATCAATTTTAAGTTCTGTATTTGACAATTACTAGTTCAGATCTTCAAGTTATAATTTGAAATAATAATTTGAATTTAACAAATCTAAGTTCTGTAATTCACTATTACAAGTTCAGATCTTCAAGTTATAATTTACAATAATAATTAGAAGCTATCAATTTTAAGTTCTGTATTTGACAATTACAAGTTCAGATCTTCAAGTTATAATTTGCACTAATAATTTGTATTTAACAATTAGAAGTTGTGTATTTGACAATTACAAGTTCAGATCTTCAAGTTATAATTTGCAATAATAATTAGAAGCTATCAATTTTAGTTCTGTATTTGACATTTACAAGTTCAGATTTTCAAGTTATAATTTGCACTAATAATTTGTATTTAACAATTAGAAGTTCTGTATTTGACAATTACAAGTTCAGATCTTCAAGTTATAATTTGCAATAATAATTAGAAGCTATCAATTTTAAGTTCTGTATTTGACAATTACTAGTTCAGATCTTCAAGTTATAATTTGCACTAATAATTTGTATTTAACAATTAGCAGTTCTGTATTTGACTATTACAAGTTCAGATCTTCGAATTATTATTTGCAATCTTAGTTTGAATTTAATAATTCGAAGTTCTGTATTTACCTATTACAGGTTCAGATCTTCAAGTTATAATTTGCAATCACAATTTGTATTTAACAATGCTAAGTTGCGTATTTGTCTATTACAAGTTCAGATCTTCAAATTATAATTTGCAATAATAATTAGAAGCTATCAATTTTAAGTTCTGTATTTGACAATTACAAGTTCAGATCTTCAAGTTATTATTTGCAATAATAATAAGAAGCTATCAATTTTAAGTTCTGTATTTGACAATTACAAGTTCAGATCTTCAAGTTATAATTTACAATAATAATTAGAAGCTAATAATTTTAAGTTCTGTATTTCACAATTACAAGTTCAGATCTTCAAGTTATAATTTACAATAATAATTAGAAGCTATCAATTTTAAGTTCTGTATTTGACAATTACAAGTTCAGATCTTCACGTTATAATTTGCACTAATAATTTGTATTTAACAATTAGAAGTTCTGTATTTGACAATTACAAGTTCAGATCTTCAAGTTATAATTTGCAATAATAATTAGAAGCTATTAATTTTAAGTTCTGTATTTGACAATTGCAAGTTCAGATCTTCAAGTTATAATTTGAAATAATAATTAGAAGCTATGAATTTTATGTTCTGTATTTGACAATTACAAGTTCAGATCTTCAAGTTATAATTTGCAATAATAATTAGAAGCTATCAATTTTAAATGCTGTATTTGACAATTACAAGTCCAGATATTCAAATTATTATTTGCAATAATAATTAGAAGCTATCAATTTTAAGTTCTGCATTTGGCAATTTCAAGTTCAGATCTTCAAGTTATTATTTGCATTAATAATTAGAAGCTATTAATTTTAAGTTCTGTATTTGACAATTACAAGTTCAGATCTTCAAGTTATAATTTGAAATAATAAATAGAAGCTATCAATGTTAAGTTCTGTATTTGACAATTACAAGTTCAGATCTTCAAGTTATAATTTGCAATAATAATTAGAAGCTATCAATTTTAAGTTCTGTATTTGACAATTACTAGTTCAGATCTTCAAGTTATAATTTGAATTAATAATTTGAATTTAACAAATCTAAGTTCTGTAATTCACTATTACAAGTTCAGATCTTCAAGTTATAATTTCCAATAATAATTAGAAGCTATCAATTTTAAGTGCTGTATTTGACAATTACTACTTCAGATCTTCAAGTTATAATTTGCACTAATAATTTGTATTTAACAATTAGAAGTTCTTTATTTGACAATTACAAGTTCAGATCTTCAAGTTATAATTTGCACTAATAATTTGTATTTAACAATTAGAAGTTCTGTATTTTACTATTACAAGTTCAGATCTTCAAATTATTATTTGCAATCTTAGTTTGAATTTAACCATTCGAAGTTCTGTATTTGACAATTACAAGTTCAGATCTTCAAGTTATAATTTGAAATAATAATTAGTAGCTATCAATTTTAAGTTCTGTATTTGACAATTACAAGTTCAGATCTTCAAGTTATAATTTGCAATAATAATTAGAAGCTATCAATTTTAAGTTCTGTATTTGACAATTACTAGTTCAGATCTTCAAGTTATAATTTGAAATAATAATTTGAATTTAACAAATCCAAGTTCTGTAATTCACTATTACAAGATCAGATCTTCAAGTTATAATTTACAATAATAATTAGAAGCTATCAATTTTAAGTTCTGTATTTGACAATTACAAGTTCAGATCTTCAAGTTATAATTTGCACTAATAATTTGTATTTAACAATTAGAAGTTCTGTATTTGACAATTACAAGTTCAGATCTTCAAGTTATAATTTACAATAATAATTAGAAGCTAATAATTTTAAGTTCTGTATTTCACAATTACAAGTTCAGATCTTCAAGTTATAATTTACAATAATAATTAGAAGCTATCAATTTTAAGTTCTGTATTTGACAATTACAAGTTCAGATCTTCACGTTATAATTTGCACTAATAATTTGTATTTAACAATTAGAAGTTCTGTATTTGACAATTACAAGTTCAGATCTTCAAGTTATAATTTGCAATAATAATTAGAAGCTATTAATTTTAAGTTCTGTATTTGACAATTACAAGTTCAGATCTTCAAGTTATAATTTGAAATAATAATTAGAAGCTATGAATTTTATGTTCTGTATTTGACAATTACAAGTTCAGATCTTCAAGTTATAATTTGCAATAATAATTAGAAGCTATCAATTTTAAATGCTGTATTTGACAATTACAAGTCCAGATATTCAAATTATTATTTGCAATAATAATTAGAAGCTATCAATTTTAAGTTCTGCATTTGGCAATTTCAAGTTCAGATCTTCAAGTTATTATTTGCATTAATAATTAGAAGCTATTAATTTTAAGTTCTGTATTTGACAATCACAAGTTCAGATCTTCAAGTTATAATTTGAAATAATAATTAGAAGCTATCAATTTTAAGTTCTGTATTTGACAATTACAAGTTCAGATCTTCAAGTTATAATTTGCAATAATAATTAGAAGCTATCAATTTTAAGTTCTGTATTTGACAATTACTAGTTCAGATCTTCAAGTTATAATTTGAATTAATAATTTGAATTTAACAAATCTAAGTTCTGTAATTCACTATTACAAGTTCAGATCTTCAAGTTATAATTTCCAATAATAATTAGAAGCTATCAATTTTAAGTGCTGTATTTGACAATTACTACTTCAGATCTTCAAGTTATAATTTGCACTAATAATTTGTATTTAACAATTAGAAGTTCTTTATTTGACAATTACAAGTTCAGATCTTCAAGTTATAATTTGCACTAATAATTTGTATTTAACAATTAGAAGTTCTGTATTTTACTATTACAAGTTCAGATCTTCAAATTATTATTTGCAATCTTAGTTTGAATTTAACCATTCGTAGTTCTGTATATGACAATTACAAGTTCAGATCTTCAAGTTATAATTTGCAATAATAATTAGAAGCTATCAATTTTAAGTTCTGTATTTGACAATTACTAGTTCAGATCTTCAAGTTATAATTTGCAATCACAATTTGTATTTAACAATGCTAAGTTGCGTATTTGTCTATTACAAGTTCAGATCTTCAAATTATAATTTGCAATAATAATTAGAAGCTATCAATTTTAAGTTCTGTATTTGACAATTACAAGTTCAGATCTTCAAGTTATTATTTGCAATAATAATTAGAAGCTATCAATTTTAAGTTCTGTATTTGACAATTACAAGTTCAGATCTTCAAGTTATAATTTACAATAATAATTAGAAGCTAATAATTTTAAGTTCTGTATTTCACAATTACAAGTTCAGATCTTCAAGTTATAATTTGCAATAATAATTAGAAGCTATCAATTTTAAGTTCTGTATTTAACAATTATTAGTTCAGATCTTCAAGTTATAATTAGAAATAATAATTTGAATTTAACAAATCTAAGTTCTGTAATTCACTATTACAAGTTCAGATCTTCAAGTTATAATTTACAATAATAATTAGAAGCTATCAATTTCAAGATCTGTATTTGACAATTACAAGTTCAGATCTTCAAGTTATAATTTGCAATAATAATTAGAAGCTATTAATTTTAAGTTCTGTATTTGACAATTACAAGTTCAGATCTTCAAGTTATAATTTGAAATAATAATTAGAAGCTATGAATTTTATGTTCTGTATTTGACAATTACAAGTTCAGATCTTCAAGTTATAATTTGCAATAATAGTTAGAAGCTATCAATTTTAAGTGCTGTATTTGACAATTACTAGTTCAGATCTTCAAGTTATAATTTGCACTAATAATTTGTATTTAACAATTAGAAGTTCTGTATTTGACAATTACAAGTTCAGATCTTCAAGTTATAATTTGCACTAATAATTTGTATTTAACAATTCGAAGTTCTGTATTTGACTATTACAAGTTCAGATCTTCAAATTATTATTTGCAATCTTAGTTTGAATTTAACCATTCGAAGTTCTGTATTTACCTATTACAGGTTCAGATCTTCAAGTAATAATTTGCACTAATAATTTGTATTTAACAATTCGAAGTTCTGTATTTGACTATTACAAGTTCAGATCTTCAAGTTATAATTTGAAGTATAATTATAAGCTATCAATTTTAAGTTCTGTATTTGAAAATTACAAGTACAGATATTCAAATTATTATTTGCAATAATTATTTGCAATAATAATTAGAAGCTATCAATTTTAAGTTCTGCATTTGACAATTTCAAGTTCAGATCTTCAAGTTATTATTTGCAATAATAATTAGAAGCTATTAATTTTAAGTTCTGTATTTGACAATTACAAGTTCAGATCTTCAAGTTATAATTTGAAATAATAATTAGAAGCTATCAATTTTAAGTTCTGTATTTGACAATTACAAGTTCAGATCTTCAAGTTATAATTTGCAATAATAATTAGAAGCTATCAATTTTAAGTTCTGTATTTGACAATTACTAGTTCAGATCTTCAAGTTATAATTTGAAATAATAATTTGAATTTAACAAATCTAAGTTCTGTAATTCACTATTACAAGTTCAGATCTTCAAGTTATAATTTACAATAATAATTAGAAGCTATCAATTTTAAGTTCTGTATTTGACAATTACAAGTTCAGATCTTCAAGTTATAATTTGCACTAATAATTTGTATTTAACAATTAGAAGTTGTGTATTTGACAATTACAAGTTCAGATCTTCAAGTTATAATTTGCAATAATAATTAGAAGCTATCAATTTTAGTTCTATATTTGACATTTACAAGTTCAGATTTTCAAGTTATAATTTGCACTAATAATTTGTATTTAACAATTAGAAGTTCTGTATTTGACAATTACAAGTTCAGATCTTCAAGTTATAATTTGCAATAATAATTAGAAGCTATCAATTTTAAGTTCTGTATTTGACAATTACTAGTTCAGATCTTCAAGTTATAATTTGCACTAATAATTTGTATTTAACAATTAGCAGTTCTGTATTTGACTATTACAAGTTCAGATCTTCGAATTATTATTTGCAATCTTAGTTTGAATTTAATAATTCGAAGTTCTGTATTTACCTATTACAGGTTCAGATCTTCAAGTTATAATTTGCAATCACAATTTGTATTTAACAATGCTAAGTTGCGTATTTGTCTATTACAAGTTCAGATCTTCAAATTATAATTTGCAATAATAATTAGAAGCTATCAATTTTAAGTTCTGTATTTGACAATTACAAGTTCAGATCTTCAAGTTATTATTTGCAATAATAATAAGAAGCTATCAATTTTAAGTTCTGTATTTGACAATTACAAGTTGAGATCTTCAAGTTATAATTTACAATAATAATTAGAAGCTAATAATTTTAAGTTCTGTATTTCACAATTACAAGTTCAGATCTTCAAGTTATAATTTACAATAATAATTAGAAGCTATCAATTTTAAGTTCTGTATTTGACAATTACAAGTTCAGATCTTCACGTTATAATTTGCACTAATAATTTGTATTTAACAATTAGAAGTTATGTATTTGACAATTACAAGTTCAGATCTTCAAGTTATAATTTGCAATAATAATTAGAAGCTATTAATTTTAAGTTCTGTATTTGACAATTGCAAGTTCAGATCTTCAAGTTATAATTTGAAATAATAATTAGAAGCTATGAATTTTATGTTCTGTATTTGACAATTACAAGTTCAGATCTTCAAGTTATAATTTGCAATAATAATTAGAAGCTATCAATTTTAAATGCTGTATTTGACAATTACAAGTCCAGATATTCAAATTATTATTTGCAATAATAATTAGAAGCTATCAATTTTAAGTTCTGCATTTGGCAATTTCAAGTTCAGATCTTCAAGTTATTATTTGCATTAATAATTAGAAGCTATTAATTTTAAGTTCTGTATTTGACAATTACAAGTTCAGATCTTCAAGTTATAATTTGAAATAATAATTAGAAGCTATCAATGTTAAGTTCTGTATTTGACAATTACAAGTTCAGATCTTCAAGTTATAATTTGCAATAATAATTAGAAGCTATCAATTTTAAGTTCTGTATTTGACAATTACTAGTTCAGATCTTCAAGTTATAATTTGAATTAATAATTTGAATTTAACAAATCTAAGTTCTGTAATTCACTATTACAAGTTCAGATCTTCAAGTTATAATTTCCAATAATAATTAGAAGCTATCAATTTTAAGTGCTGTATTTGACAATTACTACTTCAGATCTTCAAGTTATAATTTGCACTAATAATTTGTATTTAACAATTAGAAGTTCTTTATTTGACAATTACAAGTTCAGATCTTCAAGTTATAATTTGCACTAATAATTTGTATTTAACAATTAGAAGTTCTGTATTTTACTATTACAAGTTCAGATCTTCAAATTATTATTTGCAATCTTAGTTTGAATTTAACCATTCGAAGTTCTGTATTTGACAATTACAAGTTCAGATCTTCAAGTTATAATTTGAAATAATAATTAGTAGCTATCAATTTTAAGTTCTGTATTTGACAATTACAAGTTCAGATCTTCAAGTTATAATTTGCAATAATAATTAGAAGCTATCAATTTTAAGTTCTGTATTTGACAATTACTAGTTCAGATCTTCAAGTTATAATTTGAAATAATAATTTGAATTTAACAAATCCAAGTTCTGTAATTCACTATTACAAGATCAGATCTTCAAGTTATAATTTACAATAATAATTAGAAGCTATCAATTTTAAGTTCTGTATTTGACAATTACAAGTTCAGATCTTCAAGTTATAATTTGCACTAATAATTTGTATTTAACAATTAGAAGTTCTGTATTTGACAATTACAAGTTCAGATCTTCAAGTTATAATTTACAATAATAATTAGAAGCTAATAATTTTAAGTTCTGTATTTCACAATTACAAGTTCAGATCTTCAAGTTATAATTTACAATAATAATTAGAAGCTATCAATTTTAAGTTCTGTATTTGACAATTACAAGTTCAGATCTTCACGTTATAATTTGCACTAATAATTTGTATTTAACAATTAGAAGTTCTGTATTTGACAATTACAAGTTCAGATCTTCAAGTTATAATTTGCAATAATAATTAGAAGCTATTAATTTTAAGTTCTGTATTTGACAATTACAAGTTCAGATCTTCAAGTTATAATTTGAAATAATAATTAGAAGCTATGAATTTTATGTTCTGTATTTGACAATTACAAGTTCAGATCTTCAAGTTATAATTTGCAATAATAATTAGAAGCTATCAATTTTAAATGCTGTATTTGACAATTACAAGTCCAGATATTAAAATTATTATTTGCAATAATAATTAGAAGCTATCAATTTTAAGTTCTGCATTTGGCAATTTCAAGTTCAGATCTTCAAGTTATTATTTGCATTAATAATTAGAAGCTATTAATTTTAAGTTCTGTATTTGACAATCACAAGTTCAGATCTTCAAGTTATAATTTGAAATAATAATTAGAAGCTATCAATTTTAAGTTCTGTATTTGACAATTACAAGTTCAGATCTTCAAGTTATAATTTGCAATAATAATTAGAAGCTATCAATTTTAAGTTCTGTATTTGACAATTACTAGTTCAGATCTTCAAGTTATAATTTGAATTAATAATTTGAATTTAACAAATCTAAGTTCTGTAATTCACTATTATAAGTTCAGATCTTCAAGTTATAATTTCCAATAATAATTAGAAGCTATCAATTTTAAGTGCTGTATTTGACAATTACTACTTCAGATCTTCAAGTTATAATTTGCACTAATAATTTGTATTTAACAATTAGAAGTTCTTTATTTGACAATTACAAGTTCAGATCTTCAAGTTATAATTTGCACTAATAATTTGTATTTAACAATTAGAAGTTCTGTATTTTACTATTACAAGTTCAGATCTTCAAATTATTATTTGCAATCTTAGTTTGAATTTAACCATTCGAAGTTCTGTATTTGACAATTACAAGTTCAGATCTTCAAGTTATAATTTGAAATAATAATTAGTAGCTATCAATTTTAAGTTCTGTATTTGACAATTACAAGTTCAGATCTTCAAGTTATAATTTGCAATAATAATTAGAAGCTATCAATTTTAAGTTCTGTATTTGACAATTACTAGTTCAGATCTTCAAGTTATAATTTGAAATAATAATTTGAATTTAACAAATCCAAGTTCTGTAATTCACTATTACAAGATCAGATCTTCAAGTTATAATTTACAATAATAATTAGAAGCTATCAATTTTAAGTTCTGTATTTGACAATTACAAGTTCAGATCTTCAAGTTATAATTTGCACTAATAATTTGTATTTAACAATTAGAAGTTCTGTATTTGACAATTACAAGTTCAGATCTTCAAGTTATAATTTGCAATAATAATTAGAAGCTATCAATTTTAAGTTCTGTATTTGACAATTACAAGTTCAGATCTTCAAGTTATAATTTGCACTAATAATTTGTATTTAACAATTAGAAGTTCTTTATTTGACAATTACAAGTTCAGATCTTCAAGTTATAATTTGCAATAATAATTAGAAGCTATCAATTTTAAGTTCTGTATTTGACAATTACTAGTTCAGATCTTCAAGTTATAATTTGCAATCACAATTTGTATTTAACAATGCTAAGTTGCGTATTTGTCTATTACAAGTTCAGATCTTCAAATTATAATTTGCAATAATAATTAGAAGCTATCAATTTTAAGTTCTGTATTTGACAATTACAAGTTCAGATCTTCAAGTTATTATTTGCAATAATAATTAGAAGCTATCAATTTTAAGTTCTGTATTTGACAATTACAAGTTCAGATCTTCAAGTTATAATTTACAATAATAATTAGAAGCTAATAATTTTAAGTTCTGTATTTCACAATTACAAGTTCAGATCTTCAAGTTATAATTTGCAATAATAATTAGAAGCTATCAATTTTAAGTTCTGTATTTAACAATTATTAGTTCAGATCTTCAAGTTATAATTAGAAATAATAATTTGAATTTAACAAATCTAAGTTCTGTAATTCACTATTACAAGTTCAGATCTTCAAGTTATAATTTACAATAATAATTAGAAGCTATCAATTTCAAGATCTGTATTTGACAATTACAAGTTCAGATCTTCAAGTTATAATTTGCAATAATAATTAGAAGCTATTAATTTTAAGTTCTGTATTTGACAATTACAAGTTCAGATCTTCAAGTTATAATTTGAAATAATAATTAGAAGCTATGAATTTTATGTTCTGTATTTGACAATTACAAGTTCAGATCTTCAAGTTATAATTTGCAATAATAATTAGAAGCTATCAATTTTAAGTGCTGTATTTGACAATTACTAGTTCAGATCTTCAAGTTATAATTTGCACTAATAATTTGTATTTAACAATTAGAAGTTCTGTATTTGACAATTACAAGTTCAGATCTTCAAGTTATAATTTGCACTAATAATTTGTATTTAACAATTCGAAGTTCTGTATTTGACTATTACAAGTTCAGATCTTCAAATTATTATTTGCAATCTTAGTTTGAATTTAACCATTCGAAGTTCTGTATTTACCTATTACAGGTTCAGATCTTCAAGTAATAATTTGCACTAATAATTTGTATTTAACAATTCGAAGTTCTGTATTTGACTATTACAAGTTCAGATCTTCAAGTTATAATTTGAAGTATAATTATAAGCTATCAATTTTAAGTTCTGTATTTGAAAATTACAAGTACAGATATTCAAATTATTATTTGCAATAATTATTTGCAATAATAATTAGAAGCTATCAATTTTAAGTTCTGCATTTGACAATTTCAAGTTCAGATCTTCAAGTTATTATTTGCAATAATAATTAGAAGCTATTAATTTTAAGTTCTGTATTTGACAATTACAAGTTCAGACCTTCAAGTTATAATTTGAAATAATAATTAGAAGCTATCAATTTTAGTTCTGTATTTGACAATTACAAGTTCAGATCTTCAAGTTATAATTTGCAATAATAATTAGAAGCTATCAATTTTAAGTTCTGTATTTGACAATTACTAGTTCAGATCTTCAAGTTATAATTTGAAATAATAATTTGAATTTAACAAATCTAAGTTCTGTAATTCACTATTACAAGTTCAGATCTTCAAGTTATAATTTACAATAATAATTAGAAGCTATCAATTTTAAGTTCTGTATTTGACAATTACAAGTTCAGATCTTCAAGTTATAATTTGCACTAATAATTTGTATTTAACAATTAGAAGTTGTGTATTTGACAATTACAAGTTCAGATCTTCAAGTTATAATTTGCAATAATAATTAGAAGCTATCAATTTTAGTTCTGTATTTGACATTTACAAGTTCAGATTTTCAAGTTATAATTTGCACTAATAATTTGTATTTAACAATTAGAAGTTCTGTATTTGACAATTACAAGTTCAGATCTTCAAGTTATAATTTGCAATAATAATTAGAAGCTATCAATTTTAAGTTCTGTATTTGACAATTACTAGTTCAGATCTTCAAGTTATAATTTGCACTAATAATTTGTATTTAACAATTAGCAGTTCTGTATTTGACTATTACAAGTTCAGATCTTCGAATTATTATTTGCAATCTTAGTTTGAATTTAATAATTCGAAGTTCTGTATTTACCTATTACAGGTTCAGATCTTCAAGTTATAATTTGCAATCACAATTTGTATTTAACAATGCTAAGTTGCGTATTTGTCTATTACAAGTTGAGATCTTCAAATTATAATTTGCAATAATAATTAGAAGCTATCAATTTTAAGTTCTGTATTTGACAATTACAAGTTCAGATCTTCAAGTTATTATTTGCAATAATAATAAGAAGCTATCAATTTTAAGTTCTGTATTTGACAATTACAAGTTCAGATCTTCAAGTTATAATTTACAATAATAATTAGAAGCTAATAATTTTAAGTTCTGTATTTCACAATTACAAGTTCAGATCTTCAAGTTATAATTTACAATAATAATTAGAAGCTATCAATTTTAAGTTCTGTATTTGACAATTACAAGTTCAGATCTTCACGTTATAATTTGCACTAATAATTTGTATTTAACAATTAGAAGTTCTGTATTTGACAATTACAAGTTCAGATCTTCAAGTTATAATTTGCAATAATAATTAGAAGCTATTAATTTTAAGTTCTGTATTTGACAATTACAAGTTCAGATCTTCAAGTTATAATTTGAAATAATAATTAGAAGCTATGAATTTTATGTTCTGTATTTGACAATTACAAGTTCAGATCTTCAAGTTATAATTTGCAATAATAATTAGAAGCTATCAATTTTAAATGCTGTATTTGACAATTACAAGTCCAGATATTCAAATTATTATTTGCAATAATAATTATAAGCTATCAATTTTAAGTTCTGCATTTGGCAATTTCAAGTTCAGATCTTCAAGTTATTATTTGCATTAATAATTAGAAGCTATTAATTTTAAGTTCTGTATTTGACAATTACAAGTTCAGATCTTCAAGTTATAATTTGAAATAATAATTAGAAGCTATCAATTTTAAGTTCTGTATTTGACAATTACAAGTTCAGATCTTCAAGTTATAATTTGCAATAATAATTAGAAGCTATCAATTTTAAGTTCTGTATTTGACAATTATTAGTTCAGATCTTCAAGTTATAATTTGAATTAATAATTTGAATTTAACAAATCTAAGTTCTGTAATTCACTATTACAAGTTCAGATCTTCAAGTTATAATTTCCAATAATAATTAGAAGCTATCAATTTTAAGTGCTGTATTTGACAATTACTACTTCAGATCTTCAAGTTATAATTTGCACTAATAATTTGTATTTAACAATTAGAAGTTCTTTATTTGACAATTACAAGTTCAGATCTTCAAGTTATAATTTGCACTAATAATTTGTATTTAACAATTAGAAGTTCTGTATTTTACTATTACAAGTTCAGATCTTCAAATTATTATTTGCAATCTTAGTTTGAATTTAACCATTCGAAGTTCTGTATTTGACAATTACAAGTTCAGATCTTCAAGTTATAATTTGAAATAATAATTAGTAGCTATCAATTTTAAGTTCTGTATTTGACAATTACAAGTTCAGATCTTCAAGTTATAATTTGCAATAATAATTAGAAGCTATCAATTTTAAGTTCTGTATTTGACAATTACTAGTTCAGATCTTCAAGTTATAATTTGAAATAATAATTTGAATTTAACAAATCCAAGTTCTGTAATTCACTATTACAAGATCAGATCTTCAAGTTATAATTTACAATAATAATTAGAAGCTATCAATTTTAAGTTCTGTATTTGACAATTACAAGTTCAGATCTTCAAGTTATAATTTGCACTAATAATTTGTATTTAACAATTAGAAGTTCTGTATTTGACAATTACAAGTTCAGATCTTCAAGTTATAATTTGCAATAATAATTAGAAGCTATCAATTTTAAGTTCTGTATTTGACAATTACAAGTTCAGATCTTCAAGTTATAATTTGCACTAATAATTTGTATTTAACAATTAGAAGTTCTTTATTTGACAATTACAAGTTCAGATCTTCAAGTTATAATTTGCAATAATAATTAGAAGCTATCAATTTTAAGTTCTGTATTTGACAATTACTAGTTCAGATCTTCAAGTTATAATTTGCAATCACAATTTGTATTTAACAATGCTAAGTTGCGTATTTGTCTATTACAAGTTGAGATCTTCAAATTATAATTTGCAATAATAATTAGAAGCTATCAATTTTAAGTTCTGTATTTGACAATTACAAGTTCAGATCTTCAAGTTATTATTTGCAATAATAATAAGAAGCTATCAATTTTAAGTTCTGTATTTGACAATTACAAGTTCAGATCTTCAAGTTATAATTTACAATAATAATTAGAAGCTAATAATTTTAAGTTCTGTATTTCACAATTACAAGTTCAGATCTTCAAGTTATAATTTACAATAATAATTAGAAGCTATCAATTTTAAGTTCTGTATTTGACAATTACAAGTTCAGATCTTCACGTTATAATTTGCACTAATAATTTGTATTTAACAATTAGAAGTTCTGTATTTGACAATTACAAGTTCAGATCTTCAAGTTATAATTTGCAATAATAATTAGAAGCTATTAATTTTAAGTTCTGTATTTGACAATTACAAGTTCAGATCTTCAAGTTATAATTTGAAATAATAATTAGAAGCTATGAATTTTATGTTCTGTATTTGACAATTACAAGTTCAGATCTTCAAGTTATAATTTGCAATAATAATTAGAAGCTATCAATTTTAAATGCTGTATTTGACAATTACAAGTCCAGATATTCAAATTATTATTTGCAATAATAATTATAAGCTATCAATTTTAAGTTCTGCATTTGGCAATTTCAAGTTCAGATCTTCAAGTTATTATTTGCATTAATAATTAGAAGCTATTAATTTTAAGTTCTGTATTTGACAATTACAAGTTCAGATCTTCAAGTTATAATTTGAAATAATAATTAGAAGCTATCAATTTTAAGTTCTGTATTTGACAATTACAAGTTCAGATCTTCAAGTTATAATTTGCAATAATAATTAGAAGCTATCAATTTTAAGTTCTGTATTTGACAATTATTAGTTCAGATCTTCAAGTTATAATTTGAATTAATAATTTGAATTTAACAAATCTAAGTTCTGTAATTCACTATTACAAGTTCAGATCTTCAAGTTATAATTTCCAATAATAATTAGAAGCTATCAATTTTAAGTGCTGTATTTGACAATTACTACTTCAGATCTTCTAGTTATAATTTGCACTAATAATTTGTATTTAACAATTAGAAGTTCTTTATTTGACAATTACAAGTTCAGATCTTCAAGTTATAATTTGCACTAATAATTTGTATTTAACAATTAGAAGTTCTGTATTTTACTATTACAAGTTCAGATCTTCAAGTTATAATTTGAAGTATAATTATAAGCTATCAATTTTAAGTTCTGTATTTGAAAATTACAAGTACAGATATTCAAATTATTATTTGCAATAATTATTTGCAATAATAATTAGAAGCTATCAATTTTAAGTTCTGCATTTGACAATTTCAAGTTCAGATCTTCAAGTTATTATTTGCAATAATAATTAGAAGCTATTAATTTTAAGTTCTGTATTTGACAATTACAAGTTCAGACCTTCAAGTTATAATTTGAAATAATAATTAGAAGCTATCAATTTTAAGTTCTGTATTTGACAATTACAAGTTCAGATCTTCAAGTTATAATTTGCAATAATAATTAGAAGCTATCAATTTTAAGTTCTGTATTTGACAATTACAAGTTCAGATCTTCAAGTTATAATTTGCACTAATAATTTGTATTTAACAATTAGAAGTTGTGTATTTGACAATTACAAGTTCAGATCTTCAAGTTATAATTTGCAATAATAATTAGAAGCTATCAATTTTAGTTCTGTATTTGACATTTACAAGTTCAGATTTTCAAGTTATAATTTGCACTAATAATTTGTATTTAACAATTAGAAGTTCTGTATTTGACAATTACAAGTTCAGATCTTCAAGTTATAATTTGCAATAATAATTAGAAGCTATCAATTTTAAGTTCTGTATTTGACAATTACTAGTTCAGATCTTCAAGTTATAATTTGCACTAATAATTTGTATTTAACAATTAGCAGTTCTGTATTTGACTATTACAAGTTCAGATCTTCGAATTATTATTTGCAATCTTAGTTTGAATTTAATAATTCGAAGTTCTGTATTTACCTATTACAGGTTCAGATCTTCAAGTTATAATTTGCAATCACAATTTGTATTTAACAATGCTAAGTTGCGTATTTGTCTATTACAAGTTGAGATCTTCAAATTATAATTTGCAATAATAATTAGAAGCTATCAATTTTAAGTTCTGTATTTGACAATTACAAGTTCAGATCTTCAAGTTATTATTTGCAATAATAATAAGAAGCTATCAATTTTAAGTTCTGTATTTGACAATTACAAGTTCAGATCTTCAAGTTATAATTTACAATAATAATTAGAAGCTAATAATTTTAAGTTCTGTATTTCACAATTACAAGTTCAGATCTTCAAGTTATAATTTACAATAATAATTAGAAGCTATCAATTTTAAGTTCTGTATTTGACAATTACAAGTTCAGATCTTCACGTTATAATTTGCACTAATAATTTGTATTTAACAATTAGAAGTTCTGTATTTGACAATTACAAGTTCAGATCTTCAAGTTATAATTTGCAATAATAATTAGAAGCTATTAATTTTAAGTTCTGTATTTGACAATTACAAGTTCAGATCTTCAAGTTATAATTTGAAATAATAATTAGAAGCTATGAATTTTATGTTCTGTATTTGACAATTACAAGTTCAGATCTTCAAGTTATAATTTGCAATAATAATTAGAAGCTATCAATTTTAAATGCTGTATTTGATAATTACAAGTCCAGATATTCAAATTATTATTTGCAATAATAATTATAAGCTATCAATTTTAAGTTCTGCATTTGGCAATTTCAAGTTCAGATCTTCAAGTTATTATTTGCATTAATAATTAGAAGCTATTAATTTTAAGTTCTGTATTTGACAATTACAAGTTCAGATCTTCAAGTTATAATTTGAAATAATAATTAGAAGCTATCAATTTTAAGTTCTGTATTTGACAATTACAAGTTCAGATCTTCAAGTTATAATTTGCAATAATAATTAGAAGCTATCAATTTTAAGTTCTGTATTTGACAATTATTAGTTCAGATCTTCAAGTTATAATTTGAATTAATAATTTGAATTTAACAAATCTAAGTTCTGTAATTCACTATTACAAGTTCAGATCTTCAAGTTATAATTTCCAATAATAATTAGAAGCTATCAATTTTAAGTGCTGTATTTGACAATTACTACTTCAGATCTTCAAGTTATAATTTGCACTAATAATTTGTATTTAACAATTAGAAGTTCTTTATTTGACAATTACAAGTTCAGATCTTCAAGTTATAATTTGCACTAATAATTTGTATTTAACAATTAGAAGTTCTGTATTTTACTATTACAAGTTCAGATCTTCAAATTATTATTTGCAATCTTAGTTTGAATTTAACCATTCGAAGTTCTGTATTTGACAATTACAAGTTCAGATCTTCAAGTTATAATTTGAAATAATAATTAGTAGCTATCAATTTTAAGTTCTGTATTTGACAATTACAAGTTCAGATCTTCAAGTTATAATTTGCAATAATAATTAGAAGCTATCAATTTTAAGTTCTGTATTTGACAATTACTAGTTCAGATCTTCAAGTTATAATTTGAAATAATAATTTGAATTTAACAAATCCAAGTTCTGTAATTCACTATTACAAGATCAGATCTTCAAGTTATAATTTACAATAATAATTAGAAGCTATCAATTTTAAGTTCTGTATTTGACAATTACAAGTTCAGATCTTCAAGTTATAATTTGCACTAATAATTTGTATTTAACAATTAGAAGTTCTGTATTTGACAATTACAAGTTCAGATCTTCAAGTTATAATTTGCAATAATAATTAGAAGCTATCAATTTTAAGTTCTGTATTTGACAATTACAAGTTCAGATCTTCAAGTTATAATTTGCACTAATAATTTGTATTTAACAATTAGAAGTTCTTTATTTGACAATTACAAGTTCAGATCTTCAAGTTATAATTTGCAATAATAATTAGAAGCTATCAATTTTAAGTTCTGTATTTGACAATTACTAGTTCAGATCTTCAAGTTATAATTTGCAATCACAATTTGTATTTAACAATGCTAAGTTGCGTATTTGTCTATTACAAGTTGAGATCTTCAAATTATAATTTGCAATAATAATTAGAAGCTATCAATTTTAAGTTCTGTATTTGACAATTACAAGTTCAGATCTTCAAGTTATTATTTGCAATAATAATAAGAAGCTATCAATTTTAAGTTCTGTATTTGACAATTACAAGTTCAGATCTTCAAGTTATAATTTACAATAATAATTAGAAGCTATCAATTTTAAGTTCTGTATTTGACAATTACAAGTTCAGATCTTCACGTTATAATTTGCACTAATAATTTGTATTTAACAATTAGAAGTTCTGTATTTGACAATTACAAGTTCAGATCTTCAAGTTATAATTTGCAATAATAATTAGAAGCTATTAATTTTAAGTTCTGTATTTGACAATTACAAGTTCAGATCTTCAAGTTATAATTTGAAATAATAATTAGAAGCTATGAATTTTATGTTCTGTATTTGACAATTACAAGTTCAGATCTTCAAGTTATAATTTGCAATAATAATTAGAAGCTATCAATTTTAAATGCTGTATTTGACAATTACAAGTCCAGATATTCAAATTATTATTTGCAATAATAATTATAAGCTATCAATTTTAAGTTCTGCATTTGGCAATTTCAAGTTCAGATCTTCAAGTTATTATTTGCATTAATAATTAGAAGCTATTAATTTTAAGTTCTGTATTTGACAATTACAAGTTCAGATCTTCAAGTTATAATTTGAAATAATAATTAGAAGCTATCAATTTTAAGTTCTGTATTTGACAATTACAAGTTCAGATCTTCAAGTTATAATTTGCAATAATAATTAGAAGCTATCAATTTTAAGTTCTGTATTTGACAATTATTAGTTCAGATCTTCAAGTTATAATTTGAATTAATAATTTGAATTTAACAAATCTAAGTTCTGTAATTCACTATTACAAGTTCAGATCTTCAAGTTATAATTTCCAATAATAATTAGAAGCTATCAATTTTAAGTGCTGTATTTGACAATTACTACTTCAGATCTTCAAGTTATAATTTGCACTAATAATTTGTATTTAACAATTAGAAGTTCTTTATTTGACAATTACAAGTTCAGATCTTCAAGTTATAATTTGCACTAATAATTTGTATTTAACAATTAGAAGTTCTGTATTTTACTATTACAAGTTCAGATCTTCAAATTATTATTTGCAATCTTAGTTTGAATTTAACCATTCGAAGTTCTGTATTTGACAATTACAAGTTCAGATCTTCAAGTTATAATTTGAAATAATAATTAGTAGCTATCAATTTTAAGTTCTGTATTTGACAATTACAAGTTCAGATCTTCAAGTTATAATTTGCAATAATAATTAGAAGCTATCAATTTTAAGTTCTGTATTTGACAATTACTAGTTCAGATCTTCAAGTTATAATTTGAAATAATAATTTGAATTTAACAAATCCAAGTTCTGTAATTCACTATTACAAGATCAGATCTTCAAGTTATAATTTACAATAATAATTAGAAGCTATCAATTTTAAGTTCTGTATTTGACAATTACAAGTTCAGATCTTCAAGTTATAATTTGCACTAATAATTTGTATTTAACAATTAGAAGTTCTGTATTTGACAATTACAAGTTCAGATCTTCAAGTTATAATTTGCAATAATAATTAGAAGCTATCAATTTTAAGTTCTGTATTTGACAATTACAAGTTCAGATCTTCAAGTTATAATTTGCACTAATAATTTGTATTTAACAATTAGAAGTTCTTTATTTGACAATTACAAGTTCAGATCTTCAAGTTATAATTTGCAATAATAATTAGAAGCTATCAATTTTAAGTTCTGTATTTGACAATTACTAGTTCAGATCTTCAAGTTATAATTTGCAATCACAATTTGTATTTAACAATGCTAAGTTGCGTATTTGTCTATTACAAGTTCAGATCTTCAAATTATAATTTGCAATAATAATTAGAAGCTATCAATTTTAAGTTCTGTATTTGACAATTACTAGTTCAGATCTTCAAGTTATTATTTGCAATAATAATTAGAAGCTTTCAATTTTAAGTTCTGTATTTGACAATTACAAGTTCAGATCTTCAAGTTATAATTTGAAATAATAATTAGAAGCTATGAATTTTATGTTCTGTATTTGACAATTACAAGTTCAGATCTTCAAGTTATAATTTGCAATAATAATTAGAAGCTATCAATTTTAAGTGCTGTATTTGACAATTACTAGTTCAGATCTTCAAGTTATAATTTGCACTAATAATTTGTATTTAACAATTAGAAGTTCTGTATTTGACAATTACAAGTTCAGATCTTCAAGTTATAATTTGCACTAATAATTTGTATTTAACAATTAGAAGTTCTGTATTTGACTATTACAAGTTCAGATCTTCAAATTATTATTTGCAATCTTAGTTTGAATTTAACCATTCGAAGTTCTGTATTTACCTATTACAAGTTCAGATCTTCAAGTTATAATTTGAATTATAATTATAAGCTATCAATTTTAAGTTCTGTATTTGACAATTATAAGTACAGATATTCAAATTATTATTTGCAATAATAATTAGAAGCTATCAATTTTAAGTTCTGCATTTGACAATTTCAAGTTCAGATCTTCAAGTTATTATTTGCAATAATAATTCTGTATTTGACCATTACAGGTTCAGATCTTCAAGTTATAATTTGCAATCACAATTTGTATTTAACAATGCTAAGTTGCGTATTTGTCTATTACAAGTTCAGATCTTCAAATTATAATTTGCAATAATAATTAGAAGCTATCAATTTTAAGTTCTGTATTTGACAATTACAAGTTCAGATCTTCAAGTTATTATTTGCAATAATAATAAGAAGCTATCAATTTTAAGTTCTGTATTTGACAATTACAAGTTCAGATCTTCAAGTTATAATTTACAATAATAATTAGAAGCTAATAATTTTAAGTTCTGTATTTCACAATTACAAGTTCAGATCTTCAAGTTATAATTTACAATAATAATTAGAAGCTATCAATTTTAAGTTCTGTATTTGCCAATTACAAGTTCAGATCTTCACGTTATAATTTGCACTAATAATTTGTATTTAACAATTAGAAGTTCTGTATTTGACAATTACAAGTTCAGATCTTCAAGTTATAATTTGCAATAATAATTAGAAGCTATTAATTTTAAGTTCTGTATTTGACAATTACAAGTTCAGATCTTCAAGTTATAATTTGAAATAATAATTAGAAGCTATGAATTTTATGTTCTGTATTTGACAATTACAAGTTCAGATCTTCAAGTTATAATTTGCAATAATAATTAGAAGCTATCAATTTTAAATGCTGTATTTGACAATTACAAGTCCAGATATTCAAATTATTATTTGCAATAATAATTAGAAGCTATCAATTTTAAGTTCTGCATTTGGCAATTTCAAGTTCAGATCTTCAAGTTATTATTTGCATTAATAATTAGAAGCTATTAATTTTAAGTTCTGTATTTGACAATTACAAGTTCAGATCTTCAAGTTATAATTTGAAATAATAATTAGAAGCTATCAATTTTAAGTTCTGTATTTGACAATTACAAGTTCAGATCTTCAAGTTATAATTTGCAATAATAATTAGAAGCTATCAATTTTAAGTTCTGTATTTGACAATTATTAGTTCAGATCTTCAAGTTATAATTTGAATTAATAATTTGAATTTAACAAATCTAAGTTCTGTAATTCACTATTACAAGTTCAGATCTTCAAGTTATAATTTCCAATAATAATTAGAAGCTATCAATTTTAAGTGCTGTATTTGACAATTACTACTTCAGATCTTCAAGTTATAATTTGCACTAATAATTTGTATTTAACAATTAGAAGTTCTTTATTTGACAATTACAAGTTCAGATCTTCAAGTTATAATTTGCACTAATAATTTGTATTTAACAATTAGAAGTTCTGTATTTTACTATTACAAGTTCAGATCTTCAAATTATTATTTGCAATCTTAGTTTGAATTTAACCATTCGAAGTTCTGTATTTGACAATTACAAGTTCAGATCTTCAAGTTATAATTTGAAATAATAATTAGTAGCTATCAATTTTAAGTTCTGTATTTGACAATTACAAGTTCAGATCTTCAAGTTATAATTTGCAATAATAATTAGAAGCTATCAATTTTAAGTTCTGTATTTGACAATTAC